>CM060831.1:95417500-95822500 GCA_030762175.1 Metallyticus violacea | reverse complement strand
AATATTGATTTCCATTAACTGACAGGACATTTAGTGCACGATATCGGAAGGTAGCTGTAAGAAGTATTAGATTCTTAATAGGAAGCTTAGGAAACCATATTACGATGACGTGTTAACAAACCGAATGTGTGCAATGTGCAATTCCTACAAAAATGTTAAACAATTTTAGAAGTAATTGTATATTTCAAGTAGAACATTTTAAATTGCAAGATAAATATCATCCGGAGGGCAGTACCGCTCGTTATTGGCGGACCGGAAATAGAGGCTTCGGAATTCTTGAGTCCACTAACTTAAAAAGAGTACTTGTCAGCTATATTATTATAAGATGTAGTACTTTCGAAACTACATTACGGATGTGTGATGTGCAATTTTGCTCTCCGTCGCCGAAACAATGCAATTCATTGTTGTATTCTATTAACTATTGAAGCGTTTCTCATTAGACCGGTTGAGATACTACGCGGAAGCCAATATGCCTTCCACGTCCTTTAGACGCGATTTTACCGAACATTTACGGTTGCTGTTTGTTCAACTTTACCAGCCGTTGTTTACACAGTTGCTAATGTGAGTGTTGGCGGCCTTTGCAATGTATCAAATCCCACAAACTTTCAAACAGCCTTTTCGCTAGCTGGTTCTGAAGCCGGACTTCTTTATGCCTGCCAGTTTTACATAGAAGGAAACAATGTTCTATCTTCTTTGGTTGCTGATAGAGTTGCAATTGCATCTTTAAATGGCATGGTTTTTACGGAATAGTCTCTCCGACTGTATTTTCAGTCCTTACTGCTCCGGGACGCAGTTTCACTTCTATATGCCAATGGCTTCAGGAATGTAGAGGATGTGAGATAAGACTTCACATCGATGAGATCAACATAAAGTTTGCTTTGGCTCCTGATTACGTTGGTGCGTCAGATGCTGCACCTAAAACTTCAATTTTAGTTACCACTGTGTTGTGCTTATTTCTGCATTACGATCATAAAGGGATGTTGATGCTTTAGTAGCAATTTTTTTTCCACCACTGGAAAATGCCTTCCTAATTTGTTGATTTTCTTCTTTATCGGCACTGCAGCCCATTTAGGTACTGGCCCTCCTCTACCAGTTTCAGCCACTGCTGTCTATCCTGCGCCTGGTATCTCCATCTCGTAATTACAACACTTTTCCTTATATCAACCACCACATCTCGGAGTCATCTCCGCCTTGGTCTGCCTCTTTTTCTTGCACCATAAAGTGCTCGTTTTGTTATTCTTGTTTCTTGCATCCTTTACGCATGACCCAATCATTTCAGTCTACCATTTTTAATCACTGATATGATATTTGGTTCCTTGTACATTTCCAACAGCTCCTGATTATTCCTGCTGCTAAACTGACCACTTAAAGGTGTGTTATACAGGATGAACAATCCTTCACGCAACCGCGGTTTCGCGGAGTGCGGTCGGCCGGTGAGGCTGGCTGCTGGTCGGCGGTGTACTACTTAAGCAAGATTTCAACTCACACTGAAGCCTCGCGCAGCGGAGGGGAAATATACTCCTACCCCTCCCAACATAGCGCTGTTGGCCGATCCCGCGGTTGCGTCAAACATTGCTCATCCTCTATTTTACTCAGGTCTTTTCTTGCTCAATTCACCAGCTTTTCTTCATTGCTATTAGTTAATATCTAGGTCTCACTACCGGTCTTATATATATATATATATATATATATATATACTTTTCTTAAATCTGGGTAAGGTTTTAAACATAATTTTTCCAAGTACACATCATTTAACAGTCATCGAGCTGTGATTTCAGATGTTAAACTATTGTTTTCTGTTATCAGAGATCCCAAGTACTTAAAGCTTGTATACTTTCCAAATTCATGTTGGAATAGCTGCATTGTATTCTGTTTACACATACTTATTATATTATGAGTTATAACGTAGGCTTTCACGGCCAAAGTTTGTTATGGTAAAAGTTTTTCGGCATGAACAAAAACTTTATCACTACTTATTGTTGTTTTGTTCATATATGTATTTAGTGTTATTCTTACTTATCCTAATTCTTAAGTCCTAATTCCTTTGTTTTCCCTCAAACTTTTGCTGACTTTGTTCTTGCCACTATAACCACATTATCAGCATATGCTGTTGGCCACCAGGATTTTATCTTATTACTCTTTCCATTAGGGGCTCAATGTTTTGGGGGAAAGTGGACGACCCTGAATAGACCATTACAAATTTCAAATTCTTTTAATAATTTCTTACCTGTTTTAACTTAGCACAGAGTTTCTTTCCAAGTCATCTAATTAATTTTTGGGATATTCTGAGCAAGTGCACTGTTATCAGTTCTAATCTTACTTAACTTGTCATAAGCTTATTTAAAATCAATATAAACGTGTTATAAACTTGTATTATTATCATCAAACATTTTCTCCAACATTCTTAAATAGAAGATGTTATCAATTGTTAATTTACCATCCCTAAAGCTATTTTCGTACTCTCCAATTTCTCTATCAGGCTCTTTTATCAGTCTTTCATAATATTTTATAAGCTACTGATAGCAATGTAATAAGTTGTCGCAAATAATTTTATCACGTTTTTATGTACTGGGCTCATTAGATTGGCATCATTTTTCTTTCTCATATATCTGCAGCAAGCTCGTGTAATTTTCGCAATACTTTTGGGCCGCTATATTTAGTTAGTCCTGCGGGAATATTATTCAGTTCAGATTCTTTATTAGACCACCTTCTTGGTCTAGTGGTTAGCGTGGCTGAATGCTGACCAAGTAGCCCGGGTTCGATTCCCTATACTTACTTAAGAACTTTACTAAGTAAGAGGGGGGGTCTGGAACGGGGTTCACCCAGCCTCGTGAGGACAATTGGGAAGTTGCCTAAATGAGAGGTGGCGTTCTTCGGTCACGAAAGCCGCGTGGCGACTATGCTGATCACATTCCCCTCTGCAATACTGCAATATCAATAAAGTTACAAGACGGAGATACAGGATGCAGAGGTCTCCTCGGCAGGTCAAGGCTCACCCCGGGCTGTAGCGCCAAATGAGAAGATGCCTTATTGTTACTAAAATTTCTTCCTTCTTGAGCGAATGCATTTGTTCTGTTCCTGACTCAAGGATATTTGACCAATTACTTTTTCATGCATTATCGTTCTTGTTAGCCTTTGGATTGAAGTATCTTTTTTTCCATTTGGTTTATTTACGGACGCTCTTTAACATATCAGGTCCCATTCAAATCAGGGCGTGAAACAGCCGACATATTTTGCTCAGAGGTCTCTTTTTTCAGGCTTGAGGTTCTTTTTCGTGCCATAAATGTACGACACGGGACCCACGGCTTTACTTCCCTTCCGAAGGAAGCTATACTTAGGATTTTTACGCCCGAAAAAATTCATCGGTACTGGCGGGGATCGAACCCACGACCTTGGGTTTAGGAGGCAAGTATGGTTATCACTACACCACCAGGACCACTTGAAGTACTCTGTCCAACTATCTAATATTTCTTTCCGGGCTGCCAGAACATTTTACATCTTTACCCTTATATCCACCATTGATTAAATCCTGTTTTTATGTATTTAATTTATCTATAATTTTTTGTGTGTTTTCCCTCATAACGATGAATTCATTATTTCTTCCTGCACAAATGCATTGCTATTCATCTTTACTGTGTATATTTTTCTATATACAGAGGGCGCCAAAAATGTATACACACTTCAAGCAAAGGAAAAACTGAATTCACACAAACAGAAAATGATGAGCACTAATCATCTTAGACTTTTACAGTTACAACAGTTGCTCAAAATGCCCATCATCGGCGTCGATACACTTCTGAGTACGTTGAACCACTGATTGAGCAACGTTTGCGAAAGTGTCCTCAGCGATTGCAGCACATGCCGTTTCAATTTCTTCCCGAAGTGCTGTCAGTGTAGCTGGTTTTCTACGATATACAACATCCTTAAGAGTTCCCCGTAGGTAGAAGTTCAACGGAGTTAGATCCGGAGAACGCGGTACACACGTCTCCATTGCCTTTGAACTTCAACAACATTCTCGGTTTTCCAATTCCACTTCAAAACTGCTTTCCGCTGTTCAAACGATAATCTTGGCTCCATTTTGTTGTAGTAACGCTAGCATAACGTAATGTGAGTCATGTCTGTTTACAGAAGAACACACGATAATCTTTATTTGTTCATTGTTGATTTACAACAGACGATACTCTTCATGGCTTCATTTGTTAATTGTTGATTTACCTGTCTCGTAGCAACGCTATCATAATGTATTTCAGTCACATCTGTTTACAAAACATCATATTACACATTACTGTTGTTTTTCTGTCCAACTTTGAAACACATTAAATAGATATCTACTGTGAAAGTGTGTATACATTTTTTTGACATCTTGGGTATGTTCTGATGGTCCTCTGTATAATTTTCATATGTGCAAATTTCTATTCTTTATCGCTTCCTCACATTCTATATCAAACCATTCCTTTTTTATTTCTATATGTTTTAATCCGAGTTCTCTACAGCTATAGCATCATAACTTCCTTCAGATTAACCATTTTTCTTCAACATTCTGACCATCTACTTTCGTTATTTCTTTATTGATTTTCTTAGTCAATTGCAGTTTTAACTGCATCTTCTAATTTTGCCAAATTGTGAGACATTATATTCTTATTGTTATATTTAGCTCTTGCTGACAGTTTTTATTGATACAGAATTCTTACAAGAAAATCATTCCAACTACAATGTTTTCCCCCACAACTTCTTATATCTCTTATGCCTAGTGCATGTCTTTTATCTATTATAACACGATCAATTTGGTTTTTGCTTTTGCCATCTGGGCTCACCCAGGTTTCTTTATGATTTTTTTTGTGGCCAAAACAGGTACTACCGATTTGCATATTTCTTATAGCAGTAAAATCTACCATCTTATGCTATTTTCTGCCGTGGTTTCATGTTTCCTTATTGTGCATCTTAAATTTTCTTCTTTCTCTATGCTGGAACTGGGGGACCCAATACAATTTTCTATCAGGACATGCGCACTAATCAACGATAGATTAAAGTCTATCTTTCAAGTTATGGAAACAGGTGCTATCATTTACTAGTATAAAATCCATTAATATCTTATATTATTTCTTATCATAACGCCCGTGTCTCTTTTATTCCATCAACCAATTACCATCAATACTTTTCTTTGTCTAGATCCAATTGACAACCCGGCTTATCCTTTTTGAGGCTTCACAACATTTCATTCTTTATTGGATAGGGTTGTCGGCCAAACCTTCAACCGGGAGGACCAGCTAATTTTTAATCAAAGTTTTTTACTCCTAGCCCTTGTTGAAGCAGCTTATAGCAGTACTGTTTTTGGTCTGCCCGGGGTATTTCTCTAGTCCCCACTATATCTAATACATTCCCCCTATCTGTCACTTGGGAGGCCCCTGATAGGAGACCGGTAATTCTACACGCGTCCTAATTTTTATGTAGAACTTTATTAATAGTTTGCTTTAATATTTCAATTTTAAATCCATTTTTCAGAAGTTATATCTTACTAAGAGTTTTAATAGTGTTTAACGCCCGATTTTACTACTGAGACATCACAGGCTGTTGACACTGATAATACACGAGAAGTTAAGATATGTGTGTTTTGTTTTGTTTTTTTTTGTTTTGAAATGAAAGTTCTTGTTTCGGATAAGTTCCTGGCATTTACCATTGCTGAAGACTGAGGAATATGGAAAAGAACCTTACTCAAAGAAGGAGGGACTGAGACTCCTCGATTATTCGTGTTGGTGTTTTATTGAGATACGACTAATCCTGTTCGTCCCCTTACAACACTCTATTCAACCTTGGAGGAAACACCTTGGCCCAAGCAAGTGGTCTCCTGTTATTCTCGTCTACATTTTAATAATACGAGGGGCGTTGAATAAATAATGCAACACCTTTTTTTCTTAAAGCAGGTTGGTTTTATTCAGGATTCAAATACAGCATGTTATTCCCCAATGCTTTGGCTACAAAACCATATTTTTCAACATAACCTCCGTTCAATGCTACAGCCTTACGCCACCTTAAAGGGAGGGCCTGTATGCCAGCATGGTACCACTATACTGGTCTATGTCGGAGCCAACATCTTGTTGCATCAACAACTTCCATATCATCCATGTAGAGCTTCCCGCGGAGTGCATCCTTCATTGGGCCAAACAGGTGGAAATCGGAAGGTGCGAGATCCGGGTTGTAGACTGGATGAGGAACAACAGTCCACTGAAGTTTTGTGAGCTCCTCTCGGGTGCGCAGGCTTGTGTGAGGCCTTGCGTTATCATGCAGAATGAGAAGTTCATTTGCATTTTTGTGCCTACGAACACGCTGAAGTCGTTTCTTCAATTTCCTTAGAGTAGCACAATACACCTCAGGGTTGATCGTTTCACCATGAGGCAGGACATCGAACAGAATAACCCCTTTAGAGTCCCAGAAAACCGTAGCCATGACTTTACAACCAGCTGAGGGTACGCCTTTGAACTTTTTCTTCGAAAGAGAGTTGGTGGTGCCACTCCATGGATTGCGTTTTGTCTCTGGTTCGAAGTGATGAACCCATGTTTCATCGCCTGTGACAATATTTGACAAAAAATTGTCACCCTCAGCCTCATAATGAGCAATCAATTCCACACAGATGATCCTTCTGTGATCTTTATGGTCTTCAGTTAGGCGTCAAGGAACCCAACGAGAACAAACCTTTGAGTACCCCAACTGGTGGATAATTATCCGCACTACCAACAGAAACGCCAAGATGAGCACCGAGATGTTTGATTGTGATGTCGATCACCTCGAATAAGAGAGTTCGCACGTTCCAACACTGCAGGAGTCACAGCTGTGTGCGACCGGCCGGCACGCGGAAGATCAGACAGGTTTGCTCGACCTTGTGTTGATGATACATGCCTCGCCCAAAGACTCGCCGAGCTTTTGTCCCCTGCCAGGTCTCCGTAGACATTCTGCAAGCGTCTATGAATATCTGTGATGCTCTGATTTTCCGCCAAAAGAAACTCAATAACTGCTCTCTGTTTGGAACGCACCTCCGTTACAGGCGCCCTTTAAAGGCTAGTTATAGCGTTGCCACCTATCGGAAATTTATGAAACTGTATGAGGTAAAGCGGGGATATTTAAAGATGTCCTACACAAACTTTCATTTTTTTAATCAAAATTGGCCGAGAAAAAAATGTGTTGCATTACTTATTGAGCGCACCTCGTATATCGTTCTTAAAAACAGTTCCTTTTTTCACACGTATTCACATTTACCCACTCAAGGTTATTATGAAAATCGAACATTTCACACTTCATCTGTCACTAATAAGATATTGATGAATTCCGGTGGCTTAGGTAGAAGTATTTCACAAAATTCTATTAGCAGTTCAAAATATTTATTTATAAACGAATGAGCATATTGATAATGATAAACATATATGTTCGTAAAACAACTAGCGAGAATTTTTTACACATCTACCACTTTTTTCCGAACCCTCCTCCATGAGTTCTAAAATAGGTACGAGGGTAGGTCCACAAGTTTCCGGCCTAACTATTTTCTAGGTATGATAAAAGACAAATTTTATATTCCATTTTTCAATGTGGTTACCATTTATTGCAATACACTTCTCACATCTTTGAGTCCCCCACCCCCCAAATAGTCATAAGTCTTGTCTGCAAAATTGACATAAACAGCATCAATTACTTCTTCGTCACATTTAAATTTCCTTCCTCGAAGGCCCTTCTTGAGTTTTGAGAAGAGGAAATAGTCACTGGGAGCTAGATCTGGGTTGTAGGATGGATGGTCGATCTCCTTGAAGTCACATTTCTTCACAGCTTCCTTTGCAACAAGAGCTGTGTTCACAGTTGGTTGTGGTGAAGAAGACGCACAACACCACTCAGTTTTCCTCGCCTTTTCTCTTTGATGAAAGCACGAAATCTGTGCAATAGGCCAGCATAGTACTCCCCATTTACTGTGGTGTTCCTCTCCTTGAAGTTAATGAAGAGTATTCCTTCACAGTGCCAAAAGATTGTGGCCATGATCTTCTTGGTTGAATGAGTGTGCTTTAGAGGCGCTGCTTCGCCAAGTTTAAGCCACTCCATTAATTCTCTTTTGGACAAGGGATCACAGTGGAGGACCATAGGTTCATCTCTGGTAACAGTGGTTTGCAGAACTTCTCTCTCTCTCTCGTTGCCACGACAGAGCTCCAAAAATGCCTGACAACAGATGATTCGTTGGTGCTTTTGGACTGAGGAAAGAAGTCTAGGCACTCATCTTGCACTGACCTTATTCATGTTTATGAATAATTCGAAGGACGGTTGTTTTAGAAAGGTTTAACCTTGCTGCTATTTCTGTAACTTTGAGCCGCCGATCTTCCATAATTTCTCCTTCCACAAGAGCGATGTTTTCAGGAGTGAGCACATCCAAGGGCCGACTTGCACGCTCTTCGTCTTCAATGCTTTCTCGACCCATTCGAAAAAGTTTAGACCAGAAGCCAGAAGCCAGTACAGGTCACCTGGGATTTCTCCCAGGTGAGTGTCATTGGTCAGCAGTACCTAGCCGGACAAGGAATAAATTAAGATTGAATCAGGAATTGTGTTTCGGCTGTGCAAGCAGTATGTGACATTTCTTGGCGGTCACCCATCCAAGTAGTGACCACGCCTGATGCTGCTTAACCCCGGTGGTCAGCCGTGGGTCTCAGCATGGTTGTCGTTTGCGGGGATTTATAGGTTGTTGTTCAGGGTCAGGTTTGAAGCTAGTCTGTGTTGAACCATGGTGAATGTTGAAATTGTTACCCAAGGGGTCCCATGATGTCCTTGGGCAGACTGTACGATTTGCACCTTCTAGGGGCTCTATGGTCGTAGGCCCCTAGAGCTCTGACCATCTCATAGGGTGGTCCAGGATGACATCGTGAAGCGCCCGGGCTCTTTCCCATATAACTTCCACGATATACGAGACGTTTGAGTGTTAATGGAGGATGTGTGCTAGGAAGCGGCGGTCCAGTAACATAATTCTGAGCCCCCGGTTCTGTAGGAATGGAATTTTGCGGACCGTGGTCGGAGCCGCGGATCCCCAAATTTCGCTGCCGTACAGAACCATAGCCGGTATTATGGCACGGTATACACGCAGCTTTTGGGTCATGTTCATAGTTCGAAAACTGAGAATTGGATACAGCTGCCCGGAAGCTAAACGGCCTTGCTGGACTTTAGCAAGCACAAGCTCCTAGAAAATCAAGGAGCGGTCCAGCGTTACCCCGAGGTACTTGGCGCTGCGGACCCAGGGGATCCGCTGGTGATGCAACATGAGGCCCCACAGGCGCCTCCGGCGTCGGCCCTTAGTGAGAAGAAAAGCGGAGCTTTTCTATTCTCCAGCATTTTTTGCCATTTTTTGCCCCAGGCCTCTGCCTCTCTGAGTTGTCGCTGAATTGGTCTGATTGTATAATTTAGCCCATTCATTTACGATAGAATATGAGAATTTACGATAGAATATGAGAGAGATGTTTTCCCATATACACCATCCAATCGCAGTTTAATTTCATTTGGAGTAAGTCCTTCTTTTGTGAAGAACTTAATAACAGGTCGATACTCCATTCTGAACATATCACAATCTTCTACACATAGCCTTCTTTATGCAACTATATCTGAACAACTGAACCCAGTTACAGCTGCAATTATTTACTTAACAGATAAGGCATGACAACAGATAAGGCTTTTGTGAAGGCGGTAATCCTAATCGGTGAGATCGGAAACTTACGGACCTACCCTTGTACATAAAACCTCACGGTTATCATTCTAAATGTTACTCGATTTTATTCTTTAAATTGGTACCCACAAATCATGTGTATTTCATAAGAGAATATTAGTGTTAGCAGTTTATGTTGCTAAAATTTTAGATAATGATTCTCACAGAGATCCGACCCCACGGGTGGCCGAGGTCGTAAAGACACGAACTCGTGAGCTCCCGCTGGGGCTCGATCATCCTCCCTGACTGATGTTTTGTTTTCAAGTTTACCTCAGTTCTCATAAATGGAAAATTCCGGGGAGGTGTCCTAAACTTAGGCATGGAGCGCTTCCTTCAATTAAAAAAAAAATCGTCGCATGCTTCAGCAGTGTCCACTACTTGTAATGCCTCAATCCAATGATGCATTACGAGGGAATTGTAAAAGTTCTCAGACTGACCCAGAAAACACAAGATTTAAAAGAAATATATATTTTGTCAATAGTCAACTTCTAAATCGGTACATTTAGTCCAGCGACTTTCCAATTTTTTAATACCCTCAGTAAAATAAGATTTGTCCATTTGTGAAAAATAAGCGTCTGTCTCAGCTTCAACCTCATCATTTGATGTGAATCTTCGTCAACCCAGCCATTTCTTCAGATTTGGGAAGAAAAAGTAACCGCTGGGAGTCAAATATGGAGGATGTGGGAATTTTGGAAGCGAAGGTAATGCAGTTTTGGAACAACAATTCCAGACGTGTTTGCAGGCGCATTATCATGATGAAACAGAACTTTATTTTTTGCAAAGTGTGGACGTTTAGCCTGAATAACATCATTCAGTTGGTCTGGTTCAGTATTGAAGTGTAATAATCTCCGGTGATGTTTACCTTCTTAAGGTAGTCTAAGAGCGCCTCACCATTAGAATCCAAGAAAACCGCAGTCACGACTTTTCCTGCAGATGATACCGTTTTTGCTTTCTTAGGTGCATTTACTTGTTGCGACCCATTGTTTGAATTGCCCTTTCGTCTTTGGTGTGTAATACTTTTTTTTATTTGATTTATTTACGGACGCTCTTTAACATCTCAGATCATCAGCGTCCCATTCTATTCAAGGCCGACAAATTTTGCTAAGAGGCCTCTTTTTTCAGACTTGAGGTTCTTTATCGTGCCGTAAATGTACGACACCGGACCCTCGTCTTTACTTCTCTTCCGAAGGAAGCCATACTTAGGATTTTTACGCCTGAAAAAATCATCAATCCTGGCCGGGATTGAACCCACGATCTTGGGTTTAGGAGGCAAGTATGCCTCCAGGATCGACTATGTGTGTAGTGATGAATGCATATTTCATATTGTTATGAAACGCAGGGAAACTCATTGGAATTGCGTTTAAACACGTCTAAACATTCTTGAGAAAGGCTCATTCTCGTGTGTTTGGTTCATTATTAACAAACGCGGCACCCATCGAGCGGAAAGCATTCTCATAACCAAAACTTTGTTTAAAATGTAGTGGACACGCATACCGAGTTTTTTACAATGTCAGCCAACTCGCGTACATTCAATCTGTGATCATTGAATACCGCATAGTGAATTTTCGTCACAATCTCATCGGTCGTAGCAATTTCGGGACGCTCTGAGCGCTCATCATCTTGAATGGATGTGCGACCAGACTTATATTCAGCAGCCGACGTCTAAAACAAAGGAGAAGAATGCTTTCGTGTGGAATCTAACTCGTTTTGAATTTATGTTAAAAAATGCACTACTTTATCACAGCTCGTATTTCAGTTTTTATCCATTTTGTAGAAAATGTAACACTAGTTTGTTTAGACGATCATCACAAACAAGTGACAACACTCACTCGTCTGGAACTTTACAGCGCGCTATCTGAAGGAAGATACTTAACAACTATCACAACTAATTTGACCATCTTCATAACATCTCTGCGTCAGTCTGAGAATTTTTAGAACACTCCTTGTGTAATATAAATAAAGCTATTTTAAGAGAACAAATTTCTACTGTGCATTGACAAGGTCTTTGTACCGCTTTAACAAAGCTGACATAGACTCCAGATAAGCTTAAGCACATACTTTTATTTTAATTAAACTATTTCACCATTACAATTACAGAAACTTATTTTTTTTATATAGAACATACATCGCTCGTATAACATCCTTTGATAAAATTACATTTTAACGTTAATGCTGAAATTATGCACTTTCTATACTTAATCTTCCTTCAGTTGTTCTAATGCGTGGGGTTATTCATGTTCAAGTTACCCCATAGATTAATCGTATACAATAAGTTCTAAACATCGCATTAAAATTTATACAATGGCCCAAAATTCTGCTCAGTTAAAGCTAAAGAACCACAAGCAGTATGCGCTGTACTTGTTACTTATTTTAAAAATTGCAGATTTACATTCAATGTCAGATGATGATGATGATGATGATGATGATGATGATGATGATAATAATAATAACAACAACAATTGTTCACAATAGAAGAGTGTGAGTGTGTTATCACTGTATCTGTGTGCTGATGCTATTTTCAGGGTAAATACCTAGGCCTAGGTAGATAGGCATTTACAAGAACCATATTTCAAATTTCTCTTCCACTTCATTACCGGTTATTCTGTGTTAATGCTTGAAAGCTTGCTTTCAATAAAGATAGAATCCCTTTGAAAACAAGATTTTATAGCTGTTGTTTAAATTAGGAACGCTAGGCACAGTTTAGGGTCAGCTACACAGTATGGATGATGCTAAGACAACTTCGCGTCCATGGTAGATAATGTTCCATCACTAGCCATCAGCATCACTAACATTACTCGGAAATTCATCATGTGGCTGTAATCTCGCCCCCCCCCCTTTTCAAAGACTTCTATGGTTTTAATTTTAAAAATGGTGGTAGCTTTTCAAACTAAAATTAGCGAAATTCCTTTTCTCTGTAGAAGCTGTAGCAAAATTGCCTTGGATCTCAATATAATTCTTTTCAGTATCGTTAAGATCCTCTGCGGCAAGCATGCAACAAATGCAATAATTTGGTTAAACTCTCTCTCTATTTTTTTTTTTTTAAACCGAGAACAGATCCCGTTTTTCTAAGGACCGCTTGTATAAAGAGTTAACTTTAAGGCATAAAATTAACATTAGTTATACTTAACTTGGAATTTTGGCTGTATAAACGTTAATCTAAAATTATTTTGTCATAGCCTCAAATGAAATCTAATTCGCGAAATTTCACAAGTTAAAGTACTAATTAGAGTTTAGTAATTGTCAAATGAAACATTTCCGAGAGTGCAGAAGCACAATAACTTCATTTATAAATAAAATGCGATTTCTTTTAATTTTAATTTCATGTAGGTAAAGTTTCCTCTGTATTTCATTTTTTTCCCCGCGTAATAACAACAGAGTTGCATTCAATTGAGGTTAAGTTAGGTTAAGCTTACAAGCGGTATTATACATATTTATTTACATATTTCTGATTATTGCGACATATTATCCGATGATGAATTTCACCGTGCTCCTCTAGTACTTAATGAGAAATAATCCGTTCCTAGAACTAAACGAAAACAATTCAAAATGCAATTTTGCTTAGCAAAAGACGTTGTCGAAGAATTGGAACAGATGTTACGTCCCCGATTACAATCACAAACTAAGCGAAACCATGCTTTGAATTCGATACTATTAACTTTATTGTTCTATGCGACAGGGAGCTTCCAAATAGTTATTGGAGATATATTCAAAGTGGAGAAAGAAACGGCCAGTAGAGGGTGATGTTAGAAAAACGACATTCTAACATTCTCTGTAACATTCGCAAATTTCCTGGAGGTTTAGGTACTATAGACTGCACACACACGCGCGCGCGCACACACGCACACCTACACATAATCATATTATCTGGAGATATTAATGTAGATGTCTTCAGAATAGAATTATAATAATCTTTGCCAATTTCCTCTCCATGTACGTTCTTTATCCTTATATGAGATCGAATCTTTTTTTTTTCCTCCACTTATTCCCTTATATTTTAGCACCAAATCTATAATAATATCCTTCTTATGTTTCCTAAAATTTTCCGCTCGCATTCGCTTTGACTTTTCCTTATTCTTATTTTAAGAAAGAAGGGGGGGGGGAATACTTGAATAATTATTGATTTTCTCAGGTTGAACAGTTGAACATCAACACTAAACACGAACTTTCCTATTATTTCGAGATGTTGCCAAAGGTTAATGGTTATTGCATACTAGAGGTTACGTAGTTTAAGATTATTTTTACGCAACAGAAATTATGGCTAACATATAGTTACTTTTTGAATTACAGTTAAAAATAATCTCCAGTTAGCAACTTTTGTACAACTGGGCCGAAATGTGTTATCAACATGACGCATGGTGTTGTGAGGCAGAAACACCAGAAAATTTTGAATTTCTCTCTTTATTTTTTTCTTTTTTTTTTCACTATTTCTTAATATTGCTTGCTTATTTCAATTCGTCTTTCTGTAAAGACATATTCGATTTTGAATTTTCATTTTTATTCGAATTTTCATTAATTCTATTGCTTAAAATTAACGGTCAAATATGCCGAAGCTTCTTTAACTAATTAAGAAAGGAAGTAGGTGTGACGACTTGCAGACATTATTCTGTGTACATGTGAAATAATATCAGTGGGCGTTTATGCTGTTTATTAACTGCTAGTCTGTTTATAACCATAACTCCTTTTTGTTTTTATTATATTTTTGTTTCTTCTTCATTTTTTTTTTTTTTATTTTTAATATCCTAGTTGTTGCAGTTTGTATCACTTTCTTGTTTTGCGATTAACTTTCAAGCATTTTAACGCTTTTAACGCACTTGACATTACACGCAGGGCTGAAAACATTTAACTGCTGCTGTAGTTCTTAGTGCCCTTTTACTGCTAAATGCCCGAGCCAGAAGCCAGAAGAGAGTGATAGCGGAGAGAGCGGAACTTATCCATAAGCTCTTCACTTTGTAAACATAAATGGATAGGGACGGGTAAATCACTGTAATGAGGGCATTATTAGGCGGGTGAAATATTTTGACAGTGGGAAATGTACTCTTATTCCAATTTACAATATACATACACACACTAACCTAATCTATCGGCAAACCTCGGACATATCCTAGAAAACGGTGAACCCAGTGGTTTAGCGAGTAAATCATTGTAATTGAGGCAAATCTCCTTTAACTCCGGCATTTATATATATGATGGTAGTATACGAACCCACTATCTTATCTTCACAATTAAAGCATGACGCTCTATTGTACCGTTGAACGTAAAGCGTTATTATTATAATAGCTTAGCTATTCACTACTTTCGCCGGCTTCTAGCTAGTCGCTCGAGCGTTTAGCAGCATAAGGGCACTTAGCAACAGCACCATCACCAGCACCAGTTAAGTGATTTCAGCCCTGCGGGCAACGAAAACTTTTAACGCATGCGCCCTTAAATTGTTTGTGTTCTTTTTGGCTTCTTTGGCTGGTTTTAAAATTAATCTTTAGCTCTCCGTTTGCTCCATTGCTTTGTATTCTTTCTTTAGAGGATAACGGCCAGTTAACGCTCTAAAGCACCAATACTATCGTTCAGAATAAGAAATATGGGTAATAATGTGTCATAAATATATTCGAACAATTATTCTAAGGTATGAAATTATCTAAAGTGACATTACGTGTACGCAGTGGAAAGAAGACGAATTAAAGCAGGAAATAACTTTATGACAACAATGAGGGACATTTAAATTTTTTATTTCACAAGTCGGCCATAGTTAATTCATGAAACTACAATATTTGATCTGTTACACAAATAAAATTAACCCAATTTCTGTGTATTTCCAGCAGGATAAAATTCAAACAAAAGTTAGGACCTTTAGCGCAGAAGAACTTACGAATGAAAATGGTGGTTTCTTAAGATGAAGATTGTGTGCTGTATAAAACGGGCAACATTTCCAGACTTTCTGCCAGCAGAGTGAGCATAAAATTCATTAATCTCATTTGTAGTACGCCAGTAATAAAAAAAAAAAAAAAAAAAAATGAGTGTTTGTGCGCCGTGAATTCCCGGCGCTAGAAGCCGGCGGTTAAGGAAGTGGGTCGCGCCAATCAGCGGTCCACTTGTTGATTTTGTTGATTTGTTTTGTTTACGGATGCTCTTTAACATCTGAGGTCATCAGCGTCCCATTCAACTCAGGGGGTGAAACGGCCGACAAATTTTTCTCAGAGGCCTCTCTTTCAGGCTTGAGGTTCTTTATCGTGCCGTAAATGTACGACATGGGACCCACGGCTTTACTTCCCTTCCGAAGGAAGCCATACATAGGATTTTTACGCCCCGAAAAGAAAAAATCCATCAATCCTGGCCGAGATTGAACCCGCGATCTTGGGTTAGAAGGCAAGTATGGTTACCACTACACCACCAGGACCGACTCGGCCCATTTGTGAATGGAACATTTCAAATGTAAGAGAAAGGAAAATGGGGAAGGCAGATATTACTGCACTACTTTCCATGTGGCAACCAGAATGCCTGGAACATAGTTCCAAAAATTATTGGTCACTAATAGAAAAATGGGGAGCTTAGCACTTGATACAACTTATGTATACAATATATATATATTTCTTTTTTATATAATTGCTCACGTTGAGTTGCAGATGTCATGAAATACATTTTGAAGATGATATCTATTATGTTTTAAACTGTAATATATCTCTTGTTGTTTATCATTACAATTTTTTTTTCAGGCCCCGGATTGTGACCCAAGATGGCCATTTGCTGTTGTTCAGTGGTCGAGACCGCAACATTAGCCTGCACACTAGTGGTCATGGCTATGTAAATCTTAATAATGAAAATCTTGCCATGCTTGCAAAAATGGTGAGTTGTTTGAATTATTTTTTAAAAGATATAGTTATACCTATGTCTCAAAATGAAAAATTAATCTTTAAATGCCTAAAACTAGTAGGGAGGTGAAAGTGGGTGCGCTTTTATTTGTCTCTGGACGTTGGTATCACTGTTTTTAGATTGCAGAAACTTTAAAGCAGCCGCAACGCATTATTGTCATTTGATGTTACAAGTTGGGTCAAATGCTGGCGCTGTGCTGTTGAAAAGAATGTCCTTGCTGCTGCTGGAGGAATAAGGAATCTCCTGCGTGCCCGAGTGCTCGAGTGTTGGCGGAAAGAGCCGAAGGTAGCGAGCTATTAGCTAGATAATAGTGCTTTGAAATCTACGGCAAGTAGTGTAGATGGTTGAAGTACTGTGCTCGACTTGTGAAATTTCAAAGCGGGTTCAAGCACTATCATCGCGTGCATTTTTATTTTTATTTATTTATTTTTGTAGGAGTTAAAGGAGATATGCCACAATTCCACCGGTTTCTAGAATTTGCCCGAGGTTAGCCTTAGGTTAGTGTGTGTATTTATGAATTAGTTGCGAATTGAAATAAGAGCGGCTAGCAGCGAGAGTCTTATTTACTTCTTAAAAGAAAGCTTCCGGTTCTTTCGTTTGGGGAATTCCGTTCTTTCCGCTATCACTCAGGACTGGCCAGTCCGCTATTCCCTCACAACAACACAATGCTCCAGCAGCAGCAAGGGCATTCTTTTCACCAGCATTTGATCTAGCTTGTAACGTCAAGTTTATTGTCACGACTTTTGCATGTGTGTGGATCATTGCTTTTGAGATAGAGAACTATATTATAAAATATTCATTTTTTTTGCACTGTATTTTTATGATTGTACTCTGATACAAATTGAGAAAAACAGATTAGCAGTCTACTCAAGTAAGTATAACCAAGAAGTGCATTTAATAACCTTATAAATGCCTTTTTTTGCTTTCATTAGTGTTTAACGCTCGTTTTTAGTACTGAGGCACCACAGATGGTATATAAATGATTTTTGAATTAAATAATTGATTACAAGTATTTGTACACAACATGCATTTTACAAGGTAGTGCGTCTGGGGTAAAGGGAGATACAATATATGCGATGAAACCGGATCTATCGGTTCTACCTCTTGGCTATCCATATATTTATAGTTCGTAGTTTAATTTTGTTGTAATTTTGCCCCAAAAAGATGTTCCGATCGCGATTAATGCGACAAATCGCACATTCATCAGAAAAGAATGCATTTGTAGAGATAACGGTAGAAACTCCTGAAGTAATAAAACATTTGTTCATATCAGGATCACTAAGCTTATTGACGAAAAAGGGGCGAAATGGTCTCAGATGTAAGTCGTTTTTCATACGACGATGCATTGTCAATATTGTTCTCCGAGTTCGGCTGCCTGTTTGCGTGTCCATTTACAAGGCCGATTCTGCAACTCCAGCACATTTAGTCCATCTATGACGGATCGACCTCTTTGTACGCTGTCCTTAACACTGCTAGAACGAAACGTTCGTTTCTTCCAAGCCAACAGTGTTGCTTTTCTTGACTTCCCAAATCACTGTTTGAATTGTGCCATAATTTGTTGCATTGTCTGCCCAGTGTGAGGTGTTTCATAAACCTTAACACTCACAACTAAGCGCTCTTCGAGCAAATAACTAATTGAATCTGCCGTCTTAGCCAACTTCCACTAACACAATTTTCAATATTTTTTATTTGTACAAACTGTTTCCATTGCTACTAATAAATTGTCCAATTGTTGCTAAAATACTCTTATTTATCAATGCTAAAGCCCTCTATTACACGTTCTATTTTGGACCTAACCGTCTCTTAACTCCCATAAGATTACGTGTTAAGTTTCTGTCGTTTTATTCGATTGTCATACAGTTAATTCCTATAATATTTGTGTTATACTGTTGAATGATACCTTCTGCGTCTGCTCATGTTCTTCTTTTTGCATTAGAAGGCCTAGGTCAGACAGAAAATGTATACTTTTGAGACTATGGCATATATAGTTATGCCAGTTTCGCGTAGTACCTCATCCAAACCCAGCGGCCAATGACGGATTATTTGCAGGCAGAGGAAAAGGCTGTCATCGGTTAAAACAGAAATCGCAATATTAAACATAGGCCTTATTAATTACATCCTTTTAACACGTGAAACTTAAAATAAGAATTTCTCATTTTATTTTGCTATTCACTATTTAAATCGTTGGTTGTAATGAATTTATTATATTAGCGTTGATATAAACTGTATAAGGCCTACAGTTAACCTGTTAGTTAAGAATGAATTATAAGAATTATAGGGCTTAGAGGGCTTCCTACCAAATTCATTTTAGAACAAAACCTTTACGTAATTTAACATTTCTCTGCCCTAAATTGGTCCAATGAGAATGGCTATGAGAACCATACATCTAATTTTTGATTGGTGTGTGAAAACAAGAGATAAATAAACTAAATGATATGCCTGAAAATTTAAACTATTCATAATCCATAGATCTGCATTTTCTATTTCTTTTCTTCCAATTATGAACGTGCATTTAGCTATCTTACAGTAGCATGTTGCATTTTTAAAATTATATTTTCCGATATAGTGGCACTGCAAATAAACTACATGGCTATGGCAAATTATTTTTATGTAAAAAATTCAAAACACCTTCACAAATTACATACATTCATCTAATTTTTGAAAGCTATGGAAAATGTATTCGAGAATAAGTGCAGTATACTGTAATACAGTAGTAATATTAAGTATAATACACTTAGTACCTAATAATCACTGTTAAATACAACGTAGCCATGTTGACAAATATTTTATTACATTACATAAATTATTTTGAATGCAGTTTACATATCAAATTAAACCCTGAATGCGATATAACGTCACGCCCTTCTTTCCTCGAGTTGTATAACCATTTTTTTTATTGATTTATTTATGGACGCTCTTTAACAGCTCAGGTCATCAGCGTCCCATTCAACTCAGGGCGTGAAACGGCCGACAAATTTTGCTCAGAGGCCCCACTTTCAGGCTTGAGACTCTTTTTCGTGCCGTAAATGTAGGACACGGGACCCACGGCTTTACTTCCCTTCCGAAGGAAGCCATACTTAAGATTTTCAGCCCGAAAAAATCCATCGTTCCTGGCCAGGTTTGAACCCTCGATCTTGGGTTTAGAAGGCAAGTATGGTTACCACTACACCACCAGGACCGACTTGTGAAGGGGAAGCTTCCCCACACACACACACCATCAAGGCGTTGTTTAATATCATTAGAGAAGTACTCGATTTTGAACATCCCGCTGTATTATGCAACACATCTGACTGAAATGAGCTTCTCCAAACAAAAGGGTGGCGTGGCCGGAAAGTAAGATAGCATGAACGAATAACATGTGTCATGTTAAATTATTTTGTAGTGAAAATTTAACGTACGGTTTTTTTTTTCTTAAACCACGCCATTTCACTATCGCTTTTGTTAAGAAGTATATGCGTTTTATACAATAGTATAAATTCTGCTAACAAAGAGTTTATATTATTTAGGCATTATCGAAATCGATTTTTTAAAGTTCACAAATTATGTAAGTTTTATTGACGTAATTCTATGGCACAGAGAAACACTTACAAATTAGTACTTGACATATGTTTTCTAATAGATTGGTCTTCATCATGACGAGGACTGACCATGTTAAACAAAATAAAGCAAGAAACAGAAAGCGAAGTATATATTGATTCCAATATTACTATTTACTAATTACTAGAAATGTACTACAGCATTCAAAGCGTAACTCCGGCGAACAGAATTCGCTCAGTTTGTTTCACGTTCTCGCAATTATAACTACATTTAAAATGAAAATAAGCATGTAACTTATAGGACATGGAAATCTCCAGTTACATCCATCCATCCATCCATCCATCCACACATTTCTGGATTTTTTTTAAAAAAATTATCATTCATCTTCCGAAATTGAATTTTAAACTTTAAGGCGCACAAGTAGTGTGTTAATGTACTTTATGAAGCTGATAATCATATCCGATTAGTAATATTACCCAACCAATTAAAATAGAAAAAATATATCTAAAATATGTGTAACATAAATTAAAAATTGCTAATTAACCAAAACCACAAATATCTTGGGATAATCATGCCATTCTGATTGAGTATTATTTTTAATGTCGTATATACTACTTAGTACCTTCTGAAAGGATTCTAAACACTGGTTTATTAACTTTATTATTAAAACATTTTGTTAAAATTGGCACGCTCTATGCAGTACATTAATTTGTAATAGTATTTAGTGTAGAGTATGTCGCTAGCAAGCAATTCTCTTTCAAATGTTGATATTTGTAGTACTTTTAAACTTAGCAACTTAATGTTGCGGCGGGTCAATTGATCTTCATTTGAATTGGCGTGGATCTAAGGTTTGCTGTTGAAGCCGTATGTCACTGCCACGAAAGAAGTCTGCGTTGAACCCTCCTGCTGTCGCGATCGTCTCAGGGATGCTGAAATTACTATAAGGATTTTCTGGATTTTTACCAGGGGAGGAAGGGAGAGGAAGATCACTAAAGGAAACACTGTGAAAGATTGCGGATTAAAGTTTCATAATTGATTAAACTATTCACACTCCACTGTTCACTTTATTGTTCTTTTTTCTTTGCCGACACTTCCATACCATCAGCAAGGGGGTGGGAGAATTTTAAATATTTCCTGAAGCTGTACTTACAAATTCTCTAGTCGTTCGCACCGCATACACAAAATTGCACTAGTAATATTTTCTAAACAAATTGAGCTTTATCGTTTCACCTCACGAGTTATATTTCTGACTATCTAAATTGAAGAGCCCTACCTCACTTCCAGAAGCGATCCCTCCTGTCTGGTTTCCCCAACTGACTGTAAAAAGCCTTCAAAATGCTTTTACTAGGTTTCTACGCGTCTTCTGCGAGGATTCAAAATTCTGAACATTGTAGACGTGTCACCAAATTTCCTTCTTTATTGGCTTAATTTCTTGCCGCTAGAAGTTTCTCGAAAGGACATTTTGAAATACGGGAACCCATTGGCTGGACTTGATTCATTGTATGGTAGCTAGAGACGTTTTTAAGTGAGAGAGACTTTCTCTTTTTAAGGGACAGTTGCCCAATGTGAAAGCTATTCACCACAGTCTTTTTCAAGGACTTATTTTGCGGAGATGAAAGGAAAGGTCCCCTAGCTATTGAATAATGAATGACCTTGCTTATGGCACCAGAAAGTCGCTTATGTTACATGAAAGTTTTCATCTTTGCGCCAAAGATTTCTGATTATTGAACCATCTACGTCATTCTAAATAATTGCATCATGAAATATTAACCTATGGAAATTAATTAATTAAACAGGATTAATTCTTAATCTTAGTTAATTGTAGGGATCAAATCTGTATGTCCCGCTGCAATGTACATTCAAGTGTAAGGCTAAAACCAACTAAAATAGTTACTTATTATCACAACTGCGGCAGAACCCTCGCTTTTACAAGTTCTTTTCAGTTAACTTTGTACGAGGTTGGACACTAAGAACACGGTAAGTTAAAACCTATATAAGGGACGAGGAACACAAATAATACAATAAACGGATAGTTGTTGTGTTTCAGCTACTGTAGCCTTGTATATTCTCTATATCATTCCCATTGCAATTTGAAATGTTACCTGTAGGAAGCTGTTGCGTTCCCAGGGAGAAGAGCTGTGAATCTTGACCCGCTCATGTCTCTCGATTATGAAGCTTTTCTTTACCACTGGCCAAAACTAGTGTTGGCAACTGCTGTGCTAAAGAATAGGCTAGACTGGTACTATAATCGAGCAACGTTTACTTTACAGAGTTAAATATCGCAACAACATCCCCACAAATAATAATAATAATAATAATAATAATAATAATAATAATAATAATAATAATAACAATCTTCAATCGATACTTCTCTAAGCCACGGGTGGCCGAGGTCGTTAAGGCGCGGAATTGTGAGCGGGAGGTCTGGGGTTCGAATCCCGCCAGGATCGTCCTCCCTGACTGAGGGTTTTTTACAGGTTTTCCTCAGTCTTCATAATTGGCAAATGCCGGGGAGGTACCCTAAACTTAGGCCTGGAACGTTTCCCTCCTTAAAAAAAAACCTTTCCCAATATATCATTTCACCTGATGTACATCAGTGTTCACCGCCTGTGGTGCCTCAGTAGTAAAAACGGTCGTTAAACACTGTTTTCTATTCTAAGCGTATGAGCTAAAATGTTTATATTGTCACGTAGTCGCCCTCCTCTCGTCAACTGTTTCAATCTGTTTTGAGGGTTGCTTCACAGCCTATATCGCCACTTTGATAAACTACACTCGTCCCTATGCGACCAATAACCTTTTATGGCAAGTTATACATGTAGCAATTGCTGTTACTTCTTTTCATCCCACACTGTATTAAGAGAATTGCAGATAACAAAGGAAGTTGCATTCTATTTCTTCATTTGTTTTTCACTACACCCGTTCTATGTCCCCATTAAAGTGAGAAAGTGCGGGAATGCATATAGGAAAGAATCGTTTCTAGCCGAATCTCTGTAATTCACAATTTTGCACCAAAATGTTTCAGTTACATCACCATTGCACCAGATTACATAACTAAGAACTTCACATTGATTTGCAATATTAGTCACCAGAGCTGGAGTTGGAATAATGACCCTAGCCAATTGGTTTTTTTTGCTTCAGCAATGATTTTTAGGGAAAAAAACTCTTCATTTGCTCCAGAATTACTACACATTCTGGGAGCCTTTGTCTTAATTCATTTATTAAACATTGAACAAATTTAATATACCTTTCTCGAATTCCATTCGTGTAATTGTATGGAATATTGGCTCAAGTTACACATCTTGCTTTTGATTCATAGCCTAGATGTGCTCTGGAATCAATAAAAAACACCGCCACGGGTGGCCGAGGTCGTTAAGGCACGGACTCGTGAGCGGGAGGTCCGCGGTTCGAATCCCGCCAGGACCGTCCTTCCTGACTGGGGTTTTTTCCAGGTTTTCCTCAGTCTTCATAACTGGCAAATGCCGGGGAGGTACCTAAACTTAGGCCTGGAACGCTTCCTTCCTTAAAAAAAAAAATATCCTTTCCCAATTTATCATTTCATCTCATGTATCATCAGTGTCCACCGCCTGTGGTGCCTCAGTAGTGAAAACGGGCGTTAAACACTACTCAAAAAAAAAAAATCAATAAAATCTTTAAGTGAAGTTACCAGGGGTTCATTTGTTGCGTTGGTATTGTGGTTCTGGAACATAGAAATTTAATAATTAAGGTCAAATCATATTTATTTACTCTGCGTTTAGTTTCATTTATTTTTAATTTACTTAATGAATGTAAATTAAATTAAACTCCCGAAATTTTATGATTAAAATAGATTACATTGTTGCAGCTTAGTGCATGGCGCTATTTGGCTAATCAGTGGATTTAAAAATATTTTTTACTCTAACCGAGCACCTTATACAAAGAGAAACGTACTAATTACTATTAATAAATTTCGTTTTGTCAGTTACAAGTCATACAATATAGTACGTTAACAACGTTAAGAAGTCGGTAAATTACAGAAAACTATAGATTTTATCCCAGATGTTACAAAATCTCTAAGTGTTATCGAAAGATAAAAAATTGGGGACCAAAGAGAAGTAAAAAAAAAAAAAAAAAAAAAAAAAAGGCCGAAAAGCGCTAAATTGGCAACAGTAACCAAAACCTCCAAACATGCAGCTATATGCATGCGCAGAGCTTGGCTTTTTTGTTTGTTCACACACGCCAAACGAGCGTCGAATTAGCTCGTGATTGTAGACTTCAAGAATATTTTACTGTTACAATAATCACTTCGACAATGTTTTATCAGAGCACATTATTACTACATTATTAACGCATAATTTCCATTATTAAATCCCCCAAATGCCACAATATTAAAAATATGAGATTAAAGTTAATATAAAATTATTAATATAGCTATTCCAAAAAGACTATATGGCTAATTAATAATCTAGAGATAGCCAAGATAAGATAACTTAGGTACATGTTTACTTTGTTGAACATACATGACACATAATTTCCTTCCCGCGGTTTATCTTCCTTGTTTATTTCATATGGGTTTGTGATTTATATATATATTTTTTTGAAGATGTTTCTTAGAAATTTAATTTTTGCTCCAGAAGTGTATTATACGTTTGTTTTAATTTATCTGTACCCGCAGACAGTTCATTTGCCAGCTCTATTAGTCGCTGTTTTTGATCTTGTATGGATTGCTCTGTTGCTTCAATCTTCTTTTCCGTTAATTCAATCTTTGCTTTTGACGTATTTTTTGGACATTATATAGTTGTTGAATTGGTCCTCAATTTCTTAAAAAGAATCATTTAGTTCGTCCATTGTGAACATAGGTTTGAAAATAAATAAAGTAGGTTGTTAAGTTTGTTGTGTCATAAGTCTACATTACAAGGTGCATTCAAGTTATAACACCTCCGATTTTTGTTCTCAATTACTAATCACACGAAAACTATAAAACTTGTGTCACTACTCGAAGTAATCTCCCTGCAGCCGTACACATTTTTCACAATGTCGACGTCATGATTCCAAGATTGCTGCGAACTCTTCTGTAGGAGGTCTGTTTTGACCACTGGAAAATTGCTGATGCAATAGCAGCACGACTAGTGAATGTGCGACCACGGAGAGTGTTGGGAACAGCCTAAAGTCGCTAGAATCAAGATCAGGTGAGTAGGGAGCATGAGGAATCACTTCAAAGTTGTTTTCATGAAGAAACTGTTGCGTCACGTTCGCTCGATGCCCTGAGGCGTTGTCTTGGTGAAAGAGCACACGTGCAGCCTTTTCCGGCCGTTTTTCACGCAATGCTGCAAGGAGCTTCTTCTTCAAAACATCTTCGCAGGATGCACCTGCACCATAGTGCCCTTTGGAATGCAACGAGTAAGAATTACGTCATCGCTGCCCCAGAACATGGCCATCATAATTTTTTCTGCACTGGCGCTTACCCGATTTTTTTTTTTTTTTTTTTTTGTGTTGATGGTGGTGGTGCTTTCATTGAACAGACTGGCGCTTCGTTTCAGGATTGAGTAACGCTTCCATGTCTCATCCATTGTCACAATCAATGAAGAGAATGTCCCATTCATGCCGTCATCACGTCATCACGCGTCAGCATTGCCTGGCAACATGCCACGAGCGCATGTTCCCCCCATCAGCATTCGTGGACCCCAGGGCACTTTGCGCATTTTCAGATCTTCATGCAGGATTGTGTGCACAGATCCTACAGAAATGCCAACTTTGGAGGCGATGTGTTCCACACTCATTCGGCGATCCTCCAAAACAACTTTCTCCACTCGTCAGATCGGCTTGTGCGAGGCCAAGATTGCTTTGGTTTGTTGTCACACGACGATCTACCCTCTTCAATTGTCGCACCCATGAACGCATATTAGACATATCCATGACACCATCACCACATGTCTCACTCAACTGTCAATTAATTTCAATGCGTCTCAAACTACACAAATGGAAAAAACGAAAGATTACACGCTGTTCTTGTAATGAAAACATTGCCATTTTGCAGTATCAAAAGCAGTCCTCACTCTCGCTGCTGCCGCTAGAGTTCTGTGTGCCATACAGTGCTGCCATCTCTGTCACGCATTGAAGAGTGCCCGCATATTTTAAACCAAACTACATGTTTCTTTCTGTTTTCAGTCCCGAGAAAAAAGAATCGGAGGTGTTATAACTCGAATGCATCTCGTATAACTCAAGGCTTCCGCATTGTTCAATACTGGGTTTCAAATCTTGAAGTTCTAACTTCGCCGTAAATATCAGTCGAATACATTAAATAACACAAGTTGCACATTATAGTACGTTATTAACGTTTGTTCTATATACCTTCTAGCGCAAGCGCTACACAGGCGGATTGATATAACACATTTACTAAATAAACAAGTATGGCTATGATACCAAGTAAAGATAATTTAACCAAACCTAACTAATGGTATAGAAACATGCATACCGATGTAATTAGTATTAGGATTTGCAATAGAGCGGTTAACTTATTTTGAGAAACAATCTAACGGGCAGTTCAATTTACAAAATCAATCTTTTAGAACACCAAACATCACATTTTATAGTTGGAAAATTATATAAAAGAATAATATCCACTTACGATGTAATATTTAATGTGAATTTATTTCCATCTTGATACATTCTTTCAATAGAAAGATTAGAAATACAATCACCCCAAATTCCACAAGGACCATGATTCTTTTATATTACCCTTAAGTACGTGATATGGCGTTGATTTGTTTATTTATGGAAGTTCTTTACCATCTCAGGTCCGCCCCATTCAATTTAGAGCGTGAAATGGCCGATAAACATTGCTCAATGACGCCCAAAAATCTATGGAGCCTGACAGGGATTGAACCCGCGATCAAGTACGTGATGACATTGCCCTCTTGCTCTTTATACGTTTTTATATACCCACCTCTGGTTGCGATTCAATTTTCAAATAAAGTAAAACCTATACTATTTGAAAAGTTAATGTGAATGAACTTTAAAGGCTAGTCAAAAGTAATTTGGATGGTGTGTTATTTAGTAACTAGTTTATTTTCAAAGTCATTTTCTAAGCCCAGGAAATGAAGTATTTCCCTTGCCTGACTTGCTTTTTAAATAAGCAGCGACCTTCATACTTGCTCCTATGGCATGACCTTAGTTATAAAGCATTAGCTTTTAAACTCAAACTGAAATGCACAAATAATCAAAGCAACAAAACCAAAAATTACTTTTTCACCTTAGTTATCAAGAACCTAATTCCTGCTCTTCATGTGTTAACGTAACTATAGCTTATAATACAGAGGGTACCAAAAATGTATGTACACACTTTAAGCACAAAAAAAAACTATGTTAACATAACAAAACTGAATTCACACAAACAGAAAATGATAAACACTAATCATCTTACACTTTTACAGTTGCAACAGTTGCTCAAAATGCACACCATCGGCGCCGACACTCTTCTGAGTTGAGTTGGTTTATTTACGGACGCTCTTTAACAGCTCAGGTCATCAGCCTCCCATTCAAATAAGGGCGTGAAATGGCCGACAAGTTTTGCTCAGAGGCCTCTTCTTTCAGGCTTAAGGTTCTTTTTCGTGCCGTAAATGTATGACACGGGACCCACGGCTTTACTTCCCTTCTGAAGGAAGTCATACTTAGGATTTCTACGCCCGAAAACCCGCGATCTTGAGATTAGGAGTCAAGTATGGTTACCACTACATCACCAGGACCGAAGATACACTTCTGAATACGTTGAGCAACGTTTGCGAAAGTGTCCTCAGAGATTGCAGCACATGCCGTTTCAATTTCCTCCCGAAGTGCTGTCAGTGTTGCTGGTTTTCTACAGTATACGGTACCATGAGCCTCAAATTTGTCATGAATGCTTGCAATTGTTACTCGCGTTGGCGGTTCTGTTCTGTGCACACGGCTCCATTGCCTTTGAACTTCAACAACATTCTCCGTTTTCCAATACCACTTCAAAATTGCTTTCCGATGTTCAAACGATAATCTTGACTCCATTTTATTGTAGCAACGCTAGCATAACGTAATGTGAGTCACATCTGTTCACAGGACATCATACGATAATCTTGGCTTCATTTGTTCATTGTTGATTTACCTGCCATGTAACAACGCTATCATAATGTATGTGAGTCAAATCTGTTTACAGAACATCATACTACACATTACTGTTGTTTTTCGGTCCAACTTTGAAATATATTAAATAGATATCTACTGTGAAAGTGTGTACACATGTTCAGTTTAATACATAACCTCAGTGGTTATGTATTAAAACTTGCTATTATGATATTAATCTCTATTTACACATCAACTGCAAGCCGAATCAATGACGTGCTACACTTATTAGATATTATTCCGCTGAAGGGAATGTTGATATTCAGATGACAAATGTTCTACCTCAAAATACTTGTATTTCAGCTCTCTGTAATCCTTGGAATTTGCATTTTGAATTCTGGAAAATATTATATGATACACTGCACAAACAAATAGAGGAACACATGTTTAAATTAAAGCCCCAAAATAAATATTGATATAATATAATTTTTGACAGTCAGATGTTACGCTTTAAAGGATTGTTTAAAACTAGAATAAAGATATTCTAGGATTTGTTAGTATTTCTCTGAATAAATTAATGAAGTTTCAAGAACTGTTGAAATTAAAGTGAATGCTCTTTGATTCATTATTTTTAAACAGGTTTTAACAGCAATCTGTGGTAGGAAATTGTTATTATGTGTTCTCTGAGGCTAATATAGAGCAATGAGACATCTGAACGAAATATTGAAGATGGCCATTCCATTTGCTTTGTCTACACAATTCTTCATGTTTTCCTTCTGTCATCCATAGGATTTAGATACATTATACAGAGACAGAAGGGCGGACAAGGGCGTAAGAAAAAGACAAAAGAGTTACAGGATAAATATCTTGTCCTATCAGCTTGCGCAGGCGCAAATCTACAGCCAGAAATCTACAAAATGATGTACCACAATAATTGGAGTAATGATTTCTGATCAGACTGTAAGAAACAGACTGAGAAATGCAGGGTTGAGGTCTATAATCCTCTCTCGAGCCCCTAGTTTGACATGTCAGCACAGAAAGCCCGGCTAAGATTTGCTCAGAATCATTTCAACTGGCAACTCGCCATTGGAAAGCTGTTCTCTTTACATACGAGTAAGATTTCTTTTGACGGGTTGTGATGGTCGTACACGTGTATGGAGAACGTCTTGCTCCAGCCACCATTATTGAACATGACAGTTTTGGAGGCGGTTCGATCATGGTTTGGGCTGGCATTACTATTGAGTTCGGACAGAGCTTCTTGTTGACCCAGCAACTGTATTATTGCCCCAAAGTAGGTGGACAATTCTGGAACGGGTTTTATTGTTCCAATGTAATTTGGGCGCCAATTTTGGAACTGTTTTAATGACTTAATGTCATTAGGGAGAGAAGGAAATTGTTCACTGTAATAATGAAGTTTGGCACTAGTTGAACATTTAATTTATTTGACAACTGAGAAGGTTCTGGAACATGCTGTACTTTGGCGGATTATAATTCGCTGTATTCAGTCGCGTATTTATTCACTTGAACACGATGGTGATTATTATTGTTATTACGTTGCACTGCCTGACTGACTCTTATTGCTTTAGAATGACTTAGACTTTCTTAGACTGCCCTCGATTGAACTACAAATGACTTAGAGTTACCTCGACTGCTTTAGAATGACGTAGACTGACTGCTTTCGAAGGACCAAATGACCAACTTCTGATCCTGTATTTTTCTATAACATCGCCACGCTTCTCGCTAAACTAAATTCCCTTGATTGTTATTCTATTCCTTAGATATGTTCGCCATTGGCTATCTTAAGATATTTATTGTGTCGCTAAGTTGTGCTCATTCGTTGATTTTTATTCGATGCCCATTGGCTAAAATTATTTCCCCCCTTCTGATCTACAATCTTTCCACACGCTTGAGTTTTCCTACGGCCTTTCATAAATTTCGGCACTTTCCTTACATGCTTGATTTCTAAAGTAATATCTTTTTCATCCCTTAGTAATAGATAAGGTCTTGGTTTCTACGAAAACGCGTGTCTATGCCCACGGTAATCCTTTTTGACGGCAAGTACAGTTATACCCATTCCTAGCCTTTTAGAATGTTTGGTGCCGAACAGGAGTGTCCGCGAGGGTTTGACAATGAGTAAAGCTTAACCGAAAAACGTTTTTCTCAGGTACGCTAATGACTTCGGACAAAAAGCACTTCCATTCCCTTTACAAACATACAAGTCATATAGGCACTGTCAATCATTGGTAGTATAGGAAGACAACTTGAATATTGCTTACTAGCAAAAGACATGTCTATGAACATACATTAATACATATAATATTGGGATCCTCCTTTTAATTACAATATTAATACCCTTGATTACCTGAAATAAGACAGAATTATTATTATTATAGTAGTTGTCAGAAGTAATTATACTTAAAATAGGAAAATTGGAGACAACTTTTCCTGCTTCAACCCACAGCACATGAATGTTGATGTTTGCATTAATAACATTATCCTTCAACAACTCGTAACCTTTGCTTATGGTATGGACCCTAATTTTCTTCTAATGCATGATATCTCATATAGCACGGAATCCAAAGATGTGCTGCAGCAAGAAAGTCAAATTCGGTTCATGAACTGTCCTGCATGCAGTCCTAACCTCAATCCGATTGAGCATCTGTGGGATAAGCTGGAAAAAACTTGTTCGCGAGCTCCTGCTGTGCCACAGAACCTGGGAGAACTCTCAAATGCACTCACCGAAGAATGAGAGAGAATCGCACAAATGTTTATTAGGAGGCTGGTACCACGTGGGTGTTATGAAGTCATCGCAGCTCACGGAGGACACACTAGGTATTGAGTGTTGAAATAACCACGGAAACATTGATTACTAAACAATGTAATCTTGTATTTTCTGTATCAATTTGTTCGTAGTTCTAATTTCTAGTTTGTTAGAATGCCTATTCTAATTTTACACACTTCTTCAGTCTATAATTACAAACTGTTAAAAATTAAATTGTGTCAATAATTTTTGGGGACTTTGACTTAAACATTAGTTCCTCTAACTTGTTTGAGTATTGTATGTATATTATAGAGTTAGCATTGTATGTATATTAGAGAGCTTTATGGTTGTAACTGATTTTTTTTTTTAAATTTTCAAATTTTTAGATCAGTTTTAATCATATTACGAGTGGTGTAAAATTGGGGGGGGGGAACAAAACACACATTTATCATTGAATAAACAACCTTTAGGCTAATGTAGATTTTTCACAAACCTCAACATGTACATAAGAGTTAATTAAACTTTACAAAATCTTGTATTTACTTGTGTTCGTGACAAATTCAAGTGGGCAAGGTCGTATATTAAAATATTTTCAAGTGTAGGCTGGAGATTGCAATTGAAGGAAAAATAACAGATCAGGCCAGCTTCACTGCCGGACATTCGTGTATGGATCATATATTCAGCCTTAGACACCGCCACGGGTGGTCGAGACCGTTAAGGCGTGGACTTGTGAGCGGGAGGTATGGGGTACGAATCCCGCTAGGACCGCCCTCCCTGACTGGGTTTTTTTTACAAGTTTTCCTCAGTCCTCATAACTGGCAAATGCCGGGGAGGTACCCTAAACTTAGGAACGCTTCCTTCCTTAAAAAAACATCCTTTTACACTATATAATTTCATTTCATGTATCATCAGTGTCACCACCTGTGGTGCCTCAGTAGTGAAAACGGGCGTTAAACACTACTCAAAAAAAAAAAAAAAAAAAAAGCCTTAGACAAAAATTAGTGAAAAGTTGCATTCTAAATTGCAAGAAATTCACTTAATATATTTAGAGAAGACATATGATTCTGTGCTATGCATCAAGTTTGGAGGGCAATAGAAAACATAGGTACTGAACCCCCTTCGCTAGACTATTATACCAACAATGTCAAGCAGCGGTGAAGATAGGTAATAAGTTATCAACTGTATTTCAAACCAATAAAAGACTTAGACAATGCTGTAGCATATCTTCGACCCTTTTTAAAAAATATATTCAACATATATTGGAGAGGTGCAATAGCTCATGTGCAGTTTACTGTTTTTATATGCGGATACCAGGTATTGATTGCTCAAAGTCGAGAGGGTGCAAAGTTATTGATAAAAAAGCTAATGGTAGCATTTGAAGCTGGAGGACTTCAAATAAATATGAAGAAAAATGAATATTTGATAGTAGGAGGAGGTGGAAAAGATATAAATCTACTACAGGGAAGCATCAGAGTTGTAAAGCAATTTAAGTACTAGGGAGCTGTGAAATTGATGGGGACTACAGAATCTTACAGGCTAGAAGGGCGGTGAAGATGTTAAATGTTGCTCTTTGGACCAGAGTTATATCCAAAGAATCCTTCATACATTAGTGGAGAGTATATTACTTTACGTGGCAGAAGGTTCGACTTTGACTGAACACCAAAAAGGCAGGGGAGATAGATAGCATACGAAGAGGAGCCAGTGTGTCTAGAAAAGAAAAAGAAATGAAGAGGTTAGACAGGTTATGGATATGGAGGAATCAGATGTAGAAAGAATCCAGAACGGTATGGTCATGTTAGGAGAACAGAAGAAGAACGATGGCCCAGAATTCTTTTGGAGTGGTCACCATCAGGAAGGAGAAAACGTCGTCGTCCAGGACTATCATGGAAAGGAGGAATTACATTAATAATGAAAAAATACAACATGCAAAAGGAAGGTTAGCAAGGTCGTGAGAGGAGGTTGGGAATATAGGGTACAGCTGAAAAGAAGAACCCCCCCGCCGAGGAAAAAGAAACTAGTCTGTCTTATTCTTGGAAGAAGGTACACAACACTCCGTCGCATTTGAACTTCACGCGTCAAATACTGAAAATGTAGATCACTGAAGATACTGTCATAGTGGAAAGCAAAAACCTTGTGAAAATTGACATATACTGGTATGTGTTAACTTGTTGTTGTTAATACATGAATAATTGCAATATTCTACATTCTGTGTTATTTTCATTTTCTTCACGAATGTCGACATTAAAAATAGTATAGAGGGGGATCGTGAATTGTGTGTAATACATTTAAGAATTAAACATTTTATGTTTAATATATTTATTGAAGTTGATCAGTACGAAGAAGTAGACAATTAGTACACGGGGGGCCAAGATCGTGAACGGGATGCAATTTGAACTTCGCCACGAGCATCGTCCCTGAGTTTCTTCTACTTTTTCTCAGTCCTCATCCACCAAATGCCATGGAACTATACTAAACTTAGTCCAGGAACGTTTCTTTACAAAATTCCTTTGCCAACTTTACCATATTATCTTAGTGTCTACCGCCATGGGTGGCCGAGGTTGTTAAGGCGCGATCTCGTGAGCGGAAGGTCTGGGGTTCGTTCCCACCAGGATCGTCCTCCCTGACTGAATATTTTTCACGTTTTCCTCAGTTGTCATAAATGGCAAATGCCGGGGAGGTATGCTAAACTTAGGCCTGGAGCGTTTCCTTCCTTAAAAAAAAATCCTTCCCAATTTATAATTTCATCTCATGTATCGTCAGTGTCCATCGTCTGTGATGCTTTAGTAGTTAAAATGGGCGTTAAACACCATTAAAATAATAAATAAAAACGGGCGTTAAAATCAACAAAACAGCATATTAGAAAAACGGGCGTTAAAATCAACAAAACAGCATATTAGAGAACTGTTTGTTTTATACACGTTAATTTTTAGTTATAACAATAAGGCAAAATGTTCGTGGCATGTTGAATTATAAAGCCTTATTTTGCTTTGTTAGTTATACATTTGTAATTTTTTATTAGTGTTTAACGCCCGTTTTTACTACAGAAGCACCACAGGCGGTGGACACAGATGATACATGAGATGAAATGATATATTGCGAAAGAATGTTTTTTAAGGAAGGAAACGTTCCAGGCTTAAGTATAGGGCACTTCCCCCGGCATTAGCCCTTTATGAGGAATGAGGAAAACCTGGAAAAAACCTCAGTCAGGGAGGACGGTCCTGGCGGCATTCGAACCCCAGACCTTCCGCTCACGAGCCCGCGCCTTAACAACCTCAGCCACCCATGGCGGTTTGTGAAAATAAGTTCATGCATTCTTAATGACAATCTCCATGGTTTGGTGGTAGGGTTTGCATCTTCTATCCGGAGATAGCTTTAAGGTGCCAAGGACTCCGAGCTCATTTGCATCATCATTCATTTAATTCATCCATACGTTTAAGGACCCCCTCTGGTTCATCATAATCATATCATCTTCACTGAGACAACAAAGCGGTACCCTATGGGCGTCCCAGCCTCAGAAATTCGTTACAATACTGCCATGCCAGGAGGGAACGCCCACAATTTCAAGGGAGTATGGGTAGGCATTAGAACCAAACAATATTCTTTTTCATATAGAGCATATATTCAAGTTGGAAAAAGTGGACTTCTTTTAAAAGCGTATAATCTGCGCAGTTTTAACCCGTACTTTCTCTTTTGATACTATTACTCGAATATCTTTCTTTAATCAAATAGAAGTAATTGTCTTTCCGTATGTATTTTAATAAATCACTCAACTTTATGTTAAAAAAGCTCACGAGTTGGCACAACACCCAACTCACACCCATTTTCATTGTCTTAAGCTTCAAACGATTGAACAGAGCCCAATGTTTCTTAAAAGCGAAAAAAACTACATGTACGGCCGGCCGTTACTAGGTAAAATAACAGCTTGGAATATCATAGTTTCAACATACATAATTTACGATTTAAAAATTCTGATTAAATCGCAATAATAAGTTTTTAAGAAAATGACGGACAACAAGTTCACCTCTTGCCCTCCACAAACACATCTTCCATCTCTATCGTTGTACAATACTTTACATTTGCTATTTTGAAACAAAACAAATGTGAAAAATCCACATTTTCTATCAGAAAAAAACAAGTTTAATACAGACATACTTATATATTGTCAATGTGGAGAGAATATCTCTTTAGAAGTGCAAACGAGTTAAAAATTTGGATGAGGAATGGAATAGTACATCTAAACAGGGGCCAGACAGGGACTCGCGTGGTTTAGACTTGGAGCATGGCGGCAGGTCAGAATCTCAGATGTAAATGGACTAAGAATTTGCTCTTTATGTGGAGAGGCCGTACATCCTAGCGAACTGTAGCTGCACTGAGGTGTTAAGAAAAAAGTTTTGTGCCGCCTTCCTTTACTGACTCTAACAGAGGGCAAAGGGCGTGTTGGGGCTCTGCTGGCAGGAAAGGATGAGGAGCAGGTAGGCAAATTCATCTCCAAGCTGAGACAGCTCAGGTTGAAAAGGCTGGAAACCGCTGGGAGAGGTGGGGAGAACTAAACTGATTTTTAAAAAAATAAATGTATGTTTAAATGATGTTGTGTTTGCTTATTCCACTGACAAGGGGAAGGGGTTCCATATTCTGGATGTGTATATGAAGTAATATTGAGATGATGATTATTATTATTACTATAATTATTATTTTAACTGCGTTAAGCAGTGTAAGTTGACGTATTTACTTATTAATTTAAGTAATGTACCTTTTGTGTATTATGGAAAGGCACATAAGGTGGACTCGTGTGATGGTTGCAAAGTTATTAGTATGTGTACTAATTTGAATAAAATTCATTTATTCATTATAAGTTGTCATATTTAAGACATTCCAAAATCTATATGTGGGAACTTAACTTTCCTGGGTATATTTTATTTTAACTTTTATTTCAGCACTTTTGCTTATCTTTCATGTAAGATGACAAGTGTTTCCTTGGCACTCAGAATACGTCATGACTAGTGCCTAAATTGTTTTCCTTACTAAAATGTCAGATAGACATTAAAGAAATCAACGACATATACAAGTACTATGATATCATGTGTGAAAAGGTGATATAACGTATTATTTTTAAAATTAAAACAAATTGATAATGATAGATTTGGTAGTAGTAGTGGTGTTAGAGATCTTGCACGTGGTGGAAGTGGCAATAGTGATGGAATCGGCTTCAGGTGCAGTGCCTTTACATAGTTAATCCTAGATGTTCAGATCACAAGCAGAATTAGCAAATAGACATTTTGGAGTATGTACTAAAACATTGTTGGTTAGGATGTCTAACCCATTTTTAATTATATTCTCTTTACATCGGTAGCTGAATGCATTTGTTTTACAATTACCCTTATCTGTCTTTATAAAATTCTCTTGGATAAATTTTTTCTTATGATGTAAGGATAAATAATAAAAATCTTAAAAAAAAATTATATTGTCTACAGGCTCGCGATGCTTCGGATATAGTGCAGCAGCTTCATTCAGGGACTTTGCAGACCTTAGAGCAGTCACTACAAAGTGTAGCAAGTACAGTACAAGGACCACAAGGGCTTCAAGAGCGGATATACAATTTGGAAAGAGCTCTTCGCAATGGCTCAATAGGCAGAACGGTGAGTTTAAGACTCTTATAACATTTTATATATTTTGTTTGTAAGAACTTTTCATATCCAGCGCGAAGAGAAATATTCATGCTATAAAACGTATGTAAGGAAAAGTTCTTCATCTGAATGAAAACCGCCACGGGTGGCCGAGGTCGTTAAGGCACGGACTCGTGAGCGGGAGGTCTGCGGTTCGAATCCCGCCAGGACCGTCCTCCCTGACTGGGGTTTTTTCCAGGTTTTCCTCAGTCTTCATAACTGGCAAATGCCGGGGAGGTACCTAAAAACTTAGGCCTGGAACGCTTCCTTCCTTAAAAAAAAAATATCCTTTCCCAATTTATCATTTCATCTCATGTATCACCGGTGTCCACCGCCTGTGGTGCCTCAGTAGTGAAAACGGGCGTTAAACACTACTCAAAAAAAAAAAAAATCTGAATGAAAACATCAAGACATGCCTATATTTCCTGTATTGTATAATTTTGTTATATATTTTATATAAACTATCAGTAGAACTTCGAAAATATGATGAGGGTTATTCCCATTGCTCATTCATTGCTAGAGTTTGGACTTTTAATTTCTTTACGAGGCATTAGTGCTGCAATGAATGGGAGAACTGGAGATAGGGGAGGGGTTGTAGATGGAAAAAACGTGGCGCCTTACTGGTAATGTAACACATTAAAACATCATCTTAGATCGATAATTATGTAGGTTGTGTGCTAGCTGTGAAGGTAGTTGAGACAGGAATTACGACCTAGCCGCTCGACTATCAAAAAGTGGCTCACAAGACATTCCTGACGAAAAGATTGAGCTTTAACATTCTAGCGCCGCTATGGCGTATGTTTATTTACATACTAGCGCCGTTGTGGCATGCTAAATTAAGCGCATTGACGCTACAAGTAATTATATAGAGATTTGTCTATTTTTAACTACTCTTTAGCCATTTTCAGGAGAAAAAGTAAGCATCGCTATTCGCGTGGTTTGTTTTATACACCGCATTGCTCAACACACTTTTCTCTTAGTACATTTATTCTATTTATTTATTTAGCCAACGTCTGTCCGTGGCTGATTGATCATTTGACGTCGAGCCTCCCAGTAGCGCAGGGTAATATCATCATTAGAAGGGGATCCTTCCCCATTACCATGGGATGTTGAGGTGTTCAATCTTTTCACAGAGGTCTGCGAATCCCGTAGGTTTTTGCATTAGGACGGCACCTAGAAGCTATTCGGCTGCAATCATCAGGCAGATATTCCAGCCTTAGATATCTGAATAGATGATCACTCTCCTTCCTTGACGTTCGACAAAGAGGACACGATCTTCATCAGCCAAATCTGTGCAGCGTAGGTAGTCATGTCCTCTCATAATGCGCAACCGAACAACGGGTATAATCTTTCTAATGTTCTTGGGATTTGTTCCTCGGTAGCGAGACGCTCCCACCGTTTTCCACATTTATTTTTATCAACACATGTCGAAATTCAATGCCAAATTCTTCAAATTCTTTCTTCCACATTGAAACGATTACATACGTTTCTCAACAAATTCTGGAACACTTCTGAGATGCAGATGCAGCAAGTGTGCAACGCCACACGAACATTTACCACAGTCTACCTTACTAGTAGGCTCACTCTCTTTGAAATTTATCTTCTTCTGACTCTGTAGAAAATTACTATAGAATGGGCCTAGATTTTCAATTTTTTTTCTACAAAGAGTTGAACAATTCGTCTCCTGTTTGTATTTTAGAAATAAATATTTTTTTCTTTTATTATAAACTTAGTTCACCAAGTTCTAGGAGTACATCACATGTAAGGGCCAAATCAAGGACCTACTGGCATGACGTCAGTTTTCATAATAAGATGGTGATATTTTTTTCTTCCTCTGCTTTCTTCTTTTGCTTGCTGAAAGTGAAGGACGAAGGTTTTAAAGTCTTGCCACACTACAGAAACTGCGAAAGGTGGATACAACCCAGCGAGTGCTTAAAATTTTGCATTTTGCCAATTTTAAGAATTTAAGTTCTAGAGTCACACATTACATAGTTCCCTAGCGTAACATTATTTATTATGTCATTAACAGACTATTCGTAATGTCAGTCCTGGTGGTGTAGTGGTAACCATACTTGCCTTCTAAACCCAAGTTCGCGGGCTCAAACCCGGCCAGGATCGATGGATTTTTTCGAGCGTAAAAACCTAAGTATGGCTTCCTTCGGAAGGAAGTAAAGCCGTGGATCCCGTGTCGTACATTTACGGCACGATAAAGAACCTCAAGCCTGAAAGAAGAGGCCTCTGAGAAAAATTTGTCGGCCGTTTCACGCCCTGAATAGAATGGGACGCTGATGACCTGAGATGTTAAAGAGCGTCCTTAAATAAACAAATAAAAATCTATACGTAATGCCAGAAAATAGCATTAGGAAATTCTCTTGCATTATCCTCATTAAATCATTGTGCACTCCAAACAGCGCAGCCAATATGTAATGCAATTGATGTAATCTTCAGATAATCCCAAGCTCTCAAGATCACCAATTAACCATTTTGAAATTATTCCTGTGACTATTTCACACATGTGACGTCAGCTTAAAATCGACCAATGAAACAAAGCAAAATTTTGAATTTTCATCAATCACAGTCGAATTATGCAGTGAAATTATCGGGAGAAAAATTATCAAATCCGTTTTATCACTCGGCGTGCATTTGTCTTGTGGTAAGTGCAACCAACTCTATGCCTCCACTATATGATTCCTGAACACGCATCACTGACCGCTTTTGCTACAGGTGCTAGAGCCACGGCATTTGGTTAATGAGATACAGTTTTCATCCATTGAATTAAGAATTTCGGCTTCCATTGACACGGTAGTATGACCTTCAATATTTGTGAATCCTAAAAAAGCTTTAATTTAGTTTTACTTCACAAGGTTTTCCAAAAGAATCTTTAACTGTGTAAACACGTCTGAAAATTGAAAATTTGATTTAATTTATATTTTTTGCTCACATCTGTGTAATATCCAAAAGTACAAGAAAAATTATGCAGACTTGATTTCATTCTCTATTTTGTATGATAACAGCTGAATCAATTCCTTTTGGATTTTTAAGATGCTTTCCGGTATATGTACATGCTGCTGTAATACCGGATCATACTTAGACAATAAGTGCACAATAGCTAAAAAAATTATAGTGAGCTTTCCCTAATTGTGCTCAATGACCTCGTAAACGTAGATTAGATACTATAATGTGATAATGAATTTAATTATGCGAAGAAGTATTTGTTTCCTTGTGCTATTTTTTTCTTTAATTCACATTACAGATTACAACCTACCGTTTATTTTTCTTTACAAGAAAAACAACTAAACAACACATGTCTCCAGATGAGAACGAGACATTTGGCGTGTTTGTTTGTTTGTTTTTTTTTAATGTCCTGCTAATCACGAATGCCCTTTATTCAGATGCTGAGCTCCTGTTATTTAACTAGCAGGTTCGCAATAAACAAAGTCTCCTTTTCTAGAATAGCAGTCATTCTCTTGCAATTTTAACCAAGATTTTGTTAATTATTCATAGTAATTACTAGAGAAGCATTTATTATTTTGCTTACGATCTTTCGGAAATGGACCTTGGGGTTTGCAAGGATCGTGCCGTATAATAAACTGCTTTGTGTCATCATTTAAAATATCTGGAAAATTAGCACGATCATTAGGAAATTTCTCTCTAGTGCTAGTAGTATCATCAAAAGAAATACTTACATTCTGCTGTGAACTATTACTTCCATTTTTCAATTTCAAGAGAAATATCAAGCTTCTTACCAGTATCAAGATTCACACACTCTTTATCTTCACTACTAATATACTTCACTGTACCACTGCTTGAATTTGCATTACTGTCATTTGCGCTTAGAGAAACAGATGCTCTACTAGGACATGGGCTTATGTAATTTTCTTTTATCATTTCTGATAGTAGAACGTACGAGGATAGGTTCATAAGTTTCCGGCCTAACCATTTTCTAAGTATGATAAAGACAAAAGCTATTTCAATTTTCAATATAGTCACCCTTTATTGCAATACACTTCTCACATCTTTGAATTAACATTTCAATCCCCCCACCCTCAAATAGTGAGAAGTATTGTCTACAAAATGGGCATAAACAGCATCCATCATTTCTTCGTCACACTGAAATTCCCTTCCTCGAAGGTCCTTCTTCAGTTTTGAGAAGAGCAAATAGTCGCTGGGAGCTAGATCTGGACTGTAGGGTGGATGATCGATCTCCTTGAAACCACATTTCTTCACAGCTTCCTTTGCAACAAGAATTGTGTGCACTGGCGCGTTGTCGTGAGGAAGGCACACATCACCACTCAGCTTTCCTCTCCTTTTCTCTTTGATGGAAGCGTGTAGTCTGTGCAACAGGCCAGCGTAGTACTCCCCATTTACTGTGGTGTTCCTCTCCTTGAAGTCAATGAAGAGTATTCCTTCACAGTCCCAAAAGATTGTGGCCATGATCTTCTTGGTTGACTGAGTGACCTTGGCCTTTAGAGGCGTTGCTTCGCCAGGTTTACGCTACTCCATTGATTCACTTTTGGACAAAGGATCATAGTTTCATCTCCTGTAACAATGGTTTGCAGAACTTCTCTCTCTTGTTCCCACGGCAGAGCTCCAAAAACGCCTGACAATAGATGACTGTTGCTGCTTTTGAACTGAGGAAAAAAGTCTTGACACACATCTTCCACCAACCTTATTCATGTTTAAATGTTTATGAACAATTCGAAGGAGTGTTGTTTCGAAAGACGCAACCTTGCTGCTATTTCTGTAACTTTGAGCCGCCGGTCTTCCATAATTTCTCATTCCACAAGAGCCAGCGATGTTTTCAGGAGTGAGCACCTCCAAGGGCCGACCTGCACGCTCTTCGTCTTAAATGCTTTCTCGACACACTCGAAAAAGTTTGGCCCATTATTTTACGGTAGAATATGAGGGGGTTGCTTCCCCATATACACCGTCCAGTCGCTGCTTAATTTCATTTGGAGTTAATCCTTCTTTTGTGAAGAACTTAATAACAGCTCGAAACTCCATTTTGAACATGTCACAATCTTCTAAACACAGTCTTCTTTATGCAACTATATCTGAACAAGTGAACACAGCGGAGCTTACAGACAAGGTATGACACCAGATACGGCTTTTGTGAAGGCAATAATCTTTATCAGCGAGGTCGGAAACTTATGGACCTACTCTCGTAAGCTTTCACGGCCAGTGTCAATAATGTGAACTTTGTCTTCCCGTCGTCTAATGGGATTCTTCTCCTTCATCCTCCCAGATGTTTCGTCCCTGCGGTGAACATTTTTAATGGTGTGCTCCATGTAATCTTCTTGGAGACGAGGCAACGCCTTATAGCCCGGAAGACTCAGTTTATATTATATCTGAATTAGTATTGAAGAAGGAATTTGAAACAGATCTTTCAATCTTTATCTTTTTTCTCCGTTTTTGTGCATCACTCAAATGTTCATAACTGGTTTTAAGTGGCTTCATAACCCCCCCCCCCCCAAATTGCTATAGGCAATTTTCATCAAATATTAAGATCAGAATCAAACTTTTACTTCAAGCACCGTGCTACTCGTGATGTACAATCTAAGCCAAGCGACACTGCATCTGCCTAAATAATGCTGAAGCAACGGTAAAACAAACCAGTACATTCATCGCTCACGAATGCACCCTAAATATGCGTAGCGACAAACGACAGGCTCGTATTCATTTTCGATACTTGCTGATTGTTGACAAGCGTGTTCACTAAAAGTTGCAAACTCTTTTTCTATTACTGCTTTGAATGTCTTACCCCCTATCATTATGACAAACCTATTCACATTCGTTTTTTGCGGGCAGCGGGCGCACTAAGACTTGTGCTCTTCCACATCGCAGGGTCAGCAGGGTTCTCAGTGCACACAATGCACATATCGTATGATGCCATAAATACTTCCTTTCGCGGAATTTCGGACCATTTCCCGTTAGTTTCAATTTCCTTTTAGATGAACGTATGCTCTCATTTGATTTTAACAGTTTCACTCCTGCAAACCTCATGCAACCCTCGCGCATCATGAGTAAAATAAACAAATGAATAAGACGATTTATATATTTAAAGATTACCCATTTAGACCCTCGTTGACCTCTACTAAGTGGGAAGGGAAAAAGAATTAAATATTTGTGCCGAACATGGTTATTGAGCAAGTAAAAAACACTAAATTCCTAGGAATTTATATCCATAAATACTTGAACTTTAATGAGCATGTACATATCTTTTGCAAAAAATTAAGCTATATTTATCAAACCATCCAGAAAAGGACATTTTAAAATCAGTATTATAAAGTATGCAGCTGAGATGTGCGGTGGAACAAAATTGCAAATTTAATTAGGAGACTGATAAAAAAAGTATATATTATATCTAAAAAGTTGCCAGTCTGTAAATCAAGTGTTTAAAAATCAGCATATTTTAACAGTAGTTAAGCTTTATGTGCGAGGTACATTCAAGTTATAACACTTCCGATTTTGTTTCTCAGGACTGGAAACATATACAAACATGCAATTTATTTTAAAATACGTAGGCACTCGTTGTCAATGCATGACAGAGATGGCATACAGAACTCTAGCGGCAGCGGCGAGAGTGAGGGCTGTTTTTGATACTTCATAATGAGGACGTTTTCGTTACAAGACTGGCGCTTCGTTTCAGGATTGAAAAACAGTATCCATTGTATCGATGAAAAGAACGTCTCATTCATGCCGTCATCACGCGTCAACATTGCCTGGCAACATGCCACGCACGCAGCCTTGTGGTCGTCCGTCAGCATTCGTGGCACCCACCTGTAGGACACTTCGCATTTTCAGATCTTCATGCAGGATTGTGTGCACAGATCCTATGGAAATGCCAACTTTAGAGGCGACGTGTTCCACACTCATTCGGCGATCCTCCAACACAACTTTTTCCACTCGTCAGACCGGCTTGTGCGGGGCCGAGATTGCCTTGGTTTGTTGTCACACGACGATCTGCCTTCCTTGAGCTGTCGCACCCATGAACGCACATTAGACATGGCGTCGGTCCTGGTGGTGTAGTGGTTACCATACTTGCCTCCTACACCCAAGATCGCGGGTTCAAACCCGGCCAGGACCGATGGATTTTTTCGGGCGTAAAAATCGTAAGTATGGCTTCCTTCGGAAGGGAAGTTAAGCCGTGGGTCCCGTGTCGTACATTTACGGCACGAAAAAGAACCTCAAGCCTGAAAGAGAGGCCTCTGAGCAAAATTTATCGGCCGTTTCACGCCCTAGTTGAATGGGACGCTGATGACCTGAAATGTTAAAGAGCGTTCATAAATAAATCATTCAAAAAAAAAAAAACGACCATGACACCATCACCATATGTCTCACTCAACTGGCGATGAACTTCAATCGGTGTCAAACCACGCAAACGGAAAAAACGAATGATTACTCGCTGTTCTTGTAATGAAAACTTCGACTTTTTGAAGTATCAAAAACAATCCTTACTCTCGCCGCTGCCGCTATAGCTCTGTTTGCCATACAGTGCTGCCATCTCTGTTACGCATTGAGAACGAATGCCTGCGTATTTAAAAAAAATCGTATGTTTCTATCTCTTTCCAGCCCCGAGGAAAAAAAAAAAATTCGGAGGTGTTATAACTTGAATGCATCTCGTATATCAAGTTATATTGTTAATTAAAAAGAATTAAATTAATAGAACATTAAATAAAGGACATTGCTCATGTAACATTAAGGGTATTAATAATTAACATAGTATAACCACAACAAAGGTGCAATGGAAAAAGATCCCTACATCAGAGTAATTATATCATTCAATAAATTACCAGAATCCATAAAATTTGTTGAAAGGTAACTCTTTTAAAATGTAGAAGATGATTACACAGAATTGATGAATGATATATTCTGACTTTTCTTTGGAAACTAACTTCTAATTATATTACTCTATTTTTATTCTTACTTTTATTAATCATGTTCCTTCCACTTTGCCAAAAAAAAAAAAAAAAAAATGTCCCAATTCCTTGATATTCATATCCCCTCTTTTATTCAGAATTATTGTGTGATACCAATGGACACATCTCTAAAGTAATTATCTATCCTCAAAATCTTTAATTTCAAAACACTTGTTCTAATCCATTCTTATCCATCCCATCCTAATTAATCGTTGAGACCAACATTTTTTAACTCATTCTTTTTTTAAATCAGTATACCATTTCAACTCCTTTTATCTTTAAAACTATCAAATATCTCTTGCTTTTCATATATTCTATCCTAGCTTTTACTTTTTCCCAGAGTCCTTTATCATTATACCTGCTCTCTGGAACTTCACATGTCCCCCATCTCAGTACCTTCCAAAAATGTGTTAATCTTCTACCTCAATTTCCTTTACGATTTGCATTTTTGTGCATAATTAAACACTTCCTCAAAATATCTCCCTCATTTAGATTCTTTATCCTATACTAATGTTTCAATATCTTTCATTCAATTTTTTATTGTTATCCAAACTCCCCAATTCTGTCAATGCCATTCCATTAGGTGACAATTTAGGTAGACCCAACATTTGTTTACTGGTTGATCTGTTTATTACATATTAACTCATCCTTCAATGAGAACCTAAAGTTCCACTCTAAACATTCCCACTATTGCTACAAACTGTTTCCAACATATCTATTTTCATTTCTGATATTTTTCCAAAACGAGCTTTAATCGTCTTCATTATTAACTTCCATTTAGCTAGCACATTTTTTTTAATTAGGCCATTCCCTGACATGTATCTAATGTTGTATAAGTAAGCGGAGTTAGTATGTAAATACTTAATCAATTCTAATAGGATATGTTACCATTCCATTGTCTATAGCTTCCTAAGTACAATTTTAATGATGATTTTAATTTATTTATTTATTTACGGGCGCTCTTCAACATCTCAGGTCATCAGCGTCCCATTCAACTCGAGGCGTGAAATGGCCGACAAATTTTGCTCAGAGGCTTCTCTTTCAGGCTTGAAGTTCTTTTTCGTGCCATAAATGTACGACACGGGGCCCACGACTTTACTTCCCTTCCGAAGGAAGCCATACTTAGGATTTTTACGCTCGAAAAAATCCATCGGTCCTGGCCTGGTTCGAACTCGCGATCTTGGGTTTAGGAGGCAAGTATGGTTACCATTACACCACCAGGACCGACTTAATGATGATGATGATGATGATGATGATGATAAAAATAATGATAGTGATGATATAACAACAACAGCAGCAACAACAACAACAACAACAACAACAACAACAACAACAACAACAGCTTCTTACCACTTCAATTTCTTTCCTTCCATTCTCCATTTTTCAGATTTTGGAGGTAATTTCCTCTCTTAAACACCATAATTTTACTTTTATTCATTTTCACACCCTTTTCTTTACAATTTGTTAAAATATTTATAGCTTTTGACTATCTAGCACTTGAAATGGACTCTACAACTAGATAATCTGCAAACAATAATGCTGGATATCTTAATTATTTACTAATGGATCATTAATTTTATTTTTACCTATCTCTTCTACTATAATATAATCTTGATCTTTATGTAATAAGAACTTTGATTTTTCAGTTATTCCAAGCCTGTACTAAGTTCATTAGGGAAAATATAATCTGAGCTCAACTGCTATTGGAAATATAACAGTGATTTAAGTCTGCCTTTTGGGGTTTAAAATCACCAACTAGCAAAATTAACTGCAACCTCTGATATGCAGATAATTATACAATATTCTTACTTTCTGCTACTTGGAAGATAATATTAAAATCAACAATCAGTTTCCACACAATGATGTTGATCTTGAAAAGGATCAGTCATTACAGATACTCTTGTCAGGTGTTTACTGTTGATTAACATTCAGACTGTACCTCTTCATTTTAACATACTTTTTAGACATAAACAATGTATACAGTTTTTTTCACACTAACTCCATTCACTTACATAAATTTGGAACATATGTTTCGGGAGCGATCCCTCCCATCTTCAGCCTGTTGACAAACTGTCGTTAAACATGGCGGTTGGGTCTCTTGATGTTCTTGTGGCGGCATCTGTTGGTTCTATTAGGAATTTGCTGAGTTCATCCAATGGAGGGATATCGAAATTCATCAAATTATCCTTATTTTTTGTAATGAAAATGTTTTCCCAAGTGGAAAGTTCTATTGCATTATGAAGTTGTTTAAGTAGTTTTATCTCTGATTTAATTTCATGATTTTTATTCCAAAAGTGCGCTGCTATTGCTGATTTATCAATTTGTTTTAAGCGAATATTTCTGAAGTGTTCTTTTTTCCGGATTCCCAAATTCCTCTTTGTTTTCCCAATGTATTTTTTGTCGCACTCTGCACATTCTATTTCGTAAATACCTGACTTTTGTTCTGTTGGCATGTAGTCCTTTACTCTGCAACCTAATAAGTTCTTTATATTAAAATTGTTCTTTGGGGCTATCATAATTCCTTGTTCTTTGAATATCTTTTTGAACTTATTGTGATAAATTGGGTGGTATGTGAAACTTTTGAATTTGTACCTTTCTTTTGCACTTTTAAGAGTGGAAACATCTTTTATTTCCTTTTGTTTTTTGGTTTTATTGATGATTTTTATTACTGTGTCTTTGTTGTATCCATTAGTTTCTCCTATCTTTATGATTTGTTGGTATTCCAATTTGTACTCTGTTTCTGTGAGTGGAATGTTAACTAATCTGTGTGCTAAACTATAAAACACTGCATATTTATGTGGAATGGGGTTAAAACTGTCATTTTTTATGTAATTTTATGTGTGAGTATCCTTTCTATGAATTCCAAATGTAAGATAGTTTTCATTTCTTATGATTTTAACATCTAGGAAGGGGAGATATCCCCTTCTTTCTTCCTCTATGGTGAAATTTATAGATTTGTGCTGCAAATTCAGAAGTTTTAGTGCATCCATTGTATGTTTTTTCGGAATTATTGCAAATATGTCATCCACATACCTATACCATGTTTTGAAGATTAGAGGGAAGGCTTTGGTGATATGCATTTCAAACAAACTCATAAAAAAATCTGCTAGAAATGGAGATAACGGGTTTCCCATAGCTAGTCCTGAGACTTGTTGGTAATATTTTTTATTGAAAATGAAGTAATTTTGTTCAATGCAAATGTTCGTAAGTTTTATCAAGTCTTCAATTTCATCTGCATCTGCACTAAAAACTTGAATAAAACATTAGATGAAATAAATATACTGTCCACTACCGAAAAACGAAAACTCACACATAGCAACCCAGTTTTACCTAGAATGTATGCACTTCCTAAATTACACAAAAAAGACAACAGCATGAGACCTATAATCAATAATATCAATTCACCAACATACTTGTTAGCAAAAAATTAACCGACATTTTCAAATCCTTGAAAAAATACCAAAGTTTGAGTGTCAAAAATTCACAAGATTTGGTAGAAAAAATACAACATTACAAAATTACAGCAGAAAATATAATGGTATCGTTTGATGTAGAAGCCTTATTCCCAAGCATACCAAAAGATACATTTATGCTAATGTTAAAGAAATGGTTAAAATCCTTAGATCTACAGACACAAGAAATTGAAGACTTGATAAAACTTACGAACATTTGCATTGAACAAAATTACTTCATTTTCAATAAAAAATATTACCAACAAGTCTCAGGACTAGCTATGGGAAACCCGTTATCTCCATTTCTAGCAGATTTTATTATGAGTTTGTTTGAAATGCATATCACCAAAGCCTTCCCTCTAATCTTCAAAACATGGTATAGGTATGTGGATGACATATTTGCAATAATTCCGAAAAAACATACAATGGATGCACTAAAACTTCTGAATTTGCAGCACAAATCTATAAATTTCACCATAGAGGAAGAAAGAAGGGGATATCTCCCCTTCCTAGATGTTAAAATCATAAGAAATGAAAACTATCTTACATTTGGAATTCATAGAAAGGATACTCACACATAAAATTACATAAAAAATGACAGTTTTAACCCCATTCCACATAAATATGCAGTGTTTTATAGTTTAGCACACAGATTAGTTAACATTCCACTCACAGAAACAGAGTACAAATTGGAATACCAACAAATCATAAAGATAGGAGAAACTAATGGATACAACAAAGACACAGTAATAAAAATCATCAATAAAACCAAAAAACAAAAGGCAATAAGAGATGTTTCCACTCTTAAAAGTGCCAAAGAAAGGTACAAATTCAAAAGTTTCACATACCACCCAATTTATCACAATAAGTTCAAAAAGATTTTCAAAGAACAAGGAATTATGTTAGCCCCAAAGAACAATTTTAATATAAAGAACTTATTAGGTTGCAGAGTAAAGGACTACATGCCAACAGAACAAAAGTCAGGTATTTACGAAATAGAATGTGCAGATTGCGACAAAAATACATTGGAAAAACGAAGAGGAATTTGGGAATCCGGAAAAAAGAACACTTCAGAAATATTCGCTTAAAACAAATTGATAAATCAGCAATAGCAGCGCACTTTTGGAATAAAAATCATGAAATTAAATCAGAGATAAAACTACTTAAACAACTTCATAATGCAATAGAACTTTCCACTTGGGAAAACATTTTCATTACAAAAAATAAGGATAATTTGATGAATTTCGATATCCCTCCATTGGATGAACTCAGCAAATTCCTAATAGAACCAACAGATGCCGCCATAAGAACATCAAGAGACCCAACCGCCACGTTTAACGACAGTTTGTCAACAGGCTGAAGATGGGAGGGATCGCTCCCGAAACATATGTTCCAAATTTATGTAAGTGAATGGAGTTAGTGTGAAAAAAACTGTATACATTGTTTATATATATACCACTCCATTGTCAACAGCTTCGTAAGTACACTTATTTGAGATACTTTTTAGACATTGAATATTTACATCTTATTTTGAAAGATTTAAAATATATTTTGAGAGTGTTTATTTTCTGTTAGTGTAGTGCTTGCAAACTTTTTAACATCTGGTGGTGGCCTCTTATTTGGATGGGTAAAGATAAAATCTCTTAATTAATTATATTCAATTTTCTAAACCATTTTCTAACCCTTATTGTTACATAACATTTTAACACATGTTCTTTCCCCTCCCTCTCTTCCTCCCTTCCCCTCTCTCCCTCTCTCTTCCTTCCTCCTTTCATCCCTTGTTTTCATCTTTTATGCTTTCCTTCTGCACGCTCCACATTATATTTTTTTATAGTTTCAATCTACACACCTAAGTGCATCCGCACACATCAGTTTTCAGTTTAAATAATACATAATTATTTACTTTGTGACTGTTTGTATTTGTGTGCAATCCTATTATGTAATAATTATCTGCCACTTTCATACTTAGCTGCACAGTAAAATAATAATTACATTCAGCTATTAATAATCTTTCTTTTACTTTTTAGGATCCAACTTTGAGTGTAAGAATAATTGGTTTAAACAGAAGGGTGAGTATAAATGTTCTCTTGAATAGTGTTTAGAGATATAATTTCTTCAGCATTAATTGTTTACTATTTGTCCTTATCCTTATGTTTGGTTGTAAATGGAATATTTTCTTTAAAATAATAATGCCTTCAAACATGTTGCTTTGTATTTATTTATTTGAGGTTTGCTGCTTTGTTGTGTTCTTTAAATTTCAATTGGTGTCATATAAAATTTTAAATACTCTTTCACAAACATTTAAGTATATGAATTATAAGCCATCATTTTTCAGCATAAACCATTTGAAAACTAACAGAAACAATTATTTGTCTTTTTTATAAGATTTTACTTCATACATTTCACATGCCATTCCAAAATATCTCATATGTGCATGAGCTCACACACACATGCATGCACATATGCACAGGTAAAAAGATATTATAATCTCTGAAACTCAACAATTGGAACATACACATCAAATGGGTAAAAGCCCAAGTTGATGAACTTGCAGATGAATTGGCCAAACAAGTAGCATCTGGCTCAAACTTAGAATTGGTTTACAACTGAATACCAATCAACTTTCTAAAATGGGAACTGAGTGAATAAAGTATTCACTTTTAAGAGAACGAGTGGCAAAATACTATCAAGGGAAAACTGATAGTCATACTTTGCTAATGTGCAAAGAAGACTAAATATTAAACTTATCTTGAATCATAACTCACAGCAATCACTGCTGGTCATGAGAAATTTGGTGAATACTTTTTTCGATTCAAAATTGTAGATGATCAAATGTGCATGCTCAGAAAATATTCTCAAACAGTACATCACATTATTTGGGAGTGTGAGTTACTAAATATAGAAAGAAAGTTATTAGAAGAGCAATAATGTCAGGTGGCCAATTGTCAATAGAAAAAACTGAACTCATGAGCAAAAGATTGAAACATTTTAAAAAATTTGTAAATAAAATAAACTTTGACATTTTACAACAAATAATTAGGATATGAACTTGTACTCTTGCGGCTATTAACAGTGAAATAGTAAAATAATATTGATATAGAGTTGGTTTGGTGACACTTATACTTCACTTACATACTGGTTTTTTAATTGGACATGTTTTGGGAACATTCACTTGCATCATCAGCAGAAGACCAACTCATAGAAGCATGCTCTGTAGCAGAAGATTTCTTGATAATGAGAGCAAAAGTTCCTGAAACAGGTCCAATTAAAAAACCAAATAAGTTAAGTGTCAAATACTTAACCAGCCAGCTCTATATCAATATTAAATAATTAGGAAATAAATGGCAAGAAACTATAAATATGTAAACCTTAAATAACCTTTATATGTAATATTTGAACATTTCACTCTATATTTAAGTATATTTAGTGTTATGCCATGATTTTATATATATAAAAAACGTGCATGATGACCTAAATCTGCTACATTTGTCACCTTCCAGTATTATCTGTATCTACTTTCTAAATCCAAAACAAACTATCCTTCTAAGGACCAGCAATAATTGAGAGAGCTCCAGTGGAATGTCAGTGGACTCCTTCATGAAAAACATATTCAAATCCTAATAACTTTGGATGAATTTAGCACAGATGTCTTTCCTGTTATGAAACCCACTCTGACTGGATCCCTGAATTTCTGAAATTTAACAACTCCTCCGAATATTATCTATCCTGTTGCCTAAAACAACAAAAAGTGTAATTGTAATCATGAAAGGTAACTTCCAGCTCTGAAGTCATCAGTGTTATAAATTCCTAGAACAGTTTTGAGATCCTTAAAGCTGGGTTGGCACTTAAAAATATTTTTATGCTGCAGTCTGTTAGGAAATAATGTTAATTTTGACAGCAACAAACTCAAATATGTATATATTGCTGGGTGTTATAATGACCATAGCAATCAGAAGAATTTTTTTTTTTTAAATAGAGGTAGAAGTCAACAATAATGCTTCCTAATAAACAGATGATAAATTAGATTTTTAAATAAATCTGTTGCACTTTGTAGAAGTAGATGCTTCTTCTTCTTCTTTTTTTTTTTTGATTGATTTATTTATGGACGCTCTTTAACATCGAAGGTCATCAGCGTCCCATTCAACTCAGGGCGTGAAACGGCCGACAAATTTTGCTCAGAGGCCTCTCTTTCAGGCTTGAGGTTCTTTTTCGTGCCGCAAATGTACGACACGGGACCCACGGCTTTACTTCTCTTCCGAAGGAAGCCATACTTAGGATTTTTACGTCCGAAAAAATCCATCGGTCCTGGCCGGGTTCGAACCCGCGTTTTGGGTGTAGGAGGCAAGTATGGTAACCACTACACCACCAGGACTGACTAGATGCTTCATTCCATGTTGGTGGTATCATCCTTGAAGATGATGCATGCAGGTAAATTTTTATATTAATTTTATATAAGTGACCAGACAAAATAATCAGGCACATGTTGAGTCTGATCATCACACCTGCATCCTTTTTTGCAGATAATTTGCATTACCCAGGGTACACCATGAGGAGACCATCTACTTTACACCCCAGTTAGATGAATTATTCTCATACAAATGATGCTGTTGGTATTAAAGTAGATCTCAACATCAACTGCATGGATTTGATATATCAGCCAACTCACACTCTTATATATCTCATATCATAAACCCTGGCATCTGATGATGATGCCAATCTGCCAACAAAACTTCCTATGATTTTGTTTCTGCTACTGATGATGAAAACAACAATAATAATAATGTAGGGTTTTGAAACAGAGGAACTTAAAAAGGACAATTGAAAGACCTTCGCCGAAGATCTAGCAGAAACTTTCAGCAATCCTAATGAAGAAGTAAAGGAAGTATTTGACTCAGTGTTCAACCAGCTTTGTAGTTATGATCAATTCCACAACATGATAATATTTATAAGAGGCTTTTTAATTATATTTATTTATGTCTTTAACATCTCAGGTCATTAGCGTCCCATTCAAATCAGGGCGTGAAACAGTCAACAAATTTTGCTCAGAGGCCTCCTTTTTCAGGCTTGAGGTTCTTTATCGTGCCGTAAATGTACGACACGGGACCCACGGCTTTTCTTCCCTTCCGAAGGAAGCCATACTAAGGATTTTTACGCCCGGAAAAATCCATCGGTCCTGACCGGGTTCGAACCCGCGATCTTGGGTTTAGAAGGCAAGTATGGTAACCACCAGGACCGACAATATTTATAAGGGAAAACAATATATAATTTCAAACCATTTTCAACCGCATCTCTCCTTGCTCTGAGAGAACGATGCACTCAGGCTTGGCTCTCTGCTCAGCAGACAAAAATGGTGCAAAACTTGAGAAAATATATGTCAATTCTTCACATATAAATTTAGCAAGGAAAGAAAAAATGTTTTTACCTATTTATTAGCTCCATTGATTATTTAAAAAAAAAAAAAGAAAATCCTGTATCAGTCATATTATGGAACTTTTGACTGTTAATCAAAAGGTTTTAATTGAAAACGTAAGATTGCTAGCACCTGTACTATATTTTATTCAAGATTACAGCACATTGATAAATTTCTTGGTAGAAATTTGGGTACTAATTGCTCTCCTAGTGTATTCATTGAAGTCATTTGGCTCTTAAGAAAAAGAAAAAAAAAACCTTCAGGTTCTGACAATTTCCATCCAGAATTTTTTAGAAACTAAGCTCTCCATTCACAATGAAAATTAAACGTAAAAGCTAGATGCTAATGAATCGCGTAAACATATAAACGTACAATTAGATATTTAAGAAGCTTGCAAGGTCCAACGTTTTGCGTCCACGTCTAGCTTAAACTTAAGAAATCAGCCAATCGGAACACAGCTGCTGTATTGTAGACTTCTAAGGTAGAATTTATCCATACACGGAGCACGGAAATCAAATGCAACTCTTGCTGCTGCAAGACGCAAGTCCTAAGCGACGGCGGTGAGAGCCAAAGGTAATGACTTCCACAGATTTAGTAAGAGAATAAGACTTTCAAGCGAATAATACCACGCACAGAATGTTATAAATTGATGTTCATGAATTTTTCCTGCTGCAATCAAAGCAGATTTGCCATCATTATAGTGATTTACCCGCACCTATCAATTTATTTTACGAAAAACCACTGGGTCTACCAGTTTCTAGGATTTACCGGAGGTTAGCGTTAAGTCAATGTGTGTAAATGAATTGCGAATTCCAATAAGAACAGATTTGCCACCGTTACAATATTTTACTCGCCTAACAATTCCCTATCAGTTTATATTTAAAAGTTATAGAGGATAACGCATAGGTCCTATTAGGTTTAACATAAAATAATACTTGCATGTATACTCAGTAGTTCGGCTCTCTCCGCTGTCATTCGGGACTTGTAGCAGCTGCAGCAATAGTTGCACTTGATTTGCATGCTCTGTGTAACCGCAATTTATGGTAGAGAGAGCTGAAGATCAGTTACTCTGTCAAGAGATTAATCGTGTTATAAGGAAGCTATCGTTGCTCATTTTACTCCAAGAAAATTACTTGCTGTACTTTCCATATGCATAAACGCTATCGTCATCTGCTCAGAAGCAGCCATTTTCAATCAGATGTTTGTTGATCTTCGCTAGTTATTTTTGATTGGCTAATACGCAAGTTTACTTCTTTCGACTTCCATTGTGAATGCCTGGATACTACTAAGCTACTAAGTTAACGTGTTAAATCTTATTTTATTACGTTTACGTTTAATTGTCATTGTGAGGGGGCGTAAGGGAAACTTGTTGATTTGTTCTCCTCAAACTCTACAACTAAAGTGTGCGTCCTGCTGTACCAGTTGTTTGGATAAGAAGAAGAAGAAGAAAAAGAAAAAACCTCCAAATGGGTTTGAGGGCAGTTTTGAATAGCGGGAAATGTCACAGTGAAATATGGCATAATATAATAAAATATTGAGGTAATCACCTCAAATTTAACTAATTTTGTTCCACTTACTTGGAAATGTTTCAAAGGCCTTCATCTCCAGCATGGTTCCACTGTCTGCTTCCAGCTTGGTACTAAGATGTTCCTCTGTGGATTTTACTAACTTAGTGATGAGGATACTATTGTTTGGGAGATCAAAATTAAACAATATCTAAATCTCATTAAAATTTGTATCACTCAAACCTGCTTCACATTCAGAGGCAATAGTTATACACAAAAGAAGAGTCTAGCAATGGGAAACCCACTCTCGCCATTCTTGTCAGATATGTACATGAGTTTCTTGGAAATAAAATTATATGAGGCTTGTCCACACACATATACAAATTTTGGTAATGTTATTTTGATGTTTTTGCAATAGTAAGTGGAAAATGGAAAGAGGATGCAATAAAACTTCTCAACCTACAAGACAGCACTGTTAAATTCACAAGAGAAATAGATAACAGTTAAGGTTCTTCCCTTCTTGGATATAAAAATTATAAAAAATGGCAATTTTATATAATTACCCACACAGATAATTATATAAAAACAAAGCCACTGTCCAAAACAACATAAACTCGCCATAATCAATAATCTCACATTCAGATTAACAAACCTACCAATAAGCAAGACAATAAAATTTGGAATACTATAAAATCATAAATATAGCACAGAAAAATGGCTACACAATAGATCTGTCAACAAGAAAATAGAAAAATTAAAAAAACAAATAAAAGATCACCACACTAAAAGGCTACAAAGGAGATTATATATATTTATAAGAAATTCACATTCCACCCATGGGCATATAAAAAATTCCAGAAGATTTTTAAAGAGGCAAACATCATTTTGACTCCAATAAATAAATGTAATTTAAAACCTCCTAGAAACCAACACAAAAGACAAAATTCTGACAGGAAAACATCAGACATTTACAAAATTGGTTGCAAAGACTGGAATATGAAATACATAGACAAAACAAAAAAGAAATATTACCATATTATTTAAACATATGAGAAATGTAAAATATAAACACATGGAAAATCAGCAATAGCAGACCATTTCTGGCAAAAACAAACCACAAATTCCAAAAGGAACCAAACCCTTATTTAAAAGTTCTTCGAAAACCCATAGAATTAACAGTGTGGGAAAATATTCATAAAAAAAACAAAAATATGTATTAATTGATATCATTGTATGATTCAGCTGAAGGAAAATTAGTTTAAGAACTTCGAAAAATAAGACATTTTTAAAAAATTCTTTTGGAACTCGCACAGTGAAGCTTGTTAAATGTAACTTATATCTAATCTGTCGTCTAACACACTCTTATGCTTCACTTAATTTTAAATATGGTGAGACTGGTTTCGAAGACACATCCTCTCCATCTTCAACCAACTTGACGACAGCCAGGATGTCTCTTCGAAACCGATCCCACTGTAAAGCATAAGAGTTCGTTAGATGACAGATTAGATATAATTTACAAGGAAAATTTGGTTAATTTTGATCTCCCAAAACCTCATCAATAAGTTCGTAAAATCCACAGAGCGACACATTAATATCACACTGGGAAGCAGACAGTGGAACCATGCTAAGATGAAGGCAACAGCCTTTGAAGCATGTCAAGTAAGTGGAACAAAATTAGTGAAATTTTAGTTTGATAGCCTTTAACCAATTGCATTTACAAGCATGATTTCAAAGACAATAGAGTTCATGTAGTCCTCAAAAGTAGTATTTGGAAATCTGCAACCTTTTATTGCTTACTCAGGCTGGTTTCAGACTTCACCACTTATAGTGCAACAAGTTGCTTTCTTCAATAAGTGCATTAAGAGAAATTTGAATGGAAGAAGTTCGGTTCTCAGAACTTATGTCAGTTTCAAATTAGTACATAATAGAGACTGGTGATTAAAAGTCATAAACTGTTGCCACCAGGATTTCATGACAATATGATCCTTGGATCTGCAAATTCCTGCAAACATTTTGTAAGTGGATATGGAAATTATCTCTTCATTTTCCAGCAAATGAAAACTGGCCTTCTTCAGGGGCAATATTGAGTCCCATTCTCTTCATTATATATGGTAATGAACTGCTTGAGACATTAAAAAGTAAAAAGAAAAATTACGACTGTCTCTTTACCAATAGTTTTTGCTGTGACCTATTGAGATCAAATAATAGCTACACAACCTGAGCTCAATTCAGCCTTTAGTAATTAAATTTCCTGATACACTATCACATGACAATCAACTGAAGCAAGAAAACCTACTAGTTTTTTAAATTATATAGACAACAGCTTTAAGCAGATCTGGAGCTCTAGAGAGCAGCAGTTCAGCTAACTGATAGCACAATTTATTTACTTGTATTATAGACTCCTGATTAAAATGTGATAAACAAACTCATGGTGTGAAAAACAAAACAGAAAAAAAGAAGAAGGAAAAAAAGATCTTGTATCTTTGAAAGGCAAACAGTATAATATCTGTGGGGAGTTAACTCTGAAAGCTAATAGAACATAAATTCTCGCTTCCAAAAATGACAGCTGATTTCAATGAATTTCTGGCTAAATATGTTAAAATTATTAATTAAATAAATAAGTGCTTTAAATACAAAACTTTAACATTAGAACCTCAGAACCTGTTGTACACTTAGAACCACTTATGCAATAATTCAGACTGCCAATGTTAAGTATATATTAAATACAATTATTACTAACTCTATACTAAGTGAAACAATGTATCATTTTAAATATATTTAATAATGAATATGTAGGAAAACACAGCAATAAAACTGTTGGTGGAGAGTGCATGTTTTCTGCAACATTCTTGATTGGCTGCCATTAATTCACAGATTATTTTTAAGACAATAACAGGAAGAAGGATAAATTGCAAAAATTTTACTCTGAAATTAACAGAATACTCACAGAATGTATGGAAACTAGATACCAAATAAGGAAGATAGAGGAACATGAAGAAGAACAATAATAGGAGCTACTCAAAAAATATATAATCCCAGACAGTAGTGCCAAATGAAGCAAGTTGAAACAAGACAAATACAAAGTGCAATAAATGCAGAAGGCACATTTGCAAACCCTGCAATAAAAAAACAATAGAAAAATTAATTTGTATTGAATGTAAATAGAACATTTATAACATATTATTATATTATATTATTGTATTTTGGTATTCTGATAGCCTTATTGAAATACAACAGAAAATGACATAGGATATTAGAAATAGCCTTTGAACAATGTCAATAAAAACTTCCCATAGACAATTATGTTCCAAAATGAACAGAATATTTTCTCACCATCTGTTGTCATCTGTGATCTTTGTTTTGTTCCAGAGGCTGTGTCTGGAAAATATTTTCCATTATTATTCCAATTCCATTCCAGTGCATTCAGATGTATCTCACCTTCCGAGTGCTTTGAACTGTGCAGAACATTTTTTGTTTCTTTTCCCTCGATAAACAATTCAAGGTAGTGGCTAAATTTTTAGCAGAATATATAAGTAGAGAGGGGTTTTCTTGCATTTTATATCAGGTATTTCTCTATATGTGAGTTATTCTTTAACATGCAATTATAATATTAATAGTACAACAGGATGACAATTTAATAATAATAATAATAATAATAATAATAATAATAATAATAATAATAATAATAATGAAAAAAAGTACTGTGATTTAACAATTGAGTTAAGAGGCATGTGTTACATTATAAAAAAAACACAGCAGTCAATATGACTATTTGGCAGTTATAAAAATAAACTCTTACAAGTAGATCAACAGCTAACTCGGTATATAATTGTAAAAGTTAACATTGCCTAAATGACTCATGAAAAAACTTAGGAAATGCCGTAAACTCATAACAAAACAAAATTATATTTACAACAGCAATAGCAAGCAGTTTAAACATTTGAAAGCAATCAAAATAATTTCTCGGCATATCTAGTGTTACAAGGTATTGAAATAGCCTCTGATCATCAAAATCTCCATTTTCATTCAAAAAAAGTTTGCTGGCTGTATTATGATGAAGTTTTGAAGAAGTTATGTGAACTTTGAAAGGAAATAGAGCTGTTTTTAATTATAAGAAAAATGACCTGCTTCACTGCTTTCAGGATAAGCAATGGGTTACCAGGCTAGTATATTGTAGCAATGCATATTGATGTATAAATTAGTTAAATTTAAAACTCAAATATGCTTAATGCTTAGAATAAAATAAAATCATTAAAAAATAAACTCAAACTCCATCTTAATATAGTTACAGAAGGACAGAATAAAATGCTTCAGTCATATTCAGATTATTCTATGGGATAAGATAATTTTTATTCCCAGAATTGAGCTACATATACTGTAGCTCACTTGGAGATGAAGAAGAAGGAGGAGGAGGAGGAGGAGGAGGAGGAGAAAGAAGAAGAAGAAGAAGAGGGAAGAGGAGGAAGAGGAAGAAGAAGAAGAAGAAGAAGAAGAGGAAGAAGAAGAAGAAGAAATCATCAATATGAGGATCTCTGGAGGAAAATATGTGAATTGTAAACTTTTTTGTTGAACACAAAGAGACAGCTATTTCCTATGAAATATCCTTCAACTTATTTACCAATGGAACAGGACTATTTTATTTTATTAATAATTTAAATTTTTGAATAAAAATGAAAATATTTAAATATTTGGATTTAAGTGAAATAGCACTGAGATTTTCTCTTTGTTTCTTCACCACATATCTCTCTGAAATTACATTTTCTACCAAGACTTGCTGAAGATAAAATAATCTCAGCCATTCATCTGGTGGATATTTTCCTGATAATGTAGCTAAGACTGTTTAAGTAACTGGGGAGTTTCTTGCTTATTGACATCATTTATTTAATGTCATTTTCAAGTTGTATGGCTAATAATTTAATGGACTTAGTGTTTTACTGAACCTTTCTATTTGGATAGGTATCTCTAATTGTTGCACAAAATCATGGCTATTTTTTTGTTGGAGTTATTTGGGTTTTAATGATGCAGATATGTGTGATTTGCTGCACACATAGTTTATATAAACTTTTAGTTTAATATAACAAATTGGAGCTTGTTGTTTGATTTTTAGTTTTATAGATAAGTTTTATATATATAAAGATGCAGTGCCAAAGTTAGTGTTGACTTCACTGATTAATTTTATCATTGTTGGAGTAATTTCTAGTTTCTCTATGTCTGCAGTGGTGATATTGGCCCTTACTTCAGTACCATATTTCATTATAGGATTGATATATACTCTATAAGTGTTGTTCAGTGTTTCTTGTGTATTTCCCCATGTTGCTTCTGCTAAGCATTTCAATAGGCTTAATCTTTTATTGGCTTTAATGGTAGTGGAATTTATTTGGTGTTTCCATTTGAGTTACTCATAGGTACTTGGTCTGTTCATTTTTTTATTAATTATTTGTACAGAATTTGAAGTTTAAAGTTTTCATTTCTGTGTTTTAGGCTAAGAACTGGTATGCTGCTTTTTCAGTATTGTTTTCTGTAGTCCATGTTTGCTGGCATTTTGATACTAGTTGCTGTATTGTATTGTAGTCCACTGTTTTAGAAATTTGAAAACCATTTTATTATGTTACCTTTTATGTTGAGTTCTTTTAGTTTGTGAGTGAGTTTAGATTTCCAAACAGAAGCACATCACCTCTGATATTGATGGAGATAACTAGAGTGCTCTCATGTTTATTGAAGGATATCTGTTGGTCTGAGGTTAACAGTTTTAGTGCAAACCTGCTTGATCTACTGCTAGTAGGTTTTGGTTTTCTAGACACCAAATTAATCAAACTGAGATCATTCTTTCTTGGATTTTAGTTACGGCAGGTGTTAAGGCTATAGGTCTTTATGATCTTAAGGTATTTGTTGGTTTTCCAGGTTTTAAGATTGGTATTATGGTGATTTTTATCCACTTTGAACATTTTTATTTTTTATTCCGGAGTAGTTTGCAAATAATTAAAGCACTTTTATTGTTTTAGGGCCAAGATACTTAATGAATTTGAAATAAATCCTGTCTGGTCTTAGTTTTTATTTTTATTTTTGTTAATCTGATACCCTTAATTCTTCAATGGAGAAACCTTGATGCAATATTTTGTCTGACTAGGTAGTTCTGTCTGGTGCACTTTGTTTCTTGAGTTCTTCTTCCTTTCTTCTTTTTTGTGGGACTTTAAAAGCTAATGAAAGAAAAGTTGAAGTGGTTTGCTGTTGCTTTATGGTCAGTGATTTCTATATTATTTATTGTAAATTGTTAAGATTGTTTTGAAGGGTATTTATTATTATGTTCATCATTTTGTACCTTTTAGAGCCATATGTTTTATATTCGTTTGTTTGAGGAAGTTCCTCCAAGTTTCTCATTTTGTAATAATTGTTTTTAATTTTGTGTTTCTTTCTTTCAGGCTTCACATCTCCTGAATTTTTGGATTTTTCAGCTTTATTTGCATTTTATTTTTGATATGTTTGCATTTTTCTAATGTGTTGGTTCAAAATGGTTTATATTTTAATGGTTTTTATCTTGATATGGTTCTTTTTGATGTCATTAGAATGTTGTTACAAAAATACTTTAATAAAGTGTGTGGGAATTCTTGTAAGTTAATCTCATTTATTTTGTATTCTAAGTGATCTTTTTGCTTTATGAATATCAAGGGATTTACTGCAAAGAATAAGCATAAAATTGTTTATCCAAATCTTGAATGTGCAATGAGACCTCTCCTCCATGACAAACACTTACCTGTTCCAAATCCTCCAGAAAACGAAATGAAAAATTTTCAGGAATTGGATGATAAAACAGTACCTGATAATTCTGACTTTTTTTATGAATTTAAATATGTGATAGGAGAAAATTGATGTGTTTCTGAAATCAACGTGAAAGTTTGGATTAGATGAACACATTTTTTTCTCATTTCAGTTTCTTTAATTTTATTTAATTTTATTGACAGTGTTTTTTGATTGTACTTTGTTTCTTTTCGTGTGTTTTGCTGTAGCATTATGACCTGGAGGATAATGTGGGTAAAAATTAGGCTATATTGTAAAATTAATGCTACTAATTAATAAATAAGTAAATAATTTGCTAAACCTATGAGCCTTGTAAGATAATGTAAACCTATATTTGCTGGTTCCATATATTTTTGTTTTTTTGTTTTGTATACGTAACCTTAAAATGCATAATGACCCAAAAATCTGATGTCTGTTGACTTTTTACACTTTATATGTGCTTATTATATAATATGATTTGATTTAGCATTTGTTTGTAATGCTTTGTTATACTTGTGGGTTGCTTAATGAGAGCAATCATATTATATGTTTTTAGAAATGTGTTTAAGCAATCCACTGTTCCTTATTTATGTGTCGACAGAGTTACATAATTAATGACAGTTAATAATGAATGTAGGAATCCACACAGTGAAATGATCATAAAATCTTAGGTAGATTTAAAGAAAACTACTTCAAATCATGTTAATCCATTAAAAACACTCTTGGAATTACGCTCTTTAAACTTTTAAAATTAAAACTGGAACATGTTTCATGAGTTGACAATGTCAGCAAGGTCTTATGAAACATGTCCTAGTTTTAATTTTAAAAGTTTTAAGAGTGGAATGTCAAGAGTGTTTTTAATGTTAACATGATTTTAAGTAGTTTAACTTTTAATCTACCTAAGAGTCACATTAGTTTTATTATGAAGATAATCTAATATTAATGTAACTTATTTATAAATATATTATCAGTAGTACCTGAAGTTATGTATGCATTTAACATCACTATCTTAAAATAAAATAAATAAAGTTTCATTTATTTTACATATGTTTATACTAAAATAATTCAGATTTGACAATGAAAAATTCTTTTCTAGGAAATCAATCTTGGTGGTATACTTTGTAACCTGATTTTTACTTCACAAAATGACTATTTGGTATATTTTCTATCTTTTAGGCAAAGTATATATAGGGAAAATCAAATATAACTCACTCACTCACTCACTCACTCATCCACCCGCTCACTCACCCACTCATCCACCCGCTCATCCACCCGCTCACTCACCCACTCACTTACTCACTAAGTAAGAGTTGACTAGAGTAATGTCTTCCCTTTTATTTAGTCTTCCATGAATTTATAAGCAGTCAAAGCTACATCAACTGTAGTTGTCTGTGAAATGAATCCATAATTAATTCATTGCACTTAGGCTTTCAGACTTTATTGGCAATAAAAGTATCTTTTTCTCGTTTTTTAGTTAATACTTAATAGATAATACTGATGTATAAATTATCTTTGGTACTATTACAAATAATATGTTTTAACTGTTTTCTTAAAACAGCTAGTGACAGCAGAACGGAAAATACGCAATTTACAAAGATTGCTCACTGCTAATGAATGTAGTAGCAACCCTTGTCATAATGGAGGAACTTGTATTGACAAGTACAATGGTTTCTTCTGCCAGTGTCCTGAAAATTGGCAGGTAAGTTTGTTTTATAAGTCCAGATTCATGTATTATTGCATAGTTTAGGATGTTTCCAAAGAGGAAAGTTTAAACTTACCACCACTGACATTACTGCTGCTGTCACACTGACACAAGTGGCCAAGATTGCTAAGGCATGGACTTATGAATGGAATGTTTGCAGTTTGATTTCCACCAAGGCATTTCTCCCTGACTAAGCATATTTTTAGGTTTTCATCAATTCTCTTTAATGAAAAATCTGGAGAGGTATCTTATACATAGGCCTGGAATGCTTTCTTCCCAAAAAATTTGTTTCCCAATTTTCATTTCATCTCACTTATCACATCAATATTCACTGCCTATCGTAGGCCTCAGTATTGAAAATGGGCATTAAAATAAAAAAATACCTGCCATGGCCAGGATCACCTAAAGAGAGCAGTTCAGTTTGAGCATATATTTGGAGAAATGTGCACTAGCACTATCAGCAAGCCAAAAATACTCTCTGCACATTTTCTATCATAATGTGCAGAATTGTCTTTTCTCTCTTGTGTATCATGCTTTTTGCTGTTGAAGAGGGCTTTTCTGATGTAATGCAATTAAGGCAATGCATGATATACATGTTTGAAAACCCAAAATGTCACCCAGTAGCAAGTTCTAGTTTCTAATAACAGAAACTGTATGTGTCAAAGAATACAAAGATGTCCTATGGGAAGATATAGTGAACAAACTGTTATCAGAGTCTGTATCTAAATTATCATAAACAGTCACATTTTGAAAATGTGAAAATATAGTATGAAAATTGAAATTATTTGAGTAAAGTTTCTTATAAAAGATTAAGATAATGCAGAAGGTATTTTTTCCATAGTCTAAACCAAGAAAAATGCTCTAAAAAGGGGGCACTTGATCAAGCTTGTATTTTGTGTTGCATATTGTTGAAGACATATTATGTAAACACTATAGCCTATTGCTCAAGCTTGCATCAAAATTTGTCTAGAGCACATTGTGTTCGTCAAAACATGGCATCCTTAGCATTTGTACAAATATTTACTTCCATTAGAAAGAGCTTCTTTGGTCATCTTTTGAGAGAGGATAGTAAACACTCCTTTTTATTTATATGATTTATCTTCTCATTCTGCAAGAGGTGAGAATCTATAGATTTTTCACTACAAAACAGTATGGAATATTCAAGATGTTTACTAGAAAAAGTGATTGATTGCTTTAACACATTTAGTTGTTATTGCTCAAATTAGATAGTTGATATTAAGTAGATATATTTTTTAAGAAAGGAAATTTTGGTTCAGCAATAATCTTAGCAGTAGTGTTTTTGAGTGTATTAGGTAACAGCACAGTTATATTTGGTTATCATCTATGTAGATGTGATGTTTGTAGTGTTTAAAATTGAAGGAGTGTGATTACTGTAAATGGAAAACAATAGTGGATTTAGCACTGAGCTGTTTTATGTACGACAAAATCACATTAACTATCCTTAAACTCCATGTCTTCTTCTCAATGCATTTATATCTAATAATCTTCAAACTTGCAGTTTGTTTCTTTTTAATCAATCAATAGCTTTGTCTTCAGGCATGTAGTGTAACATTTCATCAAAAAGATTTTATCCATTTTTAATCAATTTCTTCAAAATGGTCTTCATTCCTCCTAAGGTGGAGCCAGAGAAATCTGTTCAAAATTAAGTGTTTGACTATGAGCTCATTTGTTACTGAATTAAATGAAAACAATAGATATTGAATACAATGCTATCTGCCTTAGATGGCAAACACTCACATTTATTACTGTTTCATTTTTATGCAGGACAAATTCAGCTTGTGATGAACAAATCATTTCATTATTGTTTGAAACTGAGACCCAAATACAGTGCTTTATAATTCTTGGACAACACTATAATCTAATGAAAAACCATACTGTCCCAGAAAAATTGACATATGGAATCCCTAACAATACCAAGGTGGGATTAAAACCCACAAGGTCACCAACTTATTAGGTACCCCTTATTAGGTCACCAACTGCTCATCACTAGAGTGCCATCATAAATATCATTGTAGTATAGTTTTGTTTCTTTTTTTCAGGGTGATTTATGTACTGTGGATGTCAATGAATGTGCAAAATTTGCTGGAACTGATCTTGGTTGCCAGAATAGAGCTACTTGTCAGAATACTGCAGGATCATATCAGTAAGTTTTATAGCTAATTTTTTGAATGTTGTTTAATGCCCATTTTTACTACTGAGGCACCACAGGCAGAGCTATAACTAAACACTGTTATAGTTTCACTCACTTGTTAATAAATGTAGAACCAGTCTCAAGAACCCTCGTTTGCATCATCAGCTAGAAAGTTGACTGCTGGATATTTCTTTATGCTGTGGGGAAGTGTATTCTGCTCTGGTGGAGGTGTGATGAACTTAAAGTTTATGTTTTCATCCTGGAAGTGTTGAAGTTCATTAAACTGTCTTTGTATTTGTATATGTAGATTTTTTTCCAAGCTGCTAATTTTGTAGGTTCTTATACTGATTTCAATAGTTTTGCTTTATTCATTATGTTGTGGTTTTCGTTAATAAAGCAAAATTATTGGAATCAATACAAGCACCTTCAGAAATAGCAACTTGGGAAAAAATCTAATTATACAAATACAAAGACAATTTAATGAACTTTGACTCTTCCGGGGATGAAAACAAACTTTAAGTTCTTCACACATCCACCAGAGCAAAATACATATTCCCACAGCATAACAAACAAAGTATCCAGCAATCGACTTTTGCTGACGATGAGAGCAAGGGTTTGTGAAACTGGTTCTACATTTATACACAAGTAAATGGAGCAATAAGAGTGTTTAGTTCAACTCATTCATATTATGATTTCAAAAATATGATTGGCTTTACTGTACAAGTTCCAATCAGCATTTCTACACTTTGATATGATTAGTATTCTTTGTACTATGAAAGAAATATATAGCTTATTTCATATATTGCACCTATTCCCATCTGAAACAAAGAGTGATCATATGAACACTCTAGGTGCTTATGTATGCAATATATGCAATAGTGTATTTACGCATTTATATGTTAGACATTTTTCTAGAGGGATGTTTAATGTTGTGATAACAAATTTTTCATTATTTATAAGATTGTAACTGCATTTTACAGAATATTACATTATTCTACATGTTTCTAACAGGAAGCCCTGGACATTATAGAATCTGATGAACTTATAGGAGATATTTACAGCATTTTTATAGAGCCTCTAGGAGCTAACATCCAATCAAATGAAGATTTGGATGAAGGGACGGTGGTGGTGCTGTTGATAATCTTGCAGAGCACCGCCTTTCTAGCAAAGAAGAAATTGTCCTCACCAACAGTGAATGTGTAGGAGGTGTAAGTGATTAAACTGCATTAGAAAATAATATAGTTCCTACACCTCAGAAGAAGAGCAAAAATATGAAGAAAAGAGTCACATGGAGTAAGGATGATAATCGAGATTCAGTTGTAATATTCCCAGAAACCAATTACTTATTGTTTTTCAATAAACTCCCCTCCAGTGCTTTGAACTCATGTTTGATGATGAAATAATCAATTTATGATAGAAGAATCCAGAAAATTTGCAATGTTCAACAATTGTGATGATATTAAAATATCAACAGAGGAATTAAAGATGTTTCTCTCTATACTGATTTCATCTGGCTACAAAAATGCCCCTAGTAAAAGTCATACTGGGAAGCCTCAGAAGATCTTTGAAATATACTTGTGTAAGTGTCATTAGAGAAGATCGCTTTCTGGAAATCTGTCAGTTCATTCATTGTGCATACAAATTCAACCTTATGAACTCACTTATGATCATGTTGAAAAAAAGATTCATAATGCATTTCAGACCAGAGCAAAACATTGATTTTGATGAGTGTATGATGGGATATTTTGGAAGACAAAGCTGCAAGCAATTTATCTAAGGAAACCTAATCATCTCGGCTATAAAGTCTGGTGTCTGAACACTCTCTTGGACTATTTGATAAATTTTGAAGTTTTTCAAGGTAAAAATCCTCATGGCAAAGCAGAATATGGGGAATTCTTTAAAAAATGTGCTGCTCCCATGGTGCAGATACTCAAGGGGCTCCCTAACAATATGGTTCACCTGCCCTTCAGCATATATTTTGACAATTATTTTACTGGAATGGAACTGTTGGCTCATCTGAAAGCTTGTGGATATGGTGCTACAGGGACAATTAGAAATAATAGAATTCTAAAAAATTGTCCTATCATCTCTTCAAAAGAAATGAAACAGACACAGGTACCTACAACATGGCAAAGAGCTCTGATGGCATAAGTTGGTCAAATCTATGGTTACCATAGCCTCCACATGTCATGGATTTGAGCCAACATCTTCAGTATACAGATATTCTCAAGCAGAAAACAAAAAGTACCAGTTAGTTGGCTAGTTGTATTTCAGGCTTACGATGCAGGAATGGGCAGAACTGATAGAATAGAACAAAATGTATTGTACTACAGAATAGGGATTCTGGAAAGAAATGGTGGCTGTCTCTGTTCACATGATTGCTACACATATCAGTTCACAATTCCTGGTTACTTCTAAGGAAGTCTGGGAACAGTATCTTGTATCTTGACTTTTGCCAGTATATTGTGCAGGCATACTTGAAGAAGTACAGAAATGCACCGTTAGGAAGAGGGCATCCCATCATGTCAAGATACAGAATTCAGTACAACAGTATAGTGATAATATTTATTTTGATGAAATGAACCATCTTGTGGCACCCTGCAATCAACGATGCTGCACTGGGAAAGAATGCACCAGTACTGTTCGCACAGAGTGCAATAAATGCAATGTTGGACTCTGCATTCCGTGTTTTGTTCAGTTCCACACCATATAAAGCATTTGACTTTCTGGATTTACTCCTAATACTTTGTTTCTGTAGGATTATATCTGTGTTTTCATGTGTGTAATATTGCTAATTCACTTTAAAATTAGCAATTTATTGTACTACTGAAGCAACTTGTAACTTTAGCTTTATTAGTTACACATTGCTAATGTAAAATGCTTACAGATATGCCTAGCGTGATGATATGGACATGGCCCCTGCTGACGAAGTAATTAGTTGTAGTGACTTAGTATTTTGTGTTTATGTTCTACAGAGTTATTAGAATTGCTGATAAAACATACAATCTATTTGAAAAATAAAAATAATATTGACTTTAAAGGGTTAAGGCAAAATATACAATATAATTAGGAAGAACATTAAATGCCAAGAATATGTATTAATACTATTTGAAAATGGTTAAAGATAGGAAGAAAAGTGACAAATGTAGTTGACATAATCCTTATTGTAAAAGCAGTATCCGAAACTTTTGGAGTTTAGATATGCAAATTTGATCAAGCAAACTAAGTTCACTTTATATATGAAAAGAATCAAGTTTTTATTTTCAGTAATATAGCTGATTCTTACAACTTTAATGTTTTAGCACTGAAAATTCAACTAAATCTTTACTTAGAACTTGTATTAATAATTTATACCATAACAATTCCGTAACAGTTTTGTCATTTGCTTTTTCTAAATCCACAAGGACCAAAAATTCTTCCATATTGCCTTCTAGATATTTATCCATTATTGCCTTTATTATCAGAATATTATCTAGTGTCATTCTACCCCTACAGAAACCAAACAGATACTGAAATAGTTGTTGATATTTTCACTCCATTTTTGGATTCTTTCTGCCAGTATTCCTGAAAGTGGAAATAAATATAAGAGCAAAACATATAATTAAAAACTGTAACAATACTATGAAAGAGATAGAAACATTTATGATTGTAACAAAAATAACAGAATGAGCAGGATAAAACAAATAAAAGCATGTATTGCAGCAAAAGGAATCTGAATCTAGGGTAATCAAATATTTCTATTAAACAATTTCTTCTGAAATACTCCTAAAGTTTGGCAGTCTCTGACATTGTAAATCAGGAGAAAACAAAAGTGATGATGCATAAGACAGGTTCTAAATTAAGAAAATAGGATTGGTGGTTTATAGCAGGTAGAAAAATTCAAATCATTATTGATTTCATCTACTTGGTATAAAAATCAATAATACAAATAATTGGAAGAAACTAAAGAAGTTACTACTACAAAAGAAAAGTTAACCATGAGTTAGTAAGGAAATTATTTAAATTGACTTAGGAAGCTATAGATAATGGAATTCATGTTTACACTAACTCCACTTACTTATACAATATTAATACATGTTTCAGGGGACAATCACTTCCATCATCAGCTGCTGACTGATTACTTGATTTGGTGACTGGATCCCAAGGTGCTTCTGTGGCTATCTCTGATGGTTCAAATAGGAACTTACTGAGTTCATCTGTGGATGTAACATCAAAATTCAATGAATTTTTTATGCTTTTCAGGATGGAATTTTTTTTTTCAATGTAGATAGCTCTAATGGGTTGTGAAGTCTTTCAGCAGCTTAGCCTCTGGTTTACATTCATGATTTTGGATCCAAAAGTAAGCTGCCTGCTCATTTATCAATTTATTTAAAACGAATATTCCTAAAGTCTTACTTCTATGAATTTTTTAATTTCTGTTCCCAATGTATTTTTACAATATACACATTTAATTTCATAAATTCATGATTTCTGTTTTATTGGTATGGTGTCTTTTACTGTAGAACCTAGTAAATTTTTGATATTATATTTGTTCTTACATAAGCTATGTTATTTCAATATCCTATTGAATTTGTTATTGTGGTAAGGTGGATGACATGTGAAACTTTTGAATTTGTATCTTTCCATGATGTTCTTCTGTGTGGAAACCTCTCTTATAGGTTTATTGCTAATTTTTGTTAGTGTATCTTTGTTAAAATGATAAATTATTGCTGATTTAACTATATATTGGCATTATGCTTTGTACTATGTTTTGTAAGTGAGATGTTAATTATTCTGAGTGCCAAACTGTAGAACACTGCACATTTGTGTGATATGGGGTTATGGCTGTTATTTTTTTTGTGCTATTTTCTGTGTGTGTGTCTCTTTTCTATGGATTCCAAAGTTCAGTATGTCTGCATTTCTTATAATTTTTAAATCCAGGAATGGGAGCCACCCATTTTTCTCCTCTTTCATGGTAAACTGTATAGATTTATGTTATGAATTTGGGAGTTTCAGAGCATTTATTGAGTATTTCTTCAGTATTATTGCCAATATGCAGTTCATATATCTATACCATGTCTTGAAAATGTATGGGAAGGCTTTGGAATGTGTATTTTCAAGGAGCTCATGAATAAATATGCTAGAAACAGAGACAGCAGATTTCCCATTGCTAGACCAGAAACTTTTTGATAAAATTTTTGGTTAAAAGTGAATAAATTTTGCTGAATGCATATGTTAGTAAGTTTTAGTAAGACTTCTTTCAGTGCTTTGGTTAAATTTTCAACTGTTGAGAGGATTCTGTTTGATTGGATTATTGTCCTCCACTCCTCCTTAACAAAATTTCTACTTTGTTTATGCAATTGATTTTGTCCACAATGGCTATTTATTTTCTTTGTCTGCCTTTGTATACATCACTGGTTTATTTTATAGCTGATTTAATGTACTTCTGTATTTCTTTCAATTTTCTAGGTTATCTGAAGTTTTGCTACATATTATTTTGACTGAATTTTTTTCTCCTTCATTTAGGTGGTGGGTAACTATATCAAGATGTACTCCTCTACATTTTTTCAGTTCACACAGGTTTTGGGGCCCTTTTTTAGAAATGTAATTTCTCCATTGGAAAAGGTGGTGTCTAAGAGGTTAATTACATTTTCTTCTGTTTGTGCATGTCATGTCGATAAAGAGTTGGTAAATCTATACATTGTACCATGGGAGAAGAGAAAAATGGATGGCTCCCATTTCTAGATTTAAAAATTATAAGAAATGCAGACAGACTGCACTTTGGAATCAATACAAAAGAGACAGCACAGAAAATGAGATAAAAATAACAGTCATAACCCCTCCCATACAAATATGCAGCACTCTACAACTTGGCACACAAAAAAATTAACATTCTACTCACAGAAACAGAGTACAAAACAGGTAAGATAATTAAATCAGCAATAATTAATGGTGTCAACATAGACACAACAGTAAAAATTATCAATAAATTTAAAAGATATATATCTATAAGAGAGATTTCCACCCTGAAGAACATCAAGGAAAAGATACATACTCAAAAGTTTCACCTTATCCACCTAACTGAACAAATATAATATAAAAATTTACTAGGTGCCACAGTAAAAGACACCATACCAATCAGGAATTACAAAATTAAATGTGTAGATTGTAAAAATACATTGGAAACATGAAGAGAAATTTAGAAACTCTGAGAAAGTAAGACTTTAGGAATATTTATTTTAAACAAATTGATAAATCAGTCATAAAAGCTCACTCTTGGACCCAAGGCTAAGCTGCTGAAAGAGCTTCACAACCCAATAGAGCTATCTACTTTGAAAACAATTTTCATCCTGAAAAATAGAAAAAACTTAATGACTTTTGATGTTCCATCATCCATGGATAAAATTAGCAAGTTCCTATATGAAACATTAGAGATTGCCACAGAAGCACCTATGGATCCAGTCACCACATCAAGTCATTGGTTAACAATCAATGATGGGAGTGCTGCCAAAACATGTCCTAATGCTATATAAGTAAGTGGAGCTAGTGTGAACATTTTTAATAACTTCTAATAGAATGTAGTAAGGAAATGTTTGCTTATTGCACCAGTTATATGGGTAAGATGGCAAGAGAGAAATTATGCTGCTTTCGTTGAATCAAGATGGGCATGAAGAAGTTTGGTGTGTAGAGAAAGGGTTAGAAAATAAAATAATAATGTGGCCACGTGATGTAAAATGGTATTAAAATTACCACAATATTGTGTTAATATTAGTGCTGTTGGTAAATCTTGTGTGATTGGGATGATTATGGAGAGGCACTAAGGTATTGGTACAGGAATCAACAACTTGAGAGAGATGTATACTAAAAGATTGTTTGATCTATCAGGAGAACAGTAAGAATGATAAATTTTAGATAAATAAGAATAAAAGGCAACTACAGATAATGGAATGGGTGATATTTGGGTAGAGAAATAATTTACAAAGAGGGTGTTGGCAGATGCTAAGGGGATAGATAATTAGAAGATATGGATAGAGATTATGTATTATTTAGGGAAAGAGAAAAGTTCACTTAAATTTTACATGAACATTAAAATTATCCCTAATAGAGAATGATATGTACATAATTGTAATATAAGAGAAAGAGAAGGGGAATGCATGGTTGGAATAGGGATATGAAAATCAAAGGGATTGAGAAGGAATCTATAGTAGGGACAGATTTCAATTTGTGGAAATGAAGAGAATGTTAAGCATGTATTATGTGAATGTACAGGAATAGAACAACGGAGATTGAGTTCACGGGGGAGTGGGGGGGGGCGGGGAAAGAAAGATTCAAAATTCTTTAATTTTAAAATTTTCCAATGTAGATTTTTTCACATTCTGCACAATTTATTTTATAAACACGTACTTTTTCCTCTTGTGGAATACTGTCATTAACATTATCTATCAGTAAGTTTTTAACATTAAATCTATTAATCGGTGCCAACTTGATATTAAAATCTTTAAGAATAATCTGCAATTTTTTTGTAGCCCATGGATGATATGTGAACTTTTTGAAAATTAGCTTATCTTTTCTTGCTGAAAGTGTTGTGGTGTCTTTGATATGTCTTTGTCTCTTGAATTTCTGCACCTTTTGTGTACTAGTTCTTTTTTAAAACCACTTTTAACTGCTGTTTCTTTTATTTGTTTGTATTCATTAAAATATTCTTCTTTGCTAATTTGTAGATTAACTAGCCGTTGTGTTAAACTGTTAATAGCTGCATGTTTGCATGTTAGTGAAGCTTTAAGAGTGTGTAGTTCAACCGAATCAATAATATGCAAAAATATCTAAAGATAGGTCACAAATGAAGGTCATGGTAGAACATTTATTCAATATAAAGATTAAATGCACATGGTTACACGTAATTAATGAATTCAAAAAGAATTATCATTTAGAAACAGAGAAGGAGCTTAAAATAGAGAAATAATGAGGAAAATAACAAAAGGATATTGAAAAGATAATTCTCTAGAGTTATGAAAGAGCTGTCTGAATTACAGGCTGAACTTCCATCTTCTGTAATTCCAGTAGTAGATTACTGACAAACCGAAGATAGAGGTTAGTATAGGATAATAAGTGTTAGCTAGGGGTTACCTAACTTTATTCTGTGTTGTTCTATGAATTAGAATGAGAATAATTATGGTCAGATTGCTATCCAACTATTTTTCTTTCATGTTTTTATCTGTTTTCCCGTATATTATTGAAGCTGTTTCCGTTGGCTGTGACAATCCCTGTCACTTCATACAAAATTAGCTAAATGTTCTAAATGCTCCAATTTAACTCCTATCTGGCTTTTATGATGGCTGTTCAATAAAGAATGATTATAAATTCTTACAGGCAGAATTTCTCGCGATAAAATTAAACTTTACAATATTTTGTTAGTTTAATGCATAATGTAATAAATATAAGTTTTAATGTTGTCACTTCCTGTTCTTACCTATAAGAGGAATGAAAACTGAGACATTTTCACTTCTGCCTACAGATAAATGGAGGTGATATGAAACAAGCTATATGCTGCTCTGAAATTCAGCTTTTGTTTGAAAAATATTCAGCTGAGACCTATGTTTCAGGAGGCCTTTGGAGAGTTTTTTCTTTCTTATAGCACAATCAGAAATGGTTTAAAATGTTTAAAGAGGGGAGACAATCAATTTCATTGGAAGGTGGACCTACACTCTAGTTTGTGTGCGATTGGAAGAAAACATTAATACCGTTTCAATATTAATTCAAATTTGGAATCGACACAGTGAAACGTGCACTAATAATCTCTTCTGAGTTGGAATATTAGGACACTCTTTATGGTTTCACAAAAATGAGAATTTACTCAGGACATATTTTTTTTTTTTTTTTTGTACCGCCATGGTTGGCCAAGGTCGTTAAGGCACGGACTCGTGAGCGGGAGGTCTGCAGTTCGAATCCCGCCAGGACCGTCCTCCCTGACTGGGGTTTTTTCCAGGTTTTCCTCAGTCTTCATAACTGGCAAATGCCGGGGAGGTACCTAAACTTAGGCCTGGAACGCTTCCTTCCTTAAAAAAAAATTCCTTTCCCAATTGATAATTTCATCTCAGGTATCATCAGTGCCCATCGCCTGTGGTGCCTCAGTAGTAAAAACGGGCGTTAAACACTACTCCCAAAAAAAAAAAAAAAAAAAAAAAATTCGTGGACCTTTTATCCACATCATCAGCTGTTCACGACTGATGGATCATTCACAGAAGTTAGGTAGGTAGGAATGCGTGTGGACTCTGGTGGTCTTGTGATAAACTTAAATAAAGTGTTATCTGCTTCTGGGATATCAAAATTCATAAAGATATGCTCATGTTTTTTTATATAAATCCTTTCCCATATATTTAGTTCTTTTGGTTGTTGAACAATTTTTAATAACTTGATACCTTTTTCTATTTCATGGTTTTCATTCCAAAAATGTGCTGCTACAGCTGATTTATCTATTTGTTTGTAACGGATGTTTCTCCAGTGTTCCTTCAACCTAATGCCTATATTTCTCTTTGTCTTTCCTACGTATATCTTTTCACAATCCTTACAATTAATTTGCTAAATGTCAGATTTTTCCTCTTTGGGCCTGGAATCGGTTTTGTTTAATTTCAATAAATTTTTTACACTGGATCTATTTTGAGGTGCTAACATAATATTGTACTGCTTAAATTTTTTTTGAAATTTCTTATTAGCTGACAGATGGTAAGTGAACTTTTTATATGTTTTTTCCCTTGTTAAATCACTTAGAGTTGTTAATTGTTTAATTCTTTTTTGTTTTTGGAATCTTTTGATTTTTTGGTTAATCATCTGTTTGTTGAACCCATTGGATTTAGCCGCTCCTATTATGTATAGATATTCATTCTCGTATTCTTCTTTGTTCAGTGGTATATTTATTAATCTGTATATCATGCTGTTGAATGCTGCTTCCTAGTATATTCTTGGATTGAAACCATGGACTTTGATATAATTGTCTGTATGTGTGTCTTTTCTGTAGATGCCAAATTCAAGCTTGTTCTTACATTTTATTATCTTCAGATCCAAAAAAGGTAACATGTTGTCTGCTTCCGTTTCGACAGTAAACTTAATAGAAGGCTCTTGTAGGTTTAAAAGTTTTAGTGCATCTTCCTCATGCTTTTTGTTTATAATGGTAAATACATCATCTAAATATTTGTGCCAAACCTTAAAAATGTGGGGAAAAGCCTTAGTGATGTGCATCTCAAAATTGCTCGTGAATAAATCAGCTAGGAAAGGTGATAATGGACTGCCCAGTACAAGTCCTGCATATTGTATAAAATTTTTTTCCTCAAATATAAAAAATGCTTGATATATGCACAACTTGGTGAATTCAATGTATTCTTTGATGTATTCTTCTGTTAGGTTGACTGACAGCAACCATTTTCTTAAATAGACCAACAATTTATTCTGTGGTATGCTGGGAAACAGGGCTTTGACATCAAAAGAAACAAGTGGGCGTTTGGTGGTAATTTTATCTTTAATTTTATTGATCAAGTCCATGGAGTTTTTTAAACTTAAGCTATCAAATTTTGGTAGTGAATGGAACTGTAATGATAACCAGCTTGCTAAACAGTAGATTGGAGTGTTTATGTTATTAATAATTGCCCTCATACTTCTCCCAGGGTTATGGATCTTTGGAAGGCCATATATTCTAGCTAAAGATGGGTTGTGAACTTTAACTTTGTACTGACCTGTTTTTGGAATCTGGTTACTATTTTCCAAAACTTCTTCCATGGATATTATGCATTTTTTTCAGAGGGTCTGTTTTTACTTGTATAAATTCTTCACCAGTTAACAAATCTAGCATCCTTTGTTTGTAGTCTTCTTTATCTAAAATGATGATTTTATTGCCTTTGTCAGCCTTTGGGTAAATCAAATTTTTATTGTTCAGAGCTTTTGTTATTTTTTGATAAGATCTTGGACCAGAGTTATTATTTCTAATTTCTTGTAGTACTTTTGCCGATGTTTTTCTAACAAAATTTTTGTCTGTTATGCCTAAATTCTCTATTGCATGCTCTATATCTGCTATATACTCATCTAGATTACTGGTAAACCTATGCATGTGTCAATGCCTTTGTTTAAGAATTCCATTTCTTCTGAATTGAAACTTTTGAGAGGTTGACGACATTGAGGTTAGGTGTGGTAATGTTTGTTTTATTCTCATTTTTGTGAAACCATAAAAAGAGATTATTAATACTGTTACTTTCTGCTGTCATTGTGAGAGAGGATCATCGAATAAAATTAAGAACATTTTCAGAAATTCTGAAAATTTCATTGGATGCCACCCATATGTTGATAAATGAAAAGTTGCATATGAAATGCGCCTGTCACGGTGGGTTTCAAGGCTGGTAATTCCCGAACAAAAGGAATTTGCATGCAGCGAACAAAAGCAAGTTTGCAGTTGAAAATGATGTTACAGGGAGATGCAGTATTTCTTTCAAAGGTAATCATTACTGATGAAACTTGGCTACATCATTTTGATGTTGAGAGCAAGCAGCTTAAGCTCTGTGTACAAATTTCCATCATCACTAACACCAAAAAAAGCAAAAGTGGTCATTTCTGTTGGGGAAGTTATGGTCATCTCATTTTTTGATATTCAAGTAATGATTTACCCACAAGTCATCATTCACATACAACTGTAACTAGGCTATGCTAGAGAGAAGTCCTGAAAACTATGCAAGATCATATTGCACACAAAAAGCAACATTTCTGTGCAACAAGCGGCACTACAATAATCACAGCCATACATCATAAATGTTGTTGCTGATATTTCACAGAAATCAATATGAAATGTGTTCATCACACTTCCTGTGGTCCAGACTTAGTCTTGTTTGACGTTTTCCCCAAGTTGAAGAAACATCTTCTTGTGAGACATTGTGAGACTTATGAAGCAGTAGTGAAAGCTGCAGAGGCAATTCTTAAGGACCTGTTAATAAATGGTTTCCAACATGTTTTTGAAGATTGGTAGAAATGCTGGGACAAATACACTAATAGAATATACTTTGAGAAAAATTATCAAAATTATAAGGTTGAGTACAGAATGTTGTCAAAAAAATTATCAATTTTACTATACAGCTATCATATATGCTTTAAGGTCTGTTGATGATGAATGATAGACGACAACTTGGCCAAATAGGTTTGGGGACTTTGTGGCCTAAGTTTCCCAGGCATTCACTTAAAGAACTGAAGGAAAATCCCTGAAAAAACCTCAGCTAGGAAACCAACCAGCTTGGAATTGAATCGGGGCCTGCCACATGGAAAATGCTACCAGTGGATTACAGTAATGGTCATACTAATTCTTAGTGCCTGAATCATAGTGGTAAATAAAGTATTTATAAAATTAGGGACAGATTAATGAACTTCGACACTTCTGGGGATATAAACATAAAACATTAATTAAAATGTAAAATGGAACTTGCACAATGAAACCAATCATATAATTGATATTATTGTATCTCAAAACCGGTTCTATACATTATGACAAGTAAGTGAAACATAAGAGTGTGTAGTTCGACTAAATCATACAATACTATCAATTATAAAACATTAAGTTCATCACCCCTGCACCAGAGCAGAATATACATCCTCAAAGCTGAACAAATTGTCTAGCAGTTGATGATTGGTTAATAATGCCGAAGATTGTGTGCAAAACATGTACTAAATTTACAAAAGTGATTTCAATAAGAGTGTGTGGTTAAACTCACTCATACAGTGATCTGAATTATAGGATTAGCTTCACTGTACAAGTTTCAAGTTAAATAAAGAATTTATTTCTGCTTTCCAAACTTCTATTTAAAGCTTAACAAAAACTCAGTCTCAACAGCCATTATTATTATTATTATTATTATTATTATTATTATTATTATTATTGGAATAGATAAAGTAAAAAGAAAAAAAGCTTAACTGATATGCAGTTAGGCAACCATGGTTGAACTTGCATTTTGATACCGCATAATAAATTAAAAACAGTTACAATGTGAGCCTAGGACATTCTTATTCAGAGGTAAGACAGAAAATGAATTTCAATTCCCATAATCTTAATAAAAAAAAAAATAAATAAAAATGTGCAGTGCTGTCAATATAAAAAAATAAAACTTCTTTGATTGGGCTAGGAAAATCCATATCATGAAAATTTGAAAGAACTAATTTATCTTGCAGATGTATATGTGCTACTGGATGGTTTGGCGTACACTGCACTCAGCGTTCAAATGATTGCTCAAGTTCTTCTTCTAATGAATTATGCGGACATGGAACATGCATAAACCAGGCTACTTCAGGTGGTAGAGCATATAAATGTATATGTGATCAGGTAATTATAAATGTCATGCATTGCCTAAAAGAAATTCAAATTATTAATTCAAAAGAACTTGAATGCTTTACTAATACAGCTTGAATCGCCAACATTCCTAGCATAATGTCTTTATTTTGCAATTTTTTATGAGAAAACCTTTCAAATTTCACTAATTTTGAGATCAAAATTAGTGTGATTTCCTCATTAAAAATTGCAAAATTCTATATTTCACTGTGTAAATTCCTGCTATTTAAAAATATACTTATTATGTCTTAAGTTTATGTTGTCCTTATTGCTTGTAGACTTGTAAGTACTAGAATTAAGCATGGTCAGAACAATCTATGCAATCATGGGCATATTTTCTTGTCTTACAGCCTGTAGGGATATTTTTCTATTAGGCACATTTTTAATCTTTTGTTGAATGAATCTTCATCTGCATTTTTTATGTAAATTTGATATTTAATATTTTGTATTAATGTGCCAAAAACATTACAAAGTGGCAACCACCTAATTTTGGCCCTGACCAATTTCTAGGTATTACCCATTATAATTTCTTTTATAAACAATGTATTAGGATTAAATCAACCTTAATTTTAAACCAAGAATTTACTCCTCACTACATATACCTGTTTCTGGCTAATCAATAGTCTACTACTAGACTATCCAGAAGACACCTGTTTCATCTTCATCTTATTGTTACACAAAAAATTATACCTAATCTTAGCAATAATCATCTTTAAATATAGCTCCTTTTCAACTAACAATCAACAAATGAATCTTTTCACACAATTATTTAAACACATATAAAGACCAAATTTAACAAATTTTTTAACTGTAAAAATACCAACTGATAACCAGGTGTGGTAACTAAATGTGATTTATTCCATCTTTTCCACTGACTTTTTCCATTTCAACTTTATTCTCCATAAAAACTCACCCAATCAAAATTTTTCTTGATTTCCAATTCCTTATTGCTGTTCAACCATTTCTCTCTAATTAAAACCTTCCTCAATTCCTCATTACCTTTACATTTTAACAGAATGTGTGTACAGCATCTTCCTGCTCTTCACATTTTATGTATAATATATGGAGCATTATTTCTCAAACCACAGCTTCCAAACCTCCAGTCTAAATGAGGCCATTTCTTCTTTTTCCTGTCTGTTGCACCTTTCAATATACATATCCTTCATACCTTGAAAGACTTATAATATATTAAAGCTTTTCTCATATATTACCATACCTAAAACCTGTCTATGCATATTCTCAAACATGAACCAAATGCCCCCACAAACCCATGTTTTCTCATGCAAACCATATATCACCTAATCACCGCCACTGGTGGCCAAGGTTGCTAAGGCACGGACTTGTGAGTGCAAGTTCTGGGGTTTGAATCCTGCCAGGACTGTCCTCTCTGAATGAGGTTTTTTCCAGGTTTTCCTCAGTCCTCATAAATGGCAAATGCCAGAGAGGTACCCTAAACTTAGGCCTGGAACATTTTCTTCCTTAATAAAAAAAATCCTTTCCCAATATATCATTTCATCTCATGTATCATCAGTGTCCACCCTCTGTGGTGCCTCAGTAGTAAAAACAGGTGTTAAACACCATTAAAAAATATAAATCACTTAGTCAATTTTTCTCCATTGATCCTTAATACTTTCTAGTCAGTTATTACTATTTAAATGTTTCTGCTGATTTCTTAAACAAACCTTCACTATGTTATCTTTTGACATCTGATTTATCTGATACCAATATTTCAGTGTCCTTTCCATTACCATCCCTCTCACATCAACTTTCCCTAATTCCAAGAGAACTCCTATATTGGCTGTATTTTGAGTATACCTAATGTTAACTTGTAAGGAAATCTCAAAATGCAGTCCATTTTCTTGATCTCATTATTTCAATTCCATTTCAAGATGGGTAATTGCATATTCCTATCTTAATTCTACCAAGGCACAATACATTCTTTCAAACCATACCAATTTCATCATCGGTGCTATAAATTAAATGAACATTTCCTCACCAAATTCATTGCTAATTTTGTATTGCTCAGTTAAATACCCATTTTTTATTTCTTCTTAATTTCTTACCTTTTTTAAATAGCATAATAAAGAAGCAAAAACTTATTAAAGAATCCACAACACTTTCAGTAGGAAAAGATTAGATAATTTTTAAATAGTTCACATACCATTTGTGGGCTACGCAAAATTTTCAAAATATTCTAAAAGATTTTAATATCAGATTGGCACCTGTAAATAGATTTAATGCTAAAATTTTCCTGAATAACAATATTAATGACAGTATTCCACCAGAAAAAAAAGAAAGCATTTATCAAAAATAAATTGTGCAGAATGTGAAAAAGTCTGTATTGGAAAAACAAAAAGAAACATAGGCACATGGTTAAAGGAGCATTTCAGGACCTTGAAATACAAAAAAATGGAGAAATCAGTAGCATCTCATTTCTGGACAGAAAAGCATGACATAGTAAATAAAGCAAAATTATTAAAATCACTACAAGGATCTACAAAGTTAGCAACAGGACAGAAAAACTACATTTACAAATACAGAGACAGATTAATGAACTTGACACTTCATGGAATGAAAACATAAACTTTAAGCTCATCCCCAAAGTCCCCAGAGCAGAATATGTATCCCCAAAGCATAAAGAATTATCCAGCAGTTGACCACTAGCTCAGGATGTGGACAAAGGTCCATGAAACTTGTACTAAAATTTAAACTAGTAAGCAGAGCCAATAAGACTGCAGTTTGATTCAATCATACATTGATTTTAATTATATGTTTACCTCCACTGTACAAGTTCCAATTAGTATTTCAAGAAAATCTTTTAAAATTATAAAAAATTTAAAATTATAAAAAATTATAGTATTATAAAAATTTCTATATGGAACTAACACAGTGAAGCTCATTAAATGATAAAATCATTAAATATGTTGTCTACACACTCTTAATGCTTCACTTACTTTTTGAAGAATGGAACCGGTTTCAAAGACACATCATCTTCATCCTTGGCACCCATGTCGTCATGTTGACTGAGGATAAAGATGATGTGTCTTTAAAACTGGTTCCATACTTCAAAAAGTAAGTGAAGCATTAAGAGTGTGTAGACACCATATTTAATGATTTTATCATAATAATCCTTGTTTTACTTTGATTTACTTAAAACCCCATTTTTCAAAACACAATTTCCACTATGACATTTCTTAATCCTATCATTGGACTATCTGCAGGGAGTTTCAATATTGTCATAGCAGGCATATGTATATCAACCACTTTTAATCCTTCCATAATGTCATCTATGAACAAATTAAACAAAATTGGACTTAATTTACAACCCTGCCTAAGTCCTCATTCTTGTTTAACCTCTGTTTGTAAATTGGTAATATGAGGTAAAGAATAATTCCAATGAGAAATTGATATTATTTTTTTAGCTATTTAATATACATGCTCTTATGTATTACTGGTACAGATCTATCAGTTTTCATTATCACTTTTTATCCATAAACAGCTATGACTATAAGGATATTATTATTCTTAAATGTCTATTTACAGGGTTCTGCTTTAATTAGAAGGTGCTTCTGATAGATATTTCCAGAGCAAGAGACATGTGTTTATTTTTTTTATGCTGACTTCCCCCATATTTCAATCCCATAATCTAAATGTGGGTAATAATTCCATAGTATTAATTTATGAAGATTTTAGTATCTAAATATGTAGAGAACTATTTTATAAGTAAATATTTTTTCCAATTTTGTTAAACATTTCTTGAGTATATTTCTAGTATGACAACATTTCCTGTAAGTCATTGCAAGGAAATAATGGCTTGCAGTTTGGTCAGTTCTTCTGTTGTTAATTTTTGTATTTAAAATTTTAACAAAATAAAATGCATTTAGTTTGTTGAGATTTTAGACTCAATTCATTTTTGTACAGGAATAATAATATACACATTAAACTTTTATTTGTGCATCTTAAAGTTTTAAAACTATTGTTCTGCATATTAGTATTATCACCTGCATATGTCATTACTTAAATGCAGATTCTTCAAGAAAGTTATATTTTTCTGCATATTAGTATTGTATCACCTGCATATGTCATTACTTTATATGCAGATCCTTCAAGAAAGTTATTTACATAAATCAAGAAATAATGGAAACCTTTTACATCTTGGAAAACTTACCATAGCTGTAATCCACTTGCATTACTCAGATGCACCACAAGGATGTGGGATTACTGCACACCGCTATCTTAAGTGACTCTAAAGCAGCACTATAAAGTATAATGAATTACAGTTACCCACCAACAAACTCTATAAATGAAATAAGAAAATTATATCATATAATCCAGATCAGAAATACAAGAATAGTTTTATAATGGATCCCTTGTCATGTGGGATTAAAGGGGAATTAGATTGCTGATATTTTAGAGAGAGAGAGGCACCATAAAATTAAAACCAACTTACAACTTCCCTCTAAATTGAAATTTATAAAAAGATAAAAAACTGAACAAGAACAATAAAATATCCAATAAAAATTGAAGGAAAACCTTATGAAGATCTAAATACTTTCAAACATGTTTTATGAAATCAAGAAAAATTGGACCAATTCTGCTAGATTGTTGGGTATTATTGCCTGTCAGAACATCTCTTCAGAATGAAATTAGTCAAAGATAGTCACTGCCCTTTGTGTAAGGTCATGAATACTATCCTGAGCAAAGAACATCTAATGAAATGCAGCGAACTTGATAGTAACAAGCAAATGAAAAATAATTTGAAAGCTATTTATTTGGAAACTAGGGAAAATGTAAATATCAGCATCCAATGGCCACTAGAATCCAATCTACCAATCACCAGAAATAATGGTTCTAACACCAATCTTTATGGTACCCCATAGTGTACCTTAGAGGGTATATTGAATCATTTTTATAGTTTCCAGATTTCCTGTAAATTATACAGTATTGTAATTTATTTTTATATATATATTTTTATAAGTTTATTTATTTTCCCTCTTAGAACATACTTTTCTAGTTATTCTAAATAAACTATCATTTGGTATACTATCAAAAGCTTTTAATAAGCATAGAAATTGATCCATGCATTTTCACCTTGATCCATTTAATTTAATACTTCATGAATGAAATCACCAATGGTGGTATATGTTAGAAAGTCCTTCCTAAAATTACGTTTGAAATTAACAAGTACATTATTATTGTTTAAGAAGTTTGCAATTTTTTTAAGTGCTCTTTTTCATATAGATGTTATTCCAAAAATAGAGGTCAGGGTAATTTTTCTATACTTTGCTAGATCTTTTTTTTTTTTTTTTTTTTTTGAGTAGTGTTGAACGCCCGTTTTTACTACTGAGGCACCACAGGCAGTGGACACCGATGTTACATGAGATGAAATGATAAATTGGGAAAGGATTGCTAGAGCTTGTTCACATGATTTTTTGTATTCTTATTTTAAGTTTTTCAAAAAGTCCTTTCTTAATAAAATAGTGAAATATACTAGAATTTACAGTAATACATTTTTTGCTTTTTTTATTATAATGCAGCAAATCATTCCATCCTCTGGATCCTGTATTATTAAACCTATTTATAAATTCATTTAGTTTAGTTTTATTTGTTTGTAGAATGAATTTCTTAATCCCTTTGTTAACTATTATTTACAATGGCCATTATACCTAAGAGGTAATTATTGAATATGTTACAAACATCTGAGGTGAGGTCTAATTTTTTATTAAGTTCCACTTTGTTTTTGAACTCTTTGTTATTTGAATTCCTTATTTGCTCCTGATAAATATATGTCTTTTTGAGTTGTGTTGCAAGTCTACATATTTTGTATTAGTTATATAATATTTACATCCATTTATAATCTCTTCTGAGTCAAAAAATTTAGAAAATGCTTTATGGTTTCACTTATATGAGATTTACCTAGGACATATAAATGAAACCATAAAGATTATTCTAAATATTTTGACTCAGAAGAGATATTAATGCATGTTTCACTGTATTCAATTCCAAATTGAATTAACATTGAAATTATATCCATTTATTTTATTTCCTTGATAAAATTTTCAACATATCTTTAATTTTATTATGGAAGAATGTGGCTTCATAATCAGATGTTAATTTTTTTGATTGAATTTATTTATGTAAAGTTTTTTATGATTGAACAAGTGCTATATAAATAAAAGCTTAGAATGTTGAAGAATGCATTCCATTTTTCATTTATATTGTGTTACATTGTACACATCTTTTCATTTCTCATATGATAGTTTCTCGATTAGTTCACTTAATCTGTTTTTCCTTGTGTCTCTAACAAATTTGAATTATTGTCAATTTTATGGGTTTGATAATTTAGAAGATCAATCTTTTGAGTATTATGGTCAGAAATATGAACTAATTGTTATAAGTAGAATAGCTCTTTTCTTTAAGTTTTGTTTTAATGTAATCTATTGTGGTGCTTGTATTGTAATCTATACTTTTATATATGCACATATGTTTAAAAATACATTTTTCTGTGAGCAAGGGCCATAAAAGTACTCCAGCCCCTTTGTAAATTCCTTTAACCCTTGAGAAAATTCTGAGCTCCAATAATGTGATTATAGATGATGCTAGTATAATGAGGTTACATGCCTCATTAGTAAAAGAACATCCTTGATAACAAGCATGGGAATTTGGATATTTTATCTTACATATCACCCAATGACAGAGTACCATCATGCAGTACATGCAATTGTAAATTGGATTTTTCTTATTAAATTTCTTCCAAGCTGCTTGCTACCTGAAATGGAATAGTCTAGCAATTCAATTTAATTTTGTTGTGAGCAAATGATGCTGCCCATAATTCAGGCATTTCTAATGCAGATGTTCTTTAAAAATTTATGCAAAGTATTCTAGGATATACTTAGGACATTTAGTTGGTATACATCTGGAAACTAGGATATCAGCTCTTTGGGAGAAATGAGTAAGCAATCCTTAATACACCAAGCCACTATAATGTGATTAAAAACAATGCCTTATGGTGTTACTGTCAATATTGCTTACAGATCAACATGTTAATCTTGAATGTAGTAGAATGAAACCTTGCATTGTGTACTATGAGTATATAACTTTGTTAATTATGGTGTTTATATGAACTGCCTGATTGTACAAGGGTCACTTAGAAAGTTTTTAGACACAGGGCTCCCAAAATATTTAATTCAGAACTTACCATCACATCTTTTCTAAGTACTATCCCTCAGCCTCTTTACATCTTACCATCCTTCTGAGCCATGAATGAAAGCAATGGTGCCAGTCATTCTTAATTACTGCATTAAGGCCCCTTCGTATGGTGCAATAGCATCTTCAAGCAATGAAAACTGCTTCTCCCACTGTAGAGAACAGGAAGAAGTTACAGAGTATTAGATCTGGGCTCTAGGGAGGCAGTTGAATAGAGGTTGCCTTGAGAAAATCCAATTTCACGTGTTATGTGCACAGATGCATTGGCATGATGCAAGGTGCCCCTCAACCCAATTGTTGGTCATTTTCCCTGCACTTTTTCAAACAATTGGAGGAGTGTAACCTAGTGTACCATTGTGCAGTAACTATTCTTTGATCCCCTAGAGGTGTTGTTGCCATATAACAGTTGTGCCAAAAAAAGTCACCACCATTTTCTAGCCAATACTTTTTCCCTTTTGACCTTCACAGGCGAATTTTCATCATGGAGGACCTCCACTGAAGATTGGTATGTTGTTTCTGGATCATACTGATAAATCCATTTCTCATCACCTGTTATGATCTAAGAAACATGGTGAGAATTACCATTATCAAATCTCTGGAGCATTTCTTGGCATTCCACTCAGGTGTTCTTTTGGCTCTGTGTGAGGTTGTGGGGCACCAACCTGGATGAAACTTAGCCCACCTTCAGGAAATCATGCAAAATTTTTGCAATACTCCCCAATCCAATCTTCAAGATTGCCTGAATGTCCTGGTATGTGACAAGGGGGTCTTCTCTCTTCATTTTCTCCACAGCATTGATATTTTCTTCAGTTACTGCTGTGGAGATCACCCATTCTTTCAAGGTATTGATGCTGGTTTAAACCACTTTTAAAATCATACATGGTTGATAATGTACTCTCTGCAGCTCAATTGTGCATAATGAACATCAATGTTCCAACTGCTGCAGGCAAGGGATGAAGGTTGTGATCAGGTTGAAACTTTCACTATTGAATAACAAAGAACTGTGCAAGATGCTGGTAAAATCTTTTTTCCTTGTTGTAAACAGTATAATCAGATCTAAAAACTTTAGTGGCCCTCATATATCAGTAACATTACTTTAATAAATCATCAACTATCAAAATGCAATACTATATCTTTTTATCTTTTTTAGGGTTGGACTACAGACAGTAGTACAGGAGCATGTACTCGGGACGTGGATGAATGTAATAGCAACACTCGTCCAGCTTGTTCTATGAATCCACCTGTACAATGCATAAATGTGCCTGGTTCTTTTTACTGTGGAGCTTGTCCTTTAGGTAAACATGTTAAATCTACTAACTTGCTACCATTTTATATGCATATTATCTTATAAGACTAATGTATGCATAAAGTAAATTAATATGAAATATTAGGCTACACGAACATTTGAACTGCAATAAATGATGCTGCCATACATTTGTTTCATTTTTATATTCATTAAGTTAAAGGCAGACAATTTACTCAATTACATATTCAACTTTGCATTACATCTTATTTCGATTTAAAGTAAAACACTAAAAATCATGTTGTCACATTAAAACTCTCTTTAAGTTTCACAAACACACTTATAAAAGTAATTTTGGTACATGTTTCGTGAGGTACATTCCTCACATTGTCAACCAAAACGACGACTGAGCAGCCAATTTCAGCAAAGTATGTATGTTACTATGCTTGCTCTGGTGGTTCATTAACAGACCACCAGAGCAAGCATAGTAACATACATACTTTGCTGAAATTGGCTGCTCAGTCGTCGTTTTGGTTGACAATGTGAGGAATGTACCTCACGAAACATGTACCAAAATTACTTTTATAAGTGTGTTTGTGAAACTTAAAGAGAGTTTTAATGTGACGACATGATTTTTAGTGTTTTACTTTAAATCAAAATAAGATTAACAAAAGTTTCACTGTGTGGATTCCCAAATTCCGTAAACATTTTGCATTACATATTTGTTTGGATTTATTATATGGAACATAAGCTTCAAGCTAATCTCTACATTTAGTTAATGTTTATAAAGCTGTCAGCTTCTCATGAAGTAGTAAATTTGGCTTAAAAAGATTTATAAATATTTACAAATGGATAATTTTAATTCTAACAAAGATCATTCACAATTTTTATAGGTTATACTGGTAATGGATATTATTGTCAAGATATAGATGAGTGCATGACAGATAATGGTGGATGCAGCAAAAACCCACTTGTATCCTGCATTAATACTCAGGTAAATAGTAAATGGAAATTTTTGTGCAGACTTTTAATTTCATTCTTACAGATTTTGTATGTGCCATAATATGTCACTGCTGCAAGGATTACTATTTAATATCTCTTTTTAACAAGTCAATGATGATGCTAATAAGGTAAGGTGTAAAATTATATAAGAATAATGAGAGAGATTTTCATATTTATAGCCCTTTATGGCATTTCATCTGTTATTCTTATTTTAAAAATTTGATGCATATTTTGAACTAATGACTTCTGTAAGAAAATAACTTTTAGAGTAGTTGTGTAGAGAAGAATAGGCTTGTTCAATTTATTCATTAGTAGTTTTTTTATACAAAAAAAATATAGAGCAATCAAAGCACTAAATATAAAAATGCAATTTATATAATTTTAAGAAATTATTACAAATCACAAATTGAAGTTAAATTGAATATTAATATTAAGACATGGGTAGAAAAATAATATAAATAAATAAATAAATAAACAACAGATAAAATTATTAATAACAACAACAGCAATAATAATAATAATAATAATAATAATAATAATAATAATAATAATAATAATAATAATAATAATAATGCCACCAAAGCATCAAAACCACTACTAATTTCAAAATTAGCATATCTAATGCCAACCACCACCCTACTTGCTGATGACCTGAGATGTTAAAGAGTATTTGTAAATAAACAAAAATCACTACTACCACCACTGCCTCTAATTAGTGCCAAAAGAGTTGCAAAGCTTCACCAACCAATCAAACTGTTCATAGCACTCCATGAAAAAATTAATAAATAAGAAATCAGAACAGCAGTATAATTCTACACTGCACAAGCTAATGGGAGGAAAAGCATGGGCCAACTTCTAATGGTAAACACTAAAGAAAAAACCCAGAAAAGCTATTTTCAGACAACCAAAAATTACTGTCTAGCTGCCCATTTAAACTAAATGGGTATTTACACAACTGTTGAATGCGCAATTTGCAAAGAACCAAACACTATAAGTAATCATCTACTGCTATACAAGAAGTTAAACAGCATTTTCCAAAATACCAAAAATACCTCTGCACTAAGTTAATGAAAAATGATTAAATTTTTTCCATTGAATGAAGGAGATAATTAAAAATAGGATATAAGATTAATATTATCATTAATTATTGAGATGTTCTTCAGTAAAATAATAGAAGTTTTCTATGATCTGTTTGGCAAGTTAAGAAAATGTTGCCACAAATATTTTCAAGCACATGGTCACTTAGGAGGAGGGACCTAGTTCCTGCGGTTATTTCTTCCTTAGATTCACAGCTTTGCTTTAACTTCTTCAATGATTTTCCCTTATTCTGATCATTCCTTTGCTTTCTCTCACCAGCTTGTCTCACTTAATTCTTATAATCTTCCAAAATATCTTGAAACAATTTCCTTAAAGTAACATCAATCATCAGCATTAATTTTGGCATTATTTCTTCATCATCTAAACATACCAATCAACATTACCTAATAAATCAATCAGACTATATTCTTATTGCTATGTATTAAACTTATTTCAAGATTATTTCAGAATCTGCACAATTCATTTTCTTCAAGAGGATATAAATTATTTTCCTTTTAAATCTGTATAATCATCACTTTTAATAGGAACCCAGTTTTCAGATATGTCACCTAGGGACATATTAATGTTTTATTAAGTTTTACTTTTGTTGATTTTGATAGCAGGAATGATTTAAGAAGAGGAAGAATTGCATAACATGCCTTATGCCATTCATCATTTGGTTATTTATATCTTCTGAAATGTCACTTCTATTATTAAGCCCAACTCCAAGATATAGGTAACTTCTAGCCCCCTTCAAAGTCATACACTCTAATTTAACATTTTTGAAACTGATTTGACAACTGATGAAAATATATCCTTATATTTGATTATAAGCTCACTTATAGACTCACTCTTTTACTATGTTTTTTTAAGAATTATGAACATTTCTATAAGTCCAGCTTTATTCTGTGCACTAAGCGCATCTTCATCTGCATAAGTAAGACATTGCTTTGATTCCAAGTTCTTTGACTGCACTATGCAGTCAAGATTAAAAAAAAGAGATAAAGTTGAAGAGGAATTCAAGTGAAAAAATTGAAATTGAAACCTGCACTGAATTTTCCACATTTTTTCACTGCTTCTAGTTCCTAAAGAATAAAGTAAACTTGTGTCCTTGCTGCACACAAATGCATCTTGGCAGCTGTACATGTCAAAGCTGGCCACACCTATACTCTGACATCACTTATTAAAAGTGTGTATACAATCTTATCTGGTAACAAATGGTGGAAATGTCATCCTCCCTCAGCTAAACATGCATTGTACCTGGTAAATACGTTCTGATTAACGCAATTTAGTTCAACCACTATAATGTTTCTGATTTCATTTCATATGTTTTCCTGGAGTTCTTCCAATGTGTGAAATTTTTTTTCATGCACTTTGTCCTTCAGGTACCACCAAATAAAAATCACAGATTGTTAAATGTGGGGAGTGAGAGGGCCAAACAGCAGCACTAATCACTCTATCTTCAAACCCTTCCATATTTATCCATGCTGCAATGAACACTGGCAGAATATTGTTGAAACCACCCATATGCTCTCTTTTCTTCTGTCAGCTGATTAAAAAATGGGGTACCTCTATCCATTTACTGTCTGCTTGTAAAAAATCAGACTGATTATGCATCTTTTGCTAATTGCACACCAAACTCCAATTTTCTTATCATAAAGAGAACATCAGTAACGAGTGTTGTGAGTGTTCACATGACAATTTTGCTGGAATTACACCTCCTCTGAAAAGAACACAATGTATGAGTTGATTAACCTTCAGTCACTGATGAAAGAAACCACTCCCAATAATGTACATGTGCTACAGGATCATAGACAATGGACATGTGTACACTTGTACAATTTCAGTTTTAACAATATTTTGTTGTTGTATGTGCAGAAGACACTTTTTTTTTTGAGTAGTGTTTAACGCCCGTTTTTACTACTGAGGCACCACAGGCGGTGGACACTGATGATACATGAGATGAAGTGATAAATTAGGAAAGGATATATTTTTTTTTAAGGAAGGAAGCGTTCCAGGCCTAAGTTTAGGTACCTCCCCAGCATTTGCCAGTTATGAAGACTGAGGAAAACCTGGAAAAAACCCCAGTCAGGGAGGACAGTCCTGGCGGGATTCGAATCGCAGACCTCCCGCTCACGAGTCCGTGCCTTAACGACCTCTGCCACCCATGGCGGTTTAGCAGAAGACACCGAAACCCCCAATTATCATGCTAATTTTGGTAACGATATTGTTGGCAAATGTTCATTATTAGAGCAACTTTATAAAATCTACTGTGTAGACCTAATATAAATAAAATTTCATCATGCAGGAACTGCATAAACTAACCAAAATTCTCACTGGTTGAATAAGTTTTAGTAAAAATGAATATAACATTCAAATTAGGTCTTATTAATTAATGAAATGAAGTAAGTTTTGACTATGTGATATTAGGGAACAAAATCAGAAATCTTGCAACCTATAAGTATCACAAAAGAGTAACCGAAATTTTAGAAATATTATTATTGTTGTTGTTATTATTATTATTATTATTATTATTATTATTGAGATTAAACCACAAGAACTAATGGTATATTATTAATTAAATAAAATATATGACAACTTATAGATAAAGCTATAAAGATTAAACCACAAGAACTAATGGTATATTATTAATTAAATAAAATATATGACAACTTATAGATAAAGATATACTGTGTGGGTATTTTGAAACATTTTTAAATGTAATTATGTTTATGAACGTATCCATTGATATCTTCACATTCACTTAAATAGAGAAAAATAACAGAAAGTTTCCAATTACAGTGTATTTAAGAAGACTATGTTCGTATGTTTCAGTAAACATGTTATTATTTAAAAATAATTTTGATCTACTAAGCACATATATAGAATCAGCAAAGAACAATCAAATGTTTCATTTCATTGGTTTTAAAATTTAATTGAAATGTTATTGTAGAAAAAAATAATGCAAACGGTTTTCTTTAAGTTATTACAGAACTTTCTTACAAACAATATAATTCTCAAACACACATTAGATTAATATTTCACAACTGTTGTCTTAACAATACTTTTGTTAAATATAAAACATATGCAATGTTATAAATACAGTTTATATGACGAACTAATTTCTAATTTTATTTTAAGACAATATAGAGAAAATTAAATGCAAGAGTACTTTTTAAATTTCAGTTTTGAGGTATACCTTTATGCCTAATAGTCAAATTTCTCTAATTTTCAGAAACCATATATCTTATTTAAATGGAATATCCATATTTTGTTGTGAAGAAAAGCAAATATTGGTGCCAATAGAGCAATTTAAAATTAATTTGGGCTTAACCCCCAAAAGTTTTTCAGGTACTCCTCCACTTCCAATAATCTGATAATTTTCCAAATGGTATATACTGAGTTTTAGTGAAAAAAAATTATCGGTGCTACTAGAGCGAAATTTTTGGGTTTCAGAACTTCCTCATTTTCAGAAACTATTTTTCTTATCCTATTTAAATGGCATATGCGAAGTTTAGTTGCAAAAAAATATTAATGCCACTATAACGATTTTCAAACTTTGGAGTGCAAGCAACCCCCTCTCCCATGCTAATATTCTGATTTCACTGATTTTCAAGAAATTTTTTTTTTCATATTTTAATTATTGTATATACAGAGCATTGTTGCAAAACAAATATTAATGCTGTTAGAGCGATTTTTAAATTTTGTATAAGCCCCCTTCCTGATAATAATACAATTTCACTGATTTTCAGAAACTGTTTTTCTTATTTTAATTCAATGGCATGTATTGAGTTTGCTTTAAAATTTTTTAAAATGCGGCCGTTAGAGCAATTTTTAAATTTGCGCTTAACTCCCAGAAGTTTTTCAGGTATACCCCCACTCACAATAATTCTGAAAATTTTCAAAAACTATTTTTCTTATTTGATTTAAATGGTATATGCTGAGTTTTGTTTTTAAAAAAAAATGATTGGTGTTGTAGAGCGATTTTTAAATTTTGGTGTTCAGGTAACCCCCTTCCTAATGGCCCGATTTCCCTAATTTTCAGAAATTATTTTTCTTATTCAATTTAAATGGCATATATGGAGTTTAATTGCAAAAAATCAAAAAATGCTACTAGAGCGATTTTTAAATATTGGGTTTCAGGTAAACCACCCCTCCTAATAGTATGATTTCACTGATTTTGGAGAAATATTTTTCCTACTTTATTTCAATGGTATATGCCAAGCTTCCTTTAAAAATGTTTAAAATTGCAAATGCTAGAGGGACTTTTAAATTTTGCTTTAATCCCCCAAAAGTTTTCAATTATACCCACCCACTCCAGTGGCCGATTGCAATGATTTTTGCAATTGGTTTTTATCAATGAATTTAAAAGTTTTTTACTGAGTTTCATTGAGATAAAGCAAAATTTGCAGACACTAGAGCATTTTTTCCATTATTTTTTTTAACATTTTCACTTTAGATTAACCCCCAACCCCATTCCTTATGAATTTGCTAAAAATAAATGAAATAGCCAAAAAAAAAAAAAAAAAAAAAATAAGCAGATGGTGCCATCTCCAACAGATTCATTGTGACTCTAAAGCAGCACCACAAAGTATAATGAATTATAGTTATCCACCAATGTACACTTTAAATGAAATCAAACTATTATACAATCCAGATCAGAAGTACAGAAATAGCTTTATAATGGATCCTGAGCTAAGGCAAGAAAAGGAGCCACCATAAAATTAAAATGGTCTTTTGAACTAGAGCTTCCTTCATAAAAAAATTAATAACTGAACAAAGAAAACAAAATATCCAACAAAAATTGAAAAGAAAACCATATGAAAATCTAAATACTTTCAAACATGGTTTATTGAAACCAAGAAAAATTGGAGTTACCCAATTCCACTTGACTATTGGCATGATTGATTTCTTTCTTCAGCATGAAATTAATCAAGGACAGTCACTGCACATTCTGTATGTGAATACTATCCTAAACAAAGAACATCAACTGAAATGAAACCAACTTGATAGCAGCAAATAAATGAAAAATAATTTGGAAGCTCTTTATTAGGAAGATAAGGAAATAATTATAAATATCAACATCCCCAATAACTGACTGAAGAACCATGTTGCATGTTTTGGCCAATTTAGTCTAATTTATTTCTGTTAAAATTGAATATCTTTGCATGTGTTCATTGTTTTGCACTGAACCAATGGTATCAAATTTATTCACAAGATTATGAATTGCAGTTCTGGAAGGAGGCAATTGTCCAGGGACCTTCCAAATAAATTCCTCATGAATGCAATGAGCTGATTTGTGTTTATAATAACATTTACGCACAAAACTAAATTGTTGTGAAGTCATCTGTCTTGCCATCTACACCAACAAATGTAGATTGGTGACTGCTTGGAAATTCAAGGATAGGCAGACAAGCTGTGAATGAGGAGGGGAGCTTGCCTTGGCTGAGACACAAAGCTCCATATTAGTGGTGAGGACATATTCTAGAAGCTCGGTACATACACAAGCATGAACCATATATTAATGCTTTTTCAGCTTAAAAATGCTCATCTTCAATGATGGGTATTTTAATTGCCATTTTACACAAAAAATAAAATTTTCCTATGCATAATGAAATTCATTTCTCCAAAATAGCTAAAAGAGGCTTAAACTTTCTAGTGCTGTATGGTACTATTTCTCACTCTAGATGGTAATGATTCTGGTGATAAATGGTATTACACTATTTTAAGAAGTTTTGCTATTATAACTTTCAGTATCCACGAAGATCAAAATACCATGAAATCTGCTAATGCAAATATTAATTCAAATGTATCCCCTAGGTTTGATTTTAGTTAGATGAAGATCCTTGTAATAATGAATACTTTCAACTTGAGTTGCTCCAGATGTCCTTTTAATTTTTTTTTCCATATTTTCATTAAGTGCATATGTTTTCAGGATTTTTATGTATGTAACACATATTCCATACTTAGTGAGTATGTAGTATGATTTCTTACTTTGTATATCTCACCTGAATGTTTTTTAAATATTTTAAATGATTTGATGGCATCTGGTATAGTAGGTAACTTTCGATGCATATTTTTTTTTTTTTATGATATCTGAAGTTTATCCTTGTAATGTATAGTGCACTTTTCTGCACTATAGGTTAGTTAGAACTAAAAAGAAACTTTCCTATGATTGATTTGCAATACTAAGAAATAAATTGCCATTTTAAAAATAAACCAGATCCCAAAAATCAAGTGCAATAATACCTCTGTATCCTGTTACAGTCTACTACAGCCACATTGTAAGAAAAAATATGTTCCTTTCTCTTCCTTTTATACCTGGGGCAATTTTGATATTTGATCCTTAGATATTATGTCTTCATCACAGACTTTAGGGAATAAAAATACCTTTTTTCTGTTGTATGAGGACAGAATAATTACATCAACATCTCTGGCACCAACATTTATGTTGATCCTAATGGTCTAGTGGTAACCACACTTGCCTTGTAGACCTAAGATAGCATGTTCAATTCCGGCCAGGGTCGATGTATTTTTTTTCCGGCGTAAAAATCCTAAGTATGGCTCCCTTTGAAAGGGAGGTAAAGCCATGGGTCCCATGCCATAGATTTACAGCATGTTAAAGAACCTCAAGCCTGAAAGAAGAGGTCTCTGAGCAAAATTATCAGCCATTTCATGCCCTGAATTGAATGAGATGCCGATCATCTGAGATGTTAAAGAGCATCTGTAAATAAACCACATGAACAACAAAAACCAACATTTGTTATGACACCAGTATGCTATCTTATACATTCAACATTGTTCTCATAATTAGCCACCAAAAGTAAGTCTTCCTGTAGCTTCTGGCCATTGTCTGTATGCCATCACTTTTGACTTAACAGGCCCTACTGTTGCTGCTGCTGCTTCTAATGCTGCTGAGCCTGCTATTAGCACTGGGACTGCTGTCACTTCCACTGTAAGGAGATAATAATGTTAAAATAATGTTCCAAAATTGACTTCCATGGTGTAAGGCTAATCTTCTTGCCCCTTACAGTATTTGCTGGCTTCTTGTATCAAGCATCTCTGAGGATTTCTTCAAAGCTGTTCTGTGAAGAAGTCAAACCATTGGTTTTATATTAATGCCTGGAAGTTTGTCCAATATATGAGTGCAGATGAGCATACCAATTTTAATATTAGCATTTTTATTTACTCCATTCTTGTCCAGAATCTATGCTAATAAGGAAAGAAAAGTATCCTTGGATATTGAACATGAATATTATTCTTCTATCACTTATAGTCCCATGGGAATTAATTGGAATTAGGTAATTTTTTTCATATTTTACCTAATGATGGGCAATTGTATGCTGCACATTGCTTATTCTTAGATCCCACGCTCTCTATGTATTCTTTGCACTATTATTCATTGCTAATTGATCTGTGTGACTATTGTTTTGGGACATAAGTGTATTTATTTTGGTGTTTTGACACTTTTGAGGAATTTTGAGGTTACCATGTGTAATTAATAATACCTATGTCTTCAATTTATATCCTTCCAAGGAAGCATTCATAGTACAATTGCAGTATTATATCTGAATACTTCCATGACAAAAACAGAGTTAGCTACTAAATTTGGTGTCATTGGGGGCACTATAAATAGAAAATTATTCAGCAGCACAAACAAACTGACTCAATTTTTTTTCTTGGAAGTTTTTAAAAAAATTTTAAAATATAAATTACAGATCTTCGAACTATATAGAAACATGACTTAAGAAAATTTTGCATCAGAGTCAACCCGAGGATGAGGATGAAGACAAATGTATTCAAAACTGGTACCTTACTTTACAACAAGTAAGTGGAGCAATAAGAGTGTTTAGGTGGACATATCTCAAATGATTTTAATCAAACTGACTCTATTTCACTGAACAAGAAAAAAAAAAAGAAAAAACAATGATTGTTTTCTTCTCAGAAGAAGGAAAAAAAAAAACCTAGGCTCACTGTTGTGGATTTGGCTTGCAACTTGGGGAAAGAGGAGTTAATCTGCACATTTCTAATGTTCGTTGTAGACTTCTGGGAGCTGGAACCAAAGACTTGCACACCTGTAAAGAAACACTTTCTAACAGGAGAAATGTGTAGGAAACGTCTCTTATGGGCATATGATCATCAGGATTGGAAAATGGAACACTGGAAGAAAGCTCTTTCTCTGATGAGAGTCACTTTGAAGCACGGGGGTGAAGGTTCAATATGTATGTCAAGCAAATAATGAGGCAACAACTTCAGCACATTTCTAATAGACTGTAAAACCCTTATGAAGAAGTTTTGGGGGTTCAAGCATGAGGGATGGAGATGTTAGTAGTCAATGGGACGGTGAAATCTGACCAGTACCTCCAAATACTGGAAAGGAAAGTTGTTGGAGAGCTGCAGAAAATATTTCCTGATGGTGAAGAAATTTTTGCAAGATTTGGCTCCCTTTTTTTTAAAAAATTTTTTATTTTATTTTGTTTATTTATGGATGCTCTTTAACATCACAGGTCATCAGTGTCCCATTCAGTTCAGGATGTGAAATGACTGATAAGTTTTGCTCAGAGAATTCTTCTTTCAGACTTGAGGTTCTTTTATGTGCTGTAAATCTATGATACGGGACTCACAGCTTTACTTTCCTTCCAAAAGAAGCCATATTTAGGATTTTTATGCCCAGCAAAATCCCATTGAGTTTATTTTTTATTTTAGGTAATTATACGGAATTATTATAAAAAAAAGACAAGTAATAAGTTTTCTATGAAACATTAAATATGCTAACTTTAATGATGTACTGTATATTTCAATTAAATCCTGATTACGAGTGTTAATGTCACATATTTAAGGGCTTATGTAGATTTTTAGAATGTTCCATGTATGTATATGCATTTTAACAAAAGAAAGAAGATTTAGGAATAATTCTCAACTTAAAACATTCTCAAAAGTGTATAAAGATGGATAAAACAATTATGCATGGGTTGCTGAGGGGTTCAAACTCCTGCTATTCACTTGGCAAGCTAAATATTGGGCTGGCAGAGCCTATTGACAGAGCAATGCCTCATAGCCCGATGGCCAGCCTGATGAGATTGCAGCTATGTACACCAGGGGGTGTCAACCTGAATTTCACATCATCTGTAAAATGCAGGAATGTCTACTTATCAATCCACAGGATAAATTGCATCACCTTGCATATTCTTTTTTTAGATAAATAAAAAATAAATGTGCAATAAAAACACTTTAAAAATAAGCAAAATTTGCACACTATACAAAACTTTCTTTAGCCCAGTTTTAATATTATGTCCTGACACTCAACTCCCATGAAAATATGAATATTAACAAAAAATATGCAATTGCATGAACTTCCCAGCTCTAATTATAATGGTCTAAATGGAATACTTGTAATCAAACATAAAGTTAAACATCAGTCTGTAAAGAAATAATTTTAACCATCTAAATAATAGATATACAGGTAAGTTAATTAAAATACAGGCCACCTGAACATGCTGCTTACTGGGGAAGTGAAAAAAGGAAATACAGTCATTGTGCATAAAGCTGGTATTTTTATTTTATTATTTATATTTTTATTGAATGCATAAAATGATACTCCATTTCAAAATTTAATAATAATAAGCACTAACTTTTGTTATAAGAAATGTTGAAGATGGTACCCTTTTAACTTTCATAAGTTTCCCAAATGTGATTTTTAGCAATTTCATGCCTAATATTTTCTTTTAGATCCTCTATTGTATGTGGGTTACTCTAATATCTTTTTAAGTTCCTCCATAAATAAAAATCATAAGGAATCAGATTGGGGCCAAAAGAAAGCTGGCAACAACCCACCACTGATAATTCAATTAAAATTTTTCTGCAAAACAATTATGTGATTTGTAAGCAGGACATGCTGCAGCGAGTCCTGCTGAAAGAATGATTGCTGATCTTCAGTGTCTGTTAATTGTCTGGGAAAAGTTTGTAATAAGTCTCTTGATATCTTTCAGCATTTATAGTGGCTTATAAAATATAGGCCCTGTTATTTTGTACAAATTCAAACTACATCACATACCAATTTTTTTCTGGATGGAGCAGAACTTCATGCACAATATCAGGTTTTTGTGAGTTCTTAATATCAGTTACTTTGTGAGATGATGTGCCCATGCAATTCAAACTATGCTTTGTCTGAAAATAAAATAAACTCAGGAATTACTTTGCCATCAGAAACACTGTCAGTACTGAATAATACTGTAACTACTGGATTGTGTATTTGCTATTCATAAACCATAGTTAATTTTATAAGTTAATTCAAGTAATGAAGCTGCTGATCATCTTGCTAAGAATGGTAATAATGTTGTTTATTCCCATGTCAAATTTATCATTCTTCACAGATTTCTAAATTTAAGTACATAATTTTTAATTATTTTCATGATATTTCAAAAATTAACAGATGGGAGTGTCTCATTAGACAATGATCTTTAATTCCTGAGTATCCACAGAAGACAATCAAGGCCATGATTGCTTACCAAAACATCTGAACAACTTGTTTTGAATAGTGGGAATTTTCATAGTGAAATATTTATGAGAAATCACTAAAATTTCAGTATAATTTTTTTCCTTTTATTTCAAGATGTTTCAAAGGCTGTTGCCTTCATCATCAGCAAGGTTCCATTGTCAGCTTCCCAGTATGGTATTAAGATGTTGCTCTGTGGAATTTTACAAACTTAGTGATGTGGGAGATCAAAATTAACTAAATTTTCCTTTTTTTGTTTATGAACATATTTTCCCACATTGTTTTTGAAGAGATTTGAAAAGTTTTGGTTCCTTTTGAAATTCCTGGTTCATTTGCCAGAAATGGTCTGCTATTGCTGATTTTTCCATGTGTTTATATTTTACATTTATGCCTGATTTTTTTCCTACAGCATTTTGTCTTTTGTATCGGTTTTTAGGAGGTTTTTTTAAAATTGTGTTTGTTTACTGGAGCCAAAATGATGTTTGCTCTTCTGGAATTTTTGGTGTGCCTGTGGGTGAAATGTGAATTTCTTATATATATGATCTCCTCTGTAGCCTTTTAGTATGGTGATGTCTTATTTGTTTTTGCTTTTTATTAATCTGAACAAGATTGGAATTTTTCCTTCGCCAGTTGCCCTTCAAGAAGAGATAGACTGTATCATCTTCAGCAGTGAGACTAGTTCTTTCTTCTCAATGTGTGAAAAATATTGCAGAGCAAGTGAGCAAATGGCTTTATTGTCAAATATCAAGCATTGGTTAACCACAATGACAACAATTTAAAATATTTAGTGCATTTTGAAATGTTTGTTTCCTGAGTAAGCTAATGGAGGGACTTTCTTGGGCTGTATTTAAGTCATTCCCTTATTTAATCTAACTTTTCTTCTGTAAGAATTTGATTTGAAATAAATTTCTTATCATTGAGAGGTCCTCTCTCTCAGAACTTTTTAAGAAGATGGTGAACAGTTTCTCTACTTAGAACATGATTACCAGGAATGTTCTCTTGTGAATTTCCCTTTTACATCTCTGCAAGAATCCATTTTCCCATATTTATCATATATAAAAACCTGTTCTTCAACACTCTTTATGTAATGGCATAATTAATGAAGAACAGTTTGCAAACACTTCACCTATAATGAAAATATCAAGTAGCACATGAGCGCATAACCATTTGCTGACAAAGCCTTCCTTAAATTAACTAAAAGCAGCTAACTGCAAATGCATTATACAGCCTTGGTGACTGGATTCTCCCAGTATGCAGTGACACTTTGTCAACCTATAATTAAAAAAACCTCACTGTGTAGCAATAGACTTCAACATGTGTTCCTCTAGGCTAACTTGATGATTGATTAGATTAAATGCAGCAAATTTGGTTTAATATACTGAAATAAATTTTAATTTAACCTTTGGGTACCCTCCCTCTATAATAAGAATAAGAATATTACATAATTTTAAAAAATTAAGTTTGATTGTCTTTAAGATATTGTCTTACATCATTGTAAACCTCTGCCATCCATCAATCTCATTTGATACATTAATGATGCAAAATCAATGGAGAAAATACTGAAATAGTTTGAGCTTTGTTTTAAATAGGTCTATAAAAAGCATGAAGAAGTACTTAATACATTTAATTTCCAATAACATTTTATAGCCTCAGGAAGAGTTATGCATATTAAATTTATACACTCTTATGTTTAATCTGCTGACTCTTTTTTTCCCCACATTTTTTGGAATGATCTGCATATTTTCAGGGATCAAGTGTGTGTGGGCCATGTCCACCAGGTTATCAGGGCGATGGAAGATATTGCAGCTTTGCAGGAATATGTGCTGTGAATAATGGTGATTGTCATCCCTTAGCACATTGTATTGACAATCCAAGTAAGTCCACTTATCATGGTACTGTACAAAACCACTTACAATTAAGGTTATGCTTTATCCATAATATTTTTAGAGAAATTAAGTAGTTCTATATTAGCTTAAAGTACTTTATTTATTTTGTATACTTTAATGGGAAATACAGTTAAAGCTGTTTTAACTATTGATTATTTCATATTTATATGTTATAAAAAAAAAAGAAATAAACTCAACTCATTACATTATCCCATAATAAAGTATGTATGTTATATACTAGAACTGATATTTTTCAGTACATTTACAAACAATTTTAAGAAACAAATTAGTTGAAAAGGGCTAAAAACTTTCAGTATTAATTTTACTCTTTAGTGTTTAAATATCTTGTTACAGTTTCAAATCCTGCTCATCTACATTATATTTCTTTATTTCTTAGTCTAATGTTTTAAAGTGCATCATGAGATAAAACTACCATAATACTGTAGTATAGTGCAGAGATCAGAGATTTGAAAGTGATGGAGGGGACCATTTTATCCCTTTTCACCACAACTGCTGATATCTCCTTCATTCATCATTCAATGTCATAGATGATTATTTACAACTTTATTATTCTAAGTCCTCTATTTTATGAAGGGAGTATATAAATATTTTATAATTATTTTACTTGTGCTTTTGCATTGAAAATAAGAGGACATATGCCCAAAATCTCTATCAGATGAACATTAATATTTGAGATTTTAGTCCCTAAGGTTTTTACTTTTTCATTATCAGAATAAAAATAAGTAATATAAGTTTCTATTTTAGGACTATGAAACAACATTTAAAAATAACTTATTGAAAGTGGTATTTAGTTTACCTAATTTTAATAATTTTTATAAGTTACATACTAGACATCACATATCATAGATCCATAAGTTTCTGGCCTAACCATTTTCTAGGTATGATAAAAACAAATATTATATTTCACTTTTCAATATATTACCCTTTATTGCAATACACTTCTCACATCTTTGAATTAACATTTCAATCCCCCCCCCCCTCAAAAAAATAGTCAGAAGTCTTGTCTGCAAAATGGACATAAACAGCATCCATCACTTCTTTGTCACACTTAAATTTCCTTCCTTGAAGGTTCTTCTTGAGTTTTGAGAAGAGGAAATACACTGGAAACTAGATCTGGGCTGTAGGATGAATATTTGATTTCCTTGAAGCTACATATCTTCGCAGCTTCCTTTGCAAAAAGAGCTGTGTGCACAAGTTCATTGTCGTGAAGAAGGCGTACACCACCACTCACCTTTCCTTGCCTTTTCTCTTTGATGCAAACATGTAGCCTGTGCAGTAGGTCAGCATAGTACTCCCCATTTACTGTGGTGTTCCTCTCCTGGAAGTCAATGCCGAGTATTCCTTCACAGTCCCAAAAGATTATGGCAATGATCTCCTTAGTTGATTGAGTGACCTTGGCCTTTAGAGTGACCAAATTTACGCCACTCCATTGATTCCCTTTTGGACAAGGGATCATAGTAAAGGACCATAGTTTCATCTTCTCTAGCAATGGTTTACAGAACTTCTCTCTCTCTCTGATTGCCACGGCAGAGCTCCAAAAATGCATGACAACAAATGACTCATTGCTACTTTTGAACTGAGGAAAGAAGTTTAGGCACTAACCTTATTCATGTTTAAATGTTCATGAATAATTAGAAGGACTGTTGTTTTAGAAAGGCCTAACCCTGCTGCTATTTCTGTGACTTTGAGCCGCTGATCTTCCATAATTTCTCCTTCCACAATGGCGAGCAATGTTTTCAGGAATGAGCATCTCCAAGGATCGGCCTGCATGCTCTTTGTCTTCAATGCTTTCTGAACCCATTGGAAAACATTTGGTCCATTCTTTTACTGTAAAATATGAGGGGAATGCTTCCCCATATACACCGTTCAATTGCTGTTTAATTTCATTTGGAGTAAGTCCTTCTTTTGTGAAGAACTTAATAACAGCTCATTAATCCATCAGTACTCCATTTTGAACATGTCACAATATTCTACACATAGTCTTCTTTATACAACTATATCTGAACAACTGAACACAGTGGAGCAGAAGTTACAGCTGCAATTATTTACTTAACAGATAAGGTGTGACACAAGAAAAGGGTTTTGTGAAGGCGATAATCCTTATTGGCATGCCAGAAACTTATGGATCTACCCTCGTATGTATAGAGTGCCAGTTCTTTTAAAAACCTGATTTAGCAGAAATTTTATTCTCCATTATTTCACAAATTTTTTAGTACATTAATCATATGTATGTTGGATTGCACAGCTTAAAAGCTTAAAATACTTTCTTCTAAGATTTATGCTCCATTTGTGACTTTTTACTGTGTGATAAGCCACTGGCATTCCATTGAAAAGCACTGTTGAGTATTAGAACTCTTACATCTTAGAAAGCTTGCCAAAGCTTGTAATCCACTTAGCGTTACCTGGATGCACCACAAAAATTTCTTGAATAACAATTGACAAAAAACTTTCCTTCTCTGAACAAATGGATAACTAAGAAAGTGAATAATAACAACAACATATTAAGAAGACTAGCAGGCACAAATAAGGAGGATCCATAGTTCTTCTTAATGACACATACAAAAGATACATAAAGTCAAATTTGCTCTATGGAAGTGAGATAACATCCACAATAAACAACTAACTTAAAGCTAAATTGGATACAATATACAATCTAGGTCCTTAAGAATAATAACAGAAGCCGTAAAAACAAAACCAATTATTGTAATGCAGAGCATAACTAACAACCTGCAAATTAAAACAGAGCTAAATATTAAAACAGCAACACTGGGACATAAATTAAAAGGTAATGAGCATAGGAATAAATAGTTTCATATTCTGGCAGCACACAATGATTAAAGACACAAAAGACTTTAAAAAAATCAGAAAGATGATTTAGACAACATTTTAAAAATAAGCACTATACCTACCATTATTTCAATTGATCCTTTGTAATATATAGACATCAGCATGAAACTAAATCTAGATATAATGATGACTTACCTCAGGTATTAAGATTGCAGTACTTAGTACACTTAACAACTATTATTCAACATGGTGTGGAATATACACTGATACAGATGGGTCTCTTAAAATGGAGAAGCAGGCTTTGGAATATATTGTGAAGAACTATCTTAATATACACCTTTGGCATAGTATGCTAACAATTTTGATGGCAAAATAATGGCCATTAGAGCAGCTTTAGAAAATCTACTATATAGATCTTTTTTTAGAATAAGAAGTATCTTAAGTGACTAAAGCTACCTTGCAAAGTGCAATGAATTAAAGTTACCCACCAACCTACACTATAAATGAAATAAGAAAACTATATCTTACAATCCAGATTAGAAATATAGAAATAGTTTTACAAAGGTTCCTGTGCCATTTGGGATTAAAAGGGAATGAGATTGCTGATATTTTAGCAAAAAAGGATCCACCAAAAAATTAAAACCATCTTTTTGAACTAGAACTTCCCTTTAAATTAAAACTCATAAAAAATTAATAACTGAACAAGAAGGACAAAATATCCAACAAAAGCTTAAAGGAGAACCATATGAAGATCTAAATACTTTGAAGCATGTTTTATTATACCAAGAAAAATTGGAGTTTCCCAATTCCACTTAATTGTTGGGCATGATTATCTGTCAGAACATCTCTTCAGATGAAATTAGTCAAAGACAGTCACTGCTCATTGTGTAAAGTTGTGAATACAATGTTAAAGAAAAAACATCTATTGAAATACAGCCAACTTGATAGCAACAAACAAATGAAAAATAATTTAGAAGATTTTTATTGCAAAGCTAGTGAAAAAATTATTAATTTTAGCATCCCCAATGGCCACTAGCAATCAACCAACCAGCTTTATGCTCAAGCTTCTGATGCATAATTTTTGATCCCTTTTAGATTATCACCACTGGTTAAGTCAAGATAATGGATCTCATTCTTATGCACATATATAGGAATATCTTGCAAAGTTTTATCTTCTTTTAAATGCAATTTATCATCTTGTTCTTATGTATAGAATAATGCTGATATTGTGGGGGTGATGATGGTTATGCTAAAAAATAGTAAATAATCTAACAAAGATATGCAAGAAAATGCACATGGAAAAAAGTAACATGAATAATGATAACTACACTGACAGTTACATTGAAATAAACAAGGTAAATAAAAATTGAATATACAATTTTTCAAGAATTTAAATATAGTTATACTTTAGTACTAAGCGAACACACATAAGACGTCTTTGGAAAGATGCTTTTAAGTTCTTTGAGGGTGCATATTCTACTAATCAGATAAACAGTTCAATGTGATTTTTTTATGCATATTGTGTTAGACTAAGGTTTGGAATCAGAGCCAAATAGGAAAAATTCATGGTCACAGCTGAGACTCAATTTAGCTTTTATTACTTTCATGGAGGAGTTCCAACTACCTCCCACTACACCCATCCTAAATCTCAAAAAATCATCCCACAAAAATCAACCTACCCTGCTGTAAAGCTTGATACATAAGTAGGAATGCAGTAGATGTACATAGGCTGGCCATTTTCAACCTGCAAATAAAAATTGAATTTACAAATTTCAACTTTAGTGTCAATCTTCTTCCATCTCAGGTAACATGATTTGTCTGGAGTCCTTTAAGGTTATATCATTATAGAAATTTTAACATGTAATTTCAAATTTTTCCTACCTGACTCTGATTCCAGATTAAACAGTACTCCTGAAATGTTTTCAGTATATTTATGTTGAAATATATGTTAGTACTGCCCTGTTTAAGCTTGGACATTTTTACTTATATTTTTTCTTGGTGAAATTACCTTTCTCCACTACCAATTGTGTTCACTTTGATGTCCATGGCTTGAACTATCACTCAGTAACACAATTTCCATTGTAGAACACTGTACCATAGAACAGAAATAGGGATGTTAACCCACTCCTCCTGGCAGACTTTCTAAAGACCCTGAATCATGCTGGGAGGTAAAGAACAAGGCATTGTTTCAGAAGACCAAATCTACAAAAATCCATTGGTGAGGCATATGGATCTTCATAGGGATCCTTTTAAATGGTATCATGTTGATACCTATTTCCACAGTGCTTTTCTGTAATAATATTCCTGGGATGATTGAGAAGTGTGACTGGATGCTTTATCCTTGAGAATCCAAACTTTTGGGGCATCCTCATCATACAAACAGGGAATATCTTCATCAAAATTGGGTTTATGACATTACTTTGGTAGTAGGCTGCATTATTTACTTTTTTGGCAACTCTGTGAATGTTACATTTCCTCCAAGTGCAGTAAGCTGCAACCACCTTGGAAAACTTTTCCTTGTTTTCCTGGATGAAGTTGGAATTCCCCTTTTGGCCCATTTGATGGTAGTAAATAGCATGGGGTTTGGTTGTGTCATCTAAATAAATCGATACTCCAGCCAAAGAAACCACCCATTGCACTTTTCACCTGCCAGGTGTTGTTCATACAGTTTTCTTGCATTGATAAACCATTCTCTAATGCACTGTTCTTTAAAGACATGCCTACATGCTTTATGCTGCAGTTCTAGGGCCAAATTTTGATGGATTATCCTATAAATCGTCCCTTTAGATTTTCCAATGTGGCTGGCAATGCTTCATTATGTGGAGGGTTTTCTTGTGTCTATGCTGCCCTCTCCTTGGCTACTAGCCTTTTACATCATGGTGGTTGTGCCCCTTGTTAGTTTTTTTGCCACAGATGGGAATTCATTTTTGCACAGCTGTGTTATACGACCTCTTCAAGACTTATTTATGGAAAGATCTTTCTCTTTATACCTTTCTACTACCAACAAAAGGCTGTAATTGGCATTGAAAATCCACAAATCAACCAATTTTGAAGCCATTACATAATAATATTTGCATCTGACTGTACCAACAGACTGCAGGCACATAATGATGAAATGACGTGATAGTACACATAATTATGTTCCACTGGAAGGAGTGGGAGAGTGATTCATGATTGTTGAACTTAATTGAGGCAACCCTCCATATCACACCATGAATCACTAGATATGTATAAAAGTGACTTCCTTCCCACCACTCTATCTTACTAATTTCTCATTATTTGGGCAGAGTGCACAGAACTCTGTTGAATGTTCTGAATCTAGATACATAACAAAGAGCCACTCCTATCAAAAAATTTTGGATTATGGAAAATCTGCAGTTTTTTAAATATTTTAACATATATAGTTTTTGAATTGCGGGAATTTTCACAGTGAAATATAGTATAACATAACAAATTATTATAGAGGAAATCACTCAAATCTTCCAAACAATAGCAACCTTATCACAAAGTTCATAAAATCTACGGAGCAACATCTGAATACCACGCGGGGAAGCGGACATTGGGATCATGCTGACGATGAAGGCAATCGCCTTTGAAACATGTCCAAGTAAGTGGAACTAAATTAGTGAAATTTGAGTGATTTCCTCAATAATAATTTGTTATGTTATTTTAACATATGTTTATACTTATAATAAATAGCTGCTTGCTGCAATATGACATTCACATGATTTACAGTATGGCTCTAATAATTATTGGAACTTCAGATCTGCATGCTGTATGATTTTACAAAAAGATTTATTAAAGCACATAAATTATCACCATAAATGAAAATATATCTAGTTCAAATTATTAATTTACTAATGGTGATTAAGAATCTCAAAATCAGTCATAAAATATGAAAATATTAATAACTTAAAATAAAATCTTTTGGAATCATATATTTATTTCCCTAATTTCAGTAAGCTCTGCTGTTAACTATTTACAGCCTTCTCTGGAAAACAAACACCTCCCTTTCATTAGAATGGAAAGGCACCACCATACCAATCTTAAAACCTTGAAATCTGGCAAAATACCTTATGCTCATACAGACCTATTGTTTTAACATCTATCTTGGCTAAAATCTAAGTAAGAATGATCTCAGCTGAATTAAACTGGTATCTTAAAAAACCAATGACTATTACCAAAAGAATAAGTATGCTTCAACAACAACTGATTAGACCAAATCACTAAATTAACACAAGAGCTCCCTATTTATGTTCATAGATTTCAGATGCATATGATTTCATTTGGAGATCCAAACTTCCACACACTAAAAGAATTGAACATGAAAGGTAACATGATAAAATCGTTCTCCAAATTTCTAAAACAACCTTGGACTGCAATGCAATACAACAATTTGACATAAAAAAAAAGGTACAGCTCCCACAAGACGTGAAGTCACAATCACTAATCTTATTCATTGTTTACATGATCTACTCTAATATACTCAACACACAAAAGACATCAAAACAGGATAATTTGCAGATGGTCTGTTAATATCATCTAGAAAAACAGCAAACATCAGATACCAAAAAATAGAATGAACAAATCACACTAATTAAAAAGGCTACAGAGAACAATATGGAGGTGAACATTGACATACTAGTTATCTCTGTGAGTCGGAATATCAGAACACTCTTTTTGATTTCACTTAAATGAGATTTTACTCAGGACATATGTTTTGTGGAAATGTTTTCCAGCATCAGCTGTTCACGACTAATGGATCATTTGTAGAAGTTGGGTAGGTAGGAATCCGGGTGAACTCTTGTGCTCTTGTGATGAACTTAAATAAAGTGTTGTCTGTTTCTGGGATATCAAAATTCATAAGGTTACGCGCATGATATCCCAGAAACAGACAACACTTTATTTAAGTTCATCACAAGAGCGCAAGAGTTCACCCGGATTCCTACCTACCCAACTTCTACGAATGATCCATTAGTCATCATTTTCCACATGATGATGTGGAAAACATTTCCACAAAACATATGTCCTGAGTAAAATTTCATTTAAGTGAAACCAAAAAGAGTGTTCTAATATTCCGATTCACAGAGATTATTAGTGTGTGTTTCATTGTGTTCCATTCCAAATTGAACTAATATTGAACCATACTAGTTGTTAACACTTAAACACAGAAATGAAAATTGTAAACTCCAAATTCTGAACAAAGAATTAATTAAAAGTGAACAGATCATATATACATGGAATGAACCTAGATAACAGACTCAACAGCAAAACACCACCAATTCCACTGCCAACAAAGTCAACAAAAGATTAAACTCATTGAAATGATCAGCAGGAGCAACATAAATAAAATACAAAAGAAATGCTAAACACATATAAGTATAATAACTTCAAGCTAATGAAATATGGCACCAAAATAAAAGCCAATATCACCACTGCAAATGTAGAAAAGGCAGAAACTACTCAAAACAAACATTGCTGTAAGGCTACCACTGGAGCAATGAAATAGATGCCAATTTTGGGATTACAACTTTGTACACATGAAATTAGAAATCAAACAGCATGCTACAATTTCTTATATTAAAACTAAAGGCTTCTACAAACTTAGCCTGGGTAAAACAAATCACAGACCTCTTCATCCTTAAAATCCAAATACCTCCAATGAAAACGGTAAAAACTTTCGCAACTACAAATTCTTACTCAAAAAAAAAGAACCAATAAGCAAAACATTAAACCCATTAAATTCTCAATCATAGAGCATCAATGGGACACAATATATGAAGTCAACAAGAAATGCCCTCAGAATTTCTCAAACAGCTCTAGCTACATTTCCATAAAGATTTTCATCAGACGATGACTGATAATTTACACAGATGACTCACTAATATCTAGGGAAAGAGCAGTGCCAGAATGTATTCAATACATATTTGCTTACTATATGGCAGTCAGTGAAAACAAGACAAACTTTGACAGAGAGATCAAATCTATCTATATTGCATTACATTCATGTAATCTACAGATCACAAGCATTTAACAAGGAAACAATCTTCTCAGATTTTACATCAGATTTAGAAGCAATAATATACAGTAAATATCCCACTTCTCAACAATCGATGACATATGATACAAATTCAAAACACTCACCAAATTAAATAAAACTATCCATTTATAATATCTCACACCTCCATCTAATCAAAAATGAAATAGCAGATTCCTAGCCAAAAAGGAGTAACATCCAACCCCAGAAACAATGATGCTCTTACATTCAACAAAGAATTTAATTAAAAATAAGTTCATAAATAACAAAACATGGAAAGCTATACAAGACTCATGGCACAATAAAAACAAAACAAGAAAAGAATCAAAAATATTTTGACAAAATATTGGCTTGCAGCCAAACTGCAGAAGATAAAAATATACCTAAGTAATTAAGTAAACACAGCAGTATACAATTAACTAGCACAATTGTGAATAAGGACCATTTACTAGACTGCAAAAAGGGTAATAATAATAATAATAATAATAATAATAATAATAATAATAATAATAATAATAATAATAATAATAATAATAATACATGTATACATTAAAATTTGCATAAAAAGTTTATTCAGCAAATAAACGATCAATAAACAAATTAAAGAAAAAGAAGCAAATAAATCAGATTACAGTTCTCTTCTCTAAATTTAAATTATCATGTATTCAACTGAATTTTCTCAACAGTTGACATGAAACTGTTTTGTTCCCCCCTCTCATATTTGTTGTTCACTATAAAAAATACTGTTGACGATTTGTACATTGCTTCAGCATTTCCTGGAATTTGGCTTTTCCCACTACCATTTGGGAGTAAAGCCACAGGATGGCATCTATCTGATGAAAGGGTAAGTATCTTGTGCTATGTAAATACCTATCTCTGCTTCACCACCCCCACCCCCAGATGTTACTGGCTGTTGTTTTGTTTGTTTGTAGTTGTACAGTTTGAAGGTTAGAAGATGTGTTTGCAAATGTGCTTCTTTTAAATTACCTTAAAATGAGTTTACCTTAAATGAGTTATTTAGATAATTGAAATGCTGGCTGAAAAAATTTACTCTACAACAACGAATGTTTATGTGCGATATATTAAAACACATTTTGTGTTGTTCTTCAAAGGCAGAAGACAAATACTTGTTATTTTAGGTGTATTGTTCCAATTTTTTGATTGTTATCATATATATATATATATATATATATATATATATAACATGACTTAGGATATATTTTCATTCATATAAATCAGGTTTTAGACTCAAATTTAACAATTATGAAAGAATGCCAAAATTTACCATGCTTCCAAAATTTAATTAATAACATGCTCATTTCTAAAATAAATTAGTAATACCACTTAAAGCAGAACTGTTGTTAAAGCAGTGGTTATTAGATTTGAGGAAATTAATTATATATATATATATATATATATATATATATACAGGTTAATATACCAGTTAATCTTATTTTATTATATATTTTATTAATTTTAGATATGTGTGAATAAGTTAATTCATTTCAAATGTTGAAATGAATTCGACAGAAAGATATAAATATGATTGTGGTTTCTATTGTATCCTGCAGTTGTTTTTGATTCTTTATATTTATTTCAGGAGTAAGTCAAACATATAGAGATTGTGTATGTCGTGAAGGCTTCACTGGTTCTGGAATGGGTTCTTCTGGCTGTGTAGCAATAGTTCCTGGAGGTGGTAGTGGTGATGGAAGTGGTGGTGGAGGCAGTGGAGTTATTGTAGTGAACCCATGTGATACTAATCCATGTGTTCATGGTAGCTGCAGGGTACTTAGCTCCACTGCTTATAGATGTGATTGTCTTCCAGGATTTGGAGGTATGTTCAGTAAATTGCAGGAAGTCAATCTTGATTCTTTATAAAATTGGCATTGATTTAATGGTATTTGAGTTTTTCTCTGCATTTAATTAGATATGTATATATTTTAGTTGAGATTATTTTCAGATTTAAATATTTGATATGCTGTGGTTCATATGCAGTTTAGCTTTGAAAGGTGTTACAGCTTGTCTAAGTGACTCAACAGAATACATCTGATTTCATTTTATACTATTTTTCTTCATTAAAAGACAGTGCATGTGATGCATTTGTGCATCAACTATAACTGAGAATTAGGATTACTATAGTTTGGGTTTTGTAATAGCTGTAACATTTGGATAGATTTGCTTGGAATGGATTAGTATGCACACTTATATGTACATACATATAGCTAAAATATATAAAGCTAAAAATGAAAAATAAAGAAATTTATGAAGAATAATGTGACTAAGAGACTAGAGAAGCAGAAATAAATAAAATATTGAAACAGTAATACAAGTAGCATAATATTTTAAACAGTTTATGTTGTTCTTCAAAGGCAGAAGACAATATGTGTAAACACAACCTTCCTCCTCCACTGCTTACTTAGCACTCTGAACAAATAAACAAATATAATGTATATTACATAATTTTGAAAAAGAAATTTGAATTTTTCTCCATTGTGTTTTCAGGAGAACGGTGTTCCATGGCAGCTGATCTCTGTGAAAGTCATCCATGTCTTAATGGAGGTAGTTGTGTACGAGATCAGCCTTCTGGTTATCATTGTAATTGTACTGCCAGTTACACAGGAAGACATTGTGAGCAGGAGAAACAGAGTAAGTGATTCTAAAATTACTTCTATTTGCAATCTGGTTTTAAATAGATTTCACAACATGCCTCTAGTGTTATGCAGATGAATTAATATACCTTTTGCTTACCTAACTTGGTTTAGGGGGAATATCTCTTTATAATATGGTGGCTAAAATTATTCAGGAAAATTAAAACCAATTATAAAGCAGTACATCTTGTTCATATAGCATTTATCAGGCATGTGCAAGGTGGAGGAAAGCTTCTTCCTTTTTTTTTTTTTCCAATCATGGATATATCTTTTATTGTGGAAGTAACATCATTTCTCCCTAATAGACTAAGCAGTTTGTGATGTTACATGTTTCCCTTTGCTGCTGACATTCTTTCCTACATCTGCAAGTTCATGTGTTTCTAAGTACCACTTTGGTACGTTTTAGAAGAATCTTGTCCTAATTTTAGCACCCCTTTATTTGCCGAGTTCATGCAAACTGCTGCATTTATTACTATATTTGTTCTGTTATTTGTTGTTTTTGGTTTATTTATGGGCACTCTTTAACACCTCAGGTCATCAGCATCCCATTTGAATCAGGGCATGAAACGGCCAACAAATTTTGCTCAGAGGCCTCTTAGTACACATGCAATTGCCAAACATTTATGCTTCTCTAATGAGTATTAGCAAAGTAATAAAGCTATAAGAAGAAGAACAATAAAAGATTTTGTGCAGAAACAATTCCTAGCTATTGGTGTGCAACTGATCAAATGTTTGTTGATGGAAAAAAAGATTATTGATCATCATAATGATATGAAAGGATGATGTCAGAAAGTTTTATGATTCCAGTTCAAGAGTGAAGATGAAAAGAGGTTAAATGTTATTCACAGATGAAATACCAAATATCTTATTCATACATCTAAACCATAGAGCATCTGCCTAATCTGAGTCCAAAGTAAGAATTAAAAATGGGATTTTTTAAATTCCTGACAGCAAAAGCAAAATAATGAAAGAGCTCAAATAGCTTCAGTTGAATTTTCAGCTTCCTAACTTCTTTTAAGATTACAGCTTCAGTTGAATTTTCAAGAGAACATTCTGTACTGTTTGGGAGGACTGGTTTGGAAAGAATCTATACCTCAACCCTGTGAAAAACTTGTGGGCCACTCTATTAAATGGAGAGTTCAAAGAGCCTAATTTATACAACAGAGATCAATTTATTGCACATATTACAGACTGTGCTTGAAGCTATAACATTTTTTGAAGATTATAAATTTTCTAGAATGTATCCTGGCAAAAAAGAGTATGTTTCAGTAAAAGTGCGAAGTTCAATTATAGCTTCTTTATATTTTAGTAAGCCTGTAGTAGAATCAACTTTGATGGATACACTTTTGTTCTGTTAGATTTTTGTTATATTATTTCATGATTGCACCTATGATTGTTGAATCTTGAAATTTTTTTTCTCAGAATTTCATACTTCCCTGCAATCAACTCCATGCAGGTCCACAGGGACTCTTTGCTGTTATTCCTGATGTTGCCCTTTTATATATATTGGTGAGCTGGGGGTCGCTCCCTCCCCTTTCTCCTAAAGCATCAATGTATTAGACCACAACATTTTGATATAGAAGCTGTACAAATATAGAATTAGAGGAAACATGAATACATGGATTGAATCCTATCTTACCAATAGGAAGCAAGTAGTGGATCTACAGTATGAAAAACAATCAAGAAAGAGTAATTACTGTCAATCACATAAAATATTATGAGAGGTGTTTCTTAAGGTTTAGTACTAGGGCCTCTGTTGTTTTTAATGTATATGAATGATTTACCTAGCAATATTTAAAGGCTGATATAGTTGTTTTTGCAGATGACACTAACATCCTTATAAAAGGAGATAACGGAATTGTAATACAAAATAAAGTAAACATGATAATGAATAACCACAGTAACTGGTTTAAAACAAATGAACTAATTGTAAACAAAGAAAAAACTAAAATTTTTTAAAAATTGTAAATCTTTAAAACAGTTTTCATATGGAACTAACACAGTGAAGCTCATGTGAATTGAATCTGTCGTCTTAAGGTTAGTGAAGCATGAAGAGTGTTAAGACGACAGATTCAAAGACAAAACTGTTTACAGTGAAGCTATTATATTTAAAATGATACACTCTGGGTAACTTATAAGTGAAGTATGAAAATAAAAACTATTCCAATAACATTTCATACATGGTAATGTAAAAACAGTATCAAAACTCAAATTACTATGACAGAAATAATATTGATTACAAGGGAGAAACAAACTTCTTGGGTATATATGTGAATGAAAACATTCATCATTTACCAACTAAACAGTTCTATCTGTTATATGCTCAAATGTCTAAAATACACCTTGGATTTATTAGAACTGAAAAACTATATTTTGCTCATTTTCATAGTTGATTAAAATATGTAATAAAATTTTGAGGAGAGAAATGTGAGAGAATATTTAAAATCTAAAAGAGAGCTATAAGAATAATAAGTGAAATTGACAGAATGAAGTCCTTTAGACCTTATTTTAGGAAACATAATATAATTTCATTAGCTTGTCTCTTTATAAAGAAGTTATAAATCATATTAAGAGATATCAAGGAGAACAATGTATACATGAGGATATCCATTTTCATAATACAAGAAGAAAAAATGACCTTCATGTTCAGATATGCAGAACAAATATTCTAAAAACTAATTTCACAAATGTAGGCATTAAATTATATAATAAACTACTAACAAATATTAAAGAAATAACCAACATAAAACAATTTAATAAAGCAGTCAAAGTCTTTGTACTATAACTCATCTTTTATTCAGTAAGTGAATATATGAAGTTTTAAGTATAATATAATAGAAATATAATATATATATATAATATTATATTTCTGGATGAAGCCCATAGGATCCAAATGGTGAATAAAGTATTATTATTATTATTATTATTATTATTATTATTATTATTGTTATTGGCCAATGGCTTTATTTTTTAATAGTGACATCCAGTCATTACTAAGGTAGCACCAAGATGCACCAGAGCTTTGATAAAGTACAGCTTAGTCTGTGCTACATGTCAGCAGTAACCAGTATTACTATTAAGATGCAGAACTTGGGTGTTAGTGTGTACAAGGCCGTAAGGAATAAGCAACTCTAAAGGATATAAATTTGGCCGAATGGGTTTAATTAAAAAAGAAGAAAAGTTTAGTATTGTAAGAAATATAACTTAATATTGTATTGAATGTATACATTACTTTTAATGTTGTGTTTCGTTTTTGGTTGGATCGAAGCCCGGTCCCCTGAATATTCCAGTAGGTAGCTGCTGGTGAACCGGGGACGGGGAGTGCTGAGCCAATCAAATTGGATTCAGTGCCTTCTGGAATTGCTGAAGGCACTGTTCCTAATTGTTATATTTAAAAGTAATGTTTTTTTTATTTGTGTCTGTTTTGTATTTAAATAAAAAATAAAAAAAAAAATTAAGATGCAGTAGCATTCCAAAGTCAACATTTTAATCATGAATACCAACTGCAAAAGTTTATGAAATCACATCTGTGGAGAGTTCCAGTCATACTTTTTTGGATCAAGCTTGATGTGAACTATCTGTATTTTACTATTTCGTTATATTTTGTGAATTAACTAAGAAAATAAAATTTAGAATAAGATTTTAACCTTGCTTATGAATATGAACAACAAAATATGAGTATTTTTGTTATAGTCACAAGTTAATGCATACATTCCATTTTTTTCATTTTTGCACTATTAAAATTACCTACTTTTGTAATATTATCTTTTTCCTTAATTATGATCTTTCCTATAGCTTAATGGTCTGGTATTGAAATATCCAGAAGGCAAGCATTATTGATAACATTAAAAGCCTTCAAAGTTGGTATCTTTCTAAACTGCAAGAGCAAAGAAAACCAAAACAACTTGAAATGTACATGAGTATTTGAAAAGTTTGGTGAATGGTGCTATATCTGAATGGCATCGTGGCTCCACACGCATGTGTATGGTTCTTCAGAGGCATGGGGAGAAGTGATGCCTAGTGTGGACTACATGTGATTGGCAGTGTAAACCTGCTGCAGCCATAGAACATAGCCAGTTTGAGTTGTAGTATTATAGCACAAAGGAGCAGGATGGTGTGCACCATGTCCAATTCTTCCACTGTCACTTGTAGAGTCAGTTGCCGATCTTGTGCCAGCATTTGTCACACTTTCTCGATCATTTCTGGGTTCTACTTGTCAATGGCTGGCACAAACATGGCTCATCCTCAGTTGTTTCCTTCCCTCCATGAAAGAGTTTCAACCATTTTTAAACACATTTTCTGCTTACAAATTTTATGCATCTCCATTACTGTTTTACCTGATTTATAGCAGAACTTGATGTTTATGCATTGTTCCATTGCACTGTGACACCATCATACTGACTATGGTCTGTGGTCACATGTAGCCTATGCTAGGTATTGCTTCTTCTCATGTCTCTGAAGAACCATGTGCATGCACTGTTGCTGTTCAGATATGACACCATTCACCAAACAATGGTTGACCTTTTCCAGCTCATGGTTACCAAAGAAATGTTAGCTTAATGATATAACATTGCCATAAATTTTCAAAATGATGAGTGGATTAATAATGATGACACTAATGAGGTCTAAGGTCATCAGCACTTAAAGTTACCTTATATCATTTTAGGATTATGAAAAACTCTAGATAAAAACCTATCTACTTTAATGAAAATTAAACCTTCACTTGCCATTTTACAAGCTTTTATGTATTGACTGTGCTATAGTGATGGATGTTTATATGTGAAAATGAAAAATGGGACCCCTTCCTATTGCATGTACTGTTAAACTTTATTCCACATTTTATGAACATTTATGTTTAGGATCAGATGGTATTATATTACCATTATCTTTAATAAGATAAGAGTTCAGTGTTGATCAATGGTATCTACAAGAATGACTGCTTACCACCTAACATTCTCAGGTTTGACTCTTCGTAGGTAAAGTAATTAAGTGAGATAACAAATTATTATTGAGGAAATCACTCAAATTTCACTAATTTAGTTCCACTTACTTGGACATGTTTCAAAGGCGATTGCCTTCATCGTCAGCATTGGGATCATGCTGACGATGAAGGCAATCGCCTTTGAAACATGTCCAAGTAAGTGGAACTAAATTAGTGAAATTTGAGTGATTTCCTCAATAATAATTTGTTATTATACTATATTTCACTGTGAAAATTCCTGCAATTCAAAAACTATTAATTAACTGAGGTTTTTATTATAGCTATTCCTGTCACTAAGAGTGCAAAAATAAAATAATTTTGGTACCAGAAGATTTGACATTCATAGAAATCAGTTTATGATAGGCACATAATCCTATTTATTGCATCAGAAGTTTTTAATACTAGATTTCTCTCAGGCTTCTACAGACATTGGTAATGTATCTCTTTGTCCAGCAGAATACATGAGATGTAAAACATCAGCTCCAAAAGCTCCAAATGACAAACACTCCAGGAGCTAAGAAAAGGGACATTAATGCTAGCTTTAGTTCATTCCATTCATAGTCCTGAAGACCTATGGGACATCAAAAGTTAAAAAAGAAGCAGAAGCAAATTGGATCAAACTCAAACTCTGTGTGTGGTTCTGATCTTATACTGTCAGTGGATGATGATTTTTGTAATTGACTGGTATTTATAAAGATGAAAATGCACAAAGTATTAGAGCATTTGAAATTCTGGAAGATTTAAATAAAAGCAGAAATGAGATTCTGACTAAAAGAGAGCATCATCTAACATAATGTTATCATATGCTTTGAAGGTATTTTTTTTAAAAACAAAAATAATGAAATACTTTGCTCAAGAAAGAATCATGTTTTGGTGAGTGTGTAATTTTTTGTGTGATTTTTAGTTGATATGATGGATTCTCTTTAATTACAATAATTTTTCAAATTCTAATTAGTTTATATGTATATTTTAAATGGTATTTCTCTAAGTCCATAATATACAAGGTACTATACATGGAGAATAACCCATACTGCGTTCATTCATGATATTTAAATTTAGCATTTTCTGTCGTTAATTATTGCAGGTTGTGGCGGAGTATATGAAGTGAATGAAGGAGAAACAAAGATACTGGCCTATCCAAATTCAACTAATTTTGAACAGTACAGGCATAATCAAAACTGTGCATGGCTGTTGAGAACTAACACATCCTTAGTTCTGCAGATAAACTTTACAAAATTTGATATAGAGCATTCACCACAGTGTTCTTATGATTGGCTTCAGGTTAGTACAGGAAGAATCAACATTTTTAAAGTTGCTGTGAATGCTTCTGTGCACAGGATAAGATAATCTCCCACTTTTAACTGGGGTAAATATGCATGTTCTGGTGATATCATTGGGAACTCATTTAACTATTTTACAGATCATACTAAGTAGTGAATTCATTACATATTAATCTTATGATATGCATCAAAGAGTGCAGTAATTCATGAAGTAAATAAATTATATAACCTTTTACCTACTTCCTACTCCCCCATTCTTTACTTGCTTCAGAGACCTCTCATTACTTAAACATAGCACAAATAGCAGATTCATTACTGATACTTCTCATTAAAAGTTACTTTCCTTTTAGTATTAGCTTAAAAATATATAATTATAATAATCTATAATAATGCTTATTTGGAGATTTAAAATTGAAGAATTTTTAACTCCTTTCTTAACATATTCAGGACCATAACAGGCTTATGGTATTTAAGGGTGGCCGTGCATTGGAGCCACAGAATACTTAAGGCAATTTAAGGTGTATATGTACAGATTTTGCCTTTCAACTTGGCAGTCTTAACACAGGTCACAGTTTGGGTCAAAAACCATTCACCTTCTTCTTCAAATTAATCTAGAAGCTTCTGGTTGATGTTCCTTAGAACATTTTTCTGTTCATTAGTGAGATGACATGGGATCCACCGCGCAACTTCTTGTGCCAGTCAAACACTTGAATTCATGAAATGTAGCTTCTCCAAACATACTTGAAGTCAGTTGGTTTGACTCCTCCTTTGGTTAGAAAATGACTGTTGGATCATTCATTCGAGTTGGGTGTGTAGGTGTCTGGGTTGACTAGGGTCTTGTGATAAACTAGAGTAAAGAGGGTCTGCTTCTAGGATGCTAAAATTCATTAAATTTTGCTCCTGATTTTTTATATAAATCCTTTCCCATATTTAAAATGATACACTATGGGTAACTTATTTACACACCTCACTCTATATTTTCCTAAGCTGGGACAATGTTTCAGGAACCAGCGTTCCCATCCTCAGCCATTAACCCTGTAGTTCCCGATGCTCGTGTTGGTCCCTTGCAAGTTGTGTGAACTGTGGTGACCTATGGTAGATTTGAAATGTATCTAGAAAGGTGATCCCATGGCAGAAGGTCAAAATCACTATGAACTTTTGACCTTCTACCATGGGATCACCTTTCTAGATTCATCTCAGATCTACCAGAGGTCACCACAGTTCACACAACAACTTGCAAGGAACCAACACTAGCATCAGAAACCACTGGGTCAATGGCTGAGGATGGGAACGCTGGTTCCTGAAACATTGTTCCAACTTAGGAAAATATAGTAAGTGAAGTGTGTAAATAAGTTACCCATAGTGTATCACTTTAAATATGATGACTTCACTGTAAACAGCTTCAAAAATTATACACATTACCTCTCCCATATGTTTAATTCCTTTGGTTGTTGAACTGTTTTTAAAACTTGATGCTTTTTTCTATCTTCATCTAAAAGGCATGTGTCACTATTATATTATTTCCTATGTTAACATTCACAAATATTGTGTGTTGTTGATCACACAATATTTGTTGAAAAAATGGGGCCAATAATGTGCATTCATGACACTGCACATCATATGCCTATCTTCCCTTAGTGAAGAGTTTCTTCATGCACAATATGTGGGTTATCCTGCAACCAATATCTGCAATTCTGTGAGTTAACATATGCAGAAGCCAGGTTTCTGTCATAAAGAAAAGCATGGCGTCCAAGTAACAACTGAAGATAAGAGCATCTTGCAGAAGTAACTCGTTTGTCTGTTATTCATACACTATGCTCACAGAACATGCTCAGAATTTGAGCTATTTAGCACAAAATGGCATATTGTGCAGGATATACATATTTGGTGAGATAATCTTCTTATACATTTTTTGAGCTTCTTGTTATGTCCATGTAAATTCTGTGGAATATCACTGGGGTTTTCACTGTCAGATGTTTATTCTTTTTCAGATTTGCTACATATCCTGTAGTCCTCCATTTCTTATACAGATCTTGAATTGTGCTGGTTGTCGGGAGCTTGATAATAGAATATTTCACCTCAAACATCATTGATCTCCTTAATGGAGCCTGTCTTTTTATAAAATTTCACAACATCAATTTGGTGCTCAACTGCAGCTTTTCTCTCACAGCATTTCTATGATAATAATGACAATTACTGTTAAACTCAACGGTCAAACTATAATAATTACATAAACAGAGCGCAATAAGTCAAATTCTAAATATGAATGCAGTGAAGAATAAATATTAGCAGCAAAATGGCATTGAGGCCATAATCTATTTATGAATGCAGTGAGGCAAAGAGGTTTTATCTGGGACACCCTGTGTATGAGAGTTTATAAGCCCATAATAAATAGTTCTGAACATTTTATATAACTCACTTTAGACATTCTCCTCAGTAGAACAAACCAAATCTATTTTTATTGTATAGTTTGAGAATATGCTCGTTCCATATGAAATAAAAAATGAAACATGTAGTAATTTGTTATTTGATGATTTGTTGATTTGCAATACTTAACTTTATTATCATAGTAACATTGCTTTGTGGAGATTGGAATGTCATATAATTTGTTTTATTTACATTTATATGAAGATGAATGGATTTAAAAATCTTAAACCTGATTTGTGTAACACCACATTTTACATCCTAACTGCCTAGAGGTGATTTTCATGTTTTTTCTACTATTCAAAATAAAAAGCTAGATGCCAGTGCAGATGTAAACAGTATTGGTATAAATTACGATAATGTAGCAAGACTTTTGCTGACCCATTCACAATATTCTCCATTTTACTAGGGAAATATTAAATAAAATAGTCTTTTGTAGCATTATTAAAGCAGCTCATCTGTTTGTATCAACATATTTATATCATATAATGATAATAAATTCCAATCATCATTCCTTCATTTATGATACGTCTTAAGGTTGATGACCAAGATAATGCCCCTATTGTGAATGAAATTTAAGCCACAGATGCATTTAGATATTAGAAAAACCTTCAGAGTTTATCATAAATGTGGCATTCAAAGAGAAGTTTTATGGGCACCAGACAATGACATTAATAAAAAAAATGTAATGTTCATATGAAGAGGCAATCATTGCGCATTTATGAATATATTCTGTTTAACAGCACAATGGAAGTAGGTGTTATTTTACATATTTATTTTGACTAAATGACCACAACTGTATATCTTTTCTTCTTTAATGTTAATACCTGAAATAGCTTTAAACTTGCAGTAAAATATAAAATTATATTAGTCGAAGGCACTGAGTTTTTAAAATTCCCTAGCTGGCACTCAATGATAAAAGTTATTGAACATATTATTATATAACAATATACTTATATTGTTACTTATTTTGTATGACTTATTGTATTGAATCTTATATTAGCTTCTGCAATGTTGTTTATGTTGCCAATTAGTGTGTTTGATTTAACTTCATAATTTGTGTTCACAGGTACATGATGGACGAAGTGCTCAGTCACAACTAAAAGGGCGTTACTGTGGCAACACTATTGATAACTTCACTTCAACTCATAACGTGCTATACTTTTGGTTTCATTCAGACAATTCAAATGCTAATGAAGGTTTTATATTGCAGTATAAAGCTGTGCCTCCAGGTATTTCAATTTATTATAGCTAGATCTGCATGTACTTTATGACAAAATGCTGACTTATTTCCTCAGAATCAAGGCAGTGGATTTAGTTTTACATGTTAATGCAGGCAGGCATATTTCTTAAAGTAGTTGTAATAAGGTTATGAACTAAAATCTACATCCAAGAAAAATCATAGGGCAGCATAAATCAAATATTTTATGTTTATTTGTTTTTTTTATTGTTGAATGTCATTATAACACATTCATTAGAAACATGATATGGTTTGCTCCTATTTAGCACTGTTAATTGCACTGCCATATGGGGTGGTCAAAGTCATTAAGGTGCAGACTCATGAGTGGGAGGTCTGGGGTTTGATTCCTACCAGGACCATCCTCCATGACAGAGGTTTTTTCCAAGTTTTCCTCAGTCCTCATAAATGGCAAATGCTGCGGAAGTACCCTAAAATTAGGCCTATTCCTTATTTCTTAGGCTTCCTTACTTCCTTACTATGCACTAAAAAGCATGAAAATGTAATTGTAAACAATTACCTAATATTCCTACTCCTTAATTTCAAAGATGACACATTCCAACGGGACCTTATTAAAATAAATCACTGCATATTTTTTAAACTGGGTGCACAGAAATCCCACCTCCTCATGGTGCAACTGGATAATGCTAAGCAGATTACAGATATGGAAAGTTTTACAAGATGTAAGAGCAATATGCAACAGTGCTTTTCAATGTTACTCTGGAATGCCAGTGGCTTATCACACAGCAAAAAGTCATAAGTTGAAATACTGTTACATAAACATAAAGTAGATATCTTTATAATTCTTGAAGCTAATATTGACTTTGACAATGAAAAGTTTTATAATTTTAAAAACTGCAGCATATATACTACATAAACATCAACAAATGGCAAGTGGCATACTAATAGGAATTAAAAACTCCCTTTTAAGTAAAACAACTATACTGAAAACCATGAACTCCACAGACAATGCTGAAATCACTCAATCAGAAGTATGGTTACAGAATGTAAAATTAATAATTTATATATATATGAGTACAGTCCCCTGAATAATGACCAACTATATCTTGACTTAATAGAAGTTAAAACAAAATACCCTAATGATAGGAGATCTGAATGCACATTCAAAACAGTTGGGGGTACAAATCCTCCAATGCAGTAGGAAAAACGATTGAAGAATTTTTGGAAGCAAATGCAGGCAATTTAATATACAAAAACAATGATCCCAAAACTTTTGTTCATTGTACTGGGGATTCAACAAATCCCATGTGATTATTGCAAATCACACCATTAGAAGAGTATTGGAAGACATAGGTAGTGGCCATAGGGTCATCATAACTGAAACTATCCAGTCACAATTGAGAAAAGTTAATCAACTGAAGAGATGGAACTTCCAAAAAGCAGATGTATAACTTTTCGGAAACTAACAGACAAACAATTTGAAGATTATTGACTCGGAGAAAAGTCCTCTGAAACTAATCGACAGAGTTAACAAAAAACTGATTAATGCTGCAAAAATAACAGTACCCAGAGGAAAGGTTAGGTACAAACCTTTTTGAAATCAAAGATTATCTGCATTAAAAAGAGACCAAGATAATATCAGAATTATAGCAAAAGCAACAAAAGATCCTAACTTAGTGAGAGATCAGAGAAAGAAAATTGCATTTCTAAACAGGGAAATAAAAAATACTAAGAAGGAGTCATTTAATAAATTCCTGAGTTCCCTTGACTATAGAAGTAATAGCACAAAAGTACATAAATATATTAATTTAATATGCTGAACAATGTCCCAGAAACAAAACAAGAACCTCTTTTTAATAAGAACAAAGTCTTCAATCATAATAATAGAAACATAGCCAACAGATTTGCCACTGACTACAAACTTGCACATAAATTGAATAGAGACAATGGGAAATTAAACAAAATATTAAAAAGACATAAGCCTGAGGTACTTGCAGGCCAATAACATCTATTTTATGACAACTTTACAATTCAAGAACTCAACCAAGCAATATTATCTCTTAAGAACAAAAAGAACCCTGGACCAGACAAAATTCATAGTGAATACATCAAGAATTTAGGTTGCAGAGCCAAGAAGGTACTATTGAACATAATCAACAAGATCTGGAACAGTAAAGATAGCATTCCTGTTATAAGGAAAAAAACCATAATCATACCAGTGAAGAAGAAAGACAAACCAGCAAGTCATTTGGACAGTTATAAGCCTATTTCCTTAATCTCATTAATTACTAAAACAATGGAAAAAATCGTCACTACAAGATTAACTTACTAATCGGAATCTCAAAATCTCATTTCAGACCAGCAAACAGATTTCATAAAGCACTATTCAACAATCACTCAGGTTTTACATTTAACACAAGATATTCAAAATGCCTTCAACAAAAAATAAATAATGCTTACTCTCTTTGTTGACTTCAAAAACACCTTTGACAAAGTATGGGGAGAGAAGCTTATTTATAAAATGAGTAATATTGGAATAAGAGGAAACATGTTGAGATGGTTCATGGACCTATTATCACCTATTATCAGTTGTAAAATGGAATAATGTCCTCCCTAAATGGCATACAACAAAAGTAAGCCTTCCTCAAGGTAGTGTTTCCAGTCCAATTCTTTTTATATTTTCATGGATGACATGAACAAAATATTAGCTGACTTCCCAAAGGAAAATATAGGATTGTTTGCAAATGATATTGCCATATGGATTAGCCAAAAAATAAGCAGCATAGACAACAGTACAAAAAACTAGAAAATGAAATGCAGAAAATTATCAATGTATGGAAACATGGGCATCCACCAACAATATGGAATAAACACTTAAAAGACAGTTTGTCAGCATTTCAGTTCAACCCACTGCAGATGTCTTAGAGCTTAAAATCAATAATGAACTAGGACAAGAGAAAGAACATACAAAATATCATGGTATAACACTTGACAAAAAACTTTCTTCCTCTGAACAAATCAACAATATAACTAAGAAAGTGAATAAGAGAAGAGAAGAGAAGAGAAGAAGAGAATAAGAGAAGAACAACATATTAAGAAGACTAGTAGGAGTCAAATGGGGAGGATCCATAGGTCTCCTAAGTGACATGTACAAAAGATACATAAAGCCCAATTTGCTCTATGGAAGTGAGATTATGTCCACAATAAATAACCAACTTAAAACTAAATTGGATACAATACAATGTAGGTCTTTAAGAATAATAACAGGAGCCATTAAAACAACACCACTTGCTACAACCAGAGCATAACTAATAACCTGCCAATTAAAATAGCGCTAGATATTAAAACAGCTATACTGGGACATAAATTAAAAAATAACCAACACAGGAACAAATGGTTTCAAATTCCTGACAGCACACAATGATTAAAACACATCAGACTTTTAAAAATTACATACAGTAAGAAGATTTAGACAAGTTTTTAAAAATAAGTACTAAACCTGTCATTACACCAAATGATCCTTTACAACATACAGAAATTAACATGAAACCAAATCTGGATACATTGGTCTCCAGGAAGAACGACCCACCTGAAGTATTAAGGTTCATAGTACTTAGTGCAGTGCACTAAACAATTATTATCCAACTAATACATGGTGTAGAGATGGATCTCTTAAAAATAGAGAAGCAGGCTTTGGAATATAATGTGAAGAATTCTCTCAATATACAGCTTTGGGACAGTATGCTAACACTTTTGATGTGAAATAAAGGCCATTAGAGGCTTTACAAAATCTACTATATAGACCTAAAGTAAATAAAAGAATTGTTAAATTAAGTGATTCTAAAGCAGCACTATAAAGTATAATGAATTATAGTTACTCACCGACTTACACTTTAAATGAAATAAGAAAACTGTACAATCCAGATCAGAAATAGTTTTACAATGAATCTGGAGCCATGTGGGAGTAAAGGGGTGTGAGATTGCTGATAATTTAACAAAAAAGGAATCACCATAAAATTAAAACCATTTTTTGAACTAGAACCTCCTTCTAAGTTGAAACTCGTAAACAGATTAATAACTGAAGAAGAATAACAAAATATTGAACAAAAGCTTAGAGGAAAGCCATGTATGAAGAAGTATGAAATACTTTCAAACATCTTTTATTGAAACTAAGAAAAATTGGAGTTGGTTGCCCAATTCTGCTTAATTGCTGGGCATGATTGTTTGCCAGAATATCTCTTCAGGATGAAATTAATCAATACTACCTGCCCATGAATACTACCCTAAACAACAAACTTCTTCTGAAATGCACTCAACTTAATAGCAACAAACAAATGAAAAATAATTTGGAAGCTCTTTATTGGGAAGTTAGGGAAAAAATTATAAATATCAGCATCCCAATGGTCACTAGCAACCAACCACTAACCTTCCATTTAGCACTGTAGAAAGCGAGCATTTTAAGAACATGCTACAGAAATTGTGCCCATCTTGTTACCTTGCCTGTACAAAAAATCTTTCAAACATACTTCTTGATGATGTTAATGAAGAATCTCAACAAAAATATCAACATCCTGACTCGTTTGCTCATCGATGGATGGAAAAATGAATCCATTAATACAAAGAATGTTAATGCAAGTATTGGAAAGCCAAAAAATATGTTTCTGGAGGCTTTCAATCTGTCAGGTGAGTCAGAGACAGGAAATAAAATATGTGAAGAAGGAAGCATCTGAAATAACAAAAAGACAGTATAAAACAAAACACCCACAGTACTGTATCCGATAATGTGAGCAACAGGGTAAAATAAGCAAGGGTCATAAATTGTGGTATTCTTCTAAAACTCAGACACTGCAAATTTACTGGCTAAAGACTTGCTACCAACAAACATCTCATCAAAAGTAAATAAAATACTGAAAGCATTAAAAAATTCAGATCAGCAATACCAACCTTTATCTAATGGTGGTTCTAGAGTTAATCTTGTCATGGACACCCCTTGGTGCTTGCAATGAAATTCCTGTGTCTCACTGAACAATAACATCAGTGCATAACAGCAATGCATAAAGTGGCAACTAATGATGAATTCAATTAAATTTCAATATATATAAAATCACTCTTATTTGAAGAAGTATTTCTCTCACAATTAATCTTAGATTCATTCAGCCAGCTCATCAATACTTGTCAGAAATCAGAAAGTAGTATTGCTGATGAGCAGAATTATGGATGGTCCTATAGTTACCTGATGGTAATGCTAACAAGCTACATCTCTTGAGAAGTGTTAAAAAACAGTCTCTAAATATATACAGCCTAGCAGCAAATGTACTTCACTCACAATAACAGAGACAGAATCTCAAAGAAAAATCATGACCAAGTGGAAGGTTATAATGAAAACATTAGATGCAGAAGGTCTTGTCAGCTTTGAACAGTATTGAGAAAAAGCAATATTGGGTGAACTTTTGGGTAAGGGTGTTATATCCCCCAAAACTTCTGGTTCTTTGCTAAGAGGCACCATTCAAAACTACCAGATTTAGCTAATAAATTTCTAATCATTCCATCATCATCTGCACAACTAGAGAGGTTATTTTCCAATTGGTCTTTTGTCCATAATGCTAACAGAAGTTTTCTTTCATTTGAAATATCAAAGAAGCTAGTATATGTTTATTATGTATTTAAAATGAAAGATCAAGTGTGTGATGATTATTGACTAGATAATATGAATGTATAATGTTCTGTTAATTTATTTAAATTTACAACCATAGAATGCTGGAGTTCAGATGACATTTATATAAAAGAATGTGTTTTAAAAATCAAGAGGAACCAAATTCTTATGTGAACATTTTTAAGTTTTAAAGTTCTTTGTCACTATAAACAAATCAGAAAATAACAGTAATTTGCTGCAAAGAATAATGTGATATAGACCTTTTTATAGTATAACAGTTTAAGGTAAATATTATGATTTCTACATTATTATTATTATTATTATTATTATTATTATTATTGTTAACTCATTTAATTTTCTTTATGGTGTTTAACGCCCGTTTTTACTACTGAGGCACCACAGGCGGTGAACACTTGATGATACATGAAATGAAATCTAGGCCTAAGTTTAGGGTACCTCCCCAGTATTTGCCAGTTATGAAGACTGAGGAAAACCTGGAAAAAACCTCAGACTGGGAGGACAGTCCTGGTGGGATTCGAACCCCAGACCTCCCGCTCACAAGTCCGTGCCTTAACGGCCTCGACCACCTGTGGCGGTAACTCATTTAATGTAATAATGTTCCAAATAATATGTGGTAAATGACTAATCATCAAAGAGTTGCAAAGCATGGCTGAATAAACTATATGTGTGTCAGAACATACAAAATCTTATAAGGAATGAAGTAACTGATGTTTAGATTTTGGAAATCAATAAATGTTAGTTTTTTTACTTGGTGTAGAAAAAAATTTTCTAAACTGCATATTTTACATGTAAATTATTTGTAAAATACAGGTAATTTACTCTCCTAACTATGCTCTTAGATCCATTTATTTTCATTCCATGTTTAACCACTTAATTGCAAGTTTTACATCACTTTGTAAAATCTTCATATCAGAACTATCCTTAATTTTTTTATATACAATATAATTGCATTTTAGAATTTATATTTAAACAATGATCATAAATATAAAAAAACAATACTAGCCCAAGTATGCTATCTTGTGAAACTACTGATGTCACCTTCCGGATAATTGATATTTCCTACCTACTCCTAAATCTCCAAGTCTGCTCTTCTAAAAATGTGTTAATCCAAAGTATAACCCTTTTATCTATTTCTAGTCCACTCAATTTATCTACTAATGAGTGATGCAATACTAATTAAAAGCTTTAGGAAAATCAATTACTACTGCGTCAATTCTACCGCTTACATTTATTTCCTTAGCTAGGTCCTGAACTCATGAAATAATGTGGCTATTGCAAAATGCCATATTGACGGGGCTCAACTAGTTTTTGTAATTAAGGGTACTGTAAATATATTGACCTATCAAATGTTCCATCATTTTACATACGAAACATGTGAAACTAACCAGCCTGTAATTTTTAAAATCTTTTTTAATATTGCCCTTATAAATAGGGATGATGTCAGACTCTAGAATTAATTAGAGATATATTGAATAAGTGCATAAGGTACAAAATGATATTCTCCCCTCCTAGCTTCAACACTCCTGTCGCAATTATCATCAGGACTAAGTGAATTTCGATTTCTTAGTTTTTAAATTTGTTCTCTTAACACTTTTTGCTGATATTTAAAAAGTTAAGACTTTTTTCTTTCCTTCTTTTATGTCAGTGTGACAACCCCTATTTGTATTATTATTGAAATTTTTATTATTGTTGCCATCATTTTTGCTAAATAAATAAATAAAATAAATTTTTAATAAATGAGCTTATTCTTTATTCTCCATTTTTTTTTCTTCTTCACTCAACAATGTAATTTCCTCATTACTTCTCCTTCTCCAATGTACATTTATAAAATCTACTCCCAATTTCATTGCCATCTACTTTTAGTATTTGTTCCACGAAATTTTTTCTTGTGTTTTCTTTTTTGCATACTGCAGTTCTTTAGTCAGTTCAATATATTAAATTGGGTGCTCACTGCTGTGTTTATGCTTATTATATACATTTCTAGCCTTTTAAGTAAGTGTTATGTGTAATACTCTGGATCAAGGAACACTTTTCATCAATGCATCAGAAATTATATCTTTAAGTTTATGTCAAATGCATGCATATTTTCTCCAGTCCTTAGAAAATCATTATATTTTTCCAATAAACAAGATTTATAGTTGTGTCACAAATATTTTGTTGAAATCCTAAACTACTAATGGATTTGTCATTGTTAATTTATTTTCCCAAGTGACCTCTAATAGAACACTATTTTGATCGCTAATTTCTGTAGCACTTCACAGGTGATATAAATTGTAAAGTGACACGGATATGCACATAACATAGCATTGTCCTGGGTGGGACCTGGTGTTACCTGGGTAAACCAATTTCTTTAAACTAGCTCATTTACTATTGTTTGAAGCTTGGATTTTGTGCTGACAGCCTGTGCTAATTAACCACAGGCAGGCAAGTTTAAATATTCAGAAATTATCATCTTACTCATGTGCTGTTGAGCTAAGTTTTTCTTGTAATTTATATAAAGTTAAATAATTTCATTCCTTAGGCAGTATATAACATGCCAACACATCTAGTGTTTCCTGCTCATTTTTTATCTGCACATATAACATTTAACCTTCATTTTGTACCCATAAGAAATTGGCATTTATTCCTATCTTTGTGCAGCAAACAGATATACCCTCGCCTTTATTACTCCTATCCCTTTTACAAATTCAATAGTTTGGTCTAAAAATTCCCATATCATCTCGAAGTCATGATTCTGTACTGATTATTACATCAGGACTGTACACTTCCAAAATTCAATTAAGCAATATATTTCGACAATTAATCTGTGCAATCTAATGAGGCCTATCTATATCTCACTGTTCTGAAAGTGTCCTGTAGCATCAATCTCCTCAATGCTTTGATGTCACAGGTCTCCATCTTCCTCTACTGGTGAATGATGCTGCTACTTGAGCCCAGAGTTGCAGTACTCTTCCTGTTAAAATGGACCTTTTTTTTTCCAGCTCCCTGTCTTCTAACCAGGAGTTTGGATCTACATAAAGTAGTCCCAGTCACTCTGTCACCCAAGCAAAGGAATCGTTGCTCTTCATAATCTTCCCTCTATGTCTTTCATCTAGATTATCTGTAGATTTGGGAAAGAGAATATAATATTAATGAAGAAAGGTGTCTTATATATTTAAGAAGGTTACATGGAAAAATTTCCAAATTTCTGGTGATTTAAAAATAATGAAGCATACTACATGTACTATATGTTTGTAAATAAGAAGGGTAAACTCAGCCATAAAAAATTCTTTGTACCAAATATTACATAAGAAAACCTTCAGCAAAGAAGGTGAGTAAATAGTAATCCTAAGCAAGCTAGACAGAAGGTTTTCTGCTGGTGCATAATTGGAAAAAACAGGAAAATACCAACAGTGAAAGATTCTTCTTTAAAACTCTCAATTTTTTGAAGAATTTGGTGTGAAAAACTTAAACTTAAAAGTTTGCAATGGACTAAGGAATGTGTAGACTAGCATTAAGACAATTGGAGTAAAGTCATATAAGGATAAATTGAAATGAAAAGTTTGGATCTAAAATCATCAGTAAGTCTGCTGTTGCTTGGGAGAGAAGGTGGTTGAAGCTTGCATTATGCCATGTGTGAAATATGGTGTGAAATATGGAGGAAAGTTAGACATGGTAGTAGTTAGATAGATGACATGTAATAGCAGAAGCTATTTTGAAGGAGCATACTATTGCATCCTGTCTCAACATGCCTTAACATTAAATATAATTGCAGGAGGCTTCCTTTTGCAACAGTAAAATGATCTGAAACATTCTTTTAAATTGTGTGAAAAATAGGCTTTAAATTGTGTGAAAATTAGGCTTAAAAAGAAAATGATGATAAATATCCCACAGTCACCAAATTTATCTCCAATTTGAGTTTAATGTGGTGATTAAATAAAATAAAGTGAACTTTTGTTTTTTTAAATGTTAATGTGGCGAGTTCAATTAAACAGAAGTTCTCCAAGAAACAAGGAGAAGCTCTGGCAATGAAAGCTTGTAAACGGAATATTTACCTAGACTGACTACAACAATGTCTTGCATTTGTAGAGCTGTGATTTAAGTTAAACTATACTACTTACATGAACACAAGCTATAAACAGATATGCATTTTTGTGGTACTTTTTAAGCGCTTTCTGTTGAGTTTTATAAAATAATATTAATATGCTTAGTTAAGTTTAACAGTGTAAACCTCTAATATAGCTAAAGGAATTCAACTTACACTTAAAATATAGTCTTGAATGCAAAATATAGGAAAATACTTAATAATGTTATTTGATGAATACAGATGGTGAACAAAATATAAAAAGCAACAGACTAAGAGTTCAAATTTATTGTATTATAGCTAATATCCAAATTTATTAATGTATTTCCATTTTCTGCTGTACCTTATTGAACATATAAAGTAGCAGGTCAGTGAAGAGAAAACTGGAAAATGAAGGTTCAGAACAGTCTATAATAATACTAGCCATACCTTACTATCTTTAGTAGTACTAATGTGATATACTCTATTTTTAATTACAGAATGTGGTTCTATTATACATTTCACAACCCATGGATCACTTGCATCACCTGGTTCTCCTGGCAGATATCCAAACAACAGAGATTGCACTTGGATGCTTTTTGCACCATATGATAAAAGGGTTCAATTTCATTTTTACAGCATTAAAATTGAAGCCAGCACTAATTGCAGCAGTGATTACTTGGAGGTAAGTTTCATATTAAGCATTTGTCATAGAAAAGTTCTGAATTATGAGTGTCTATAATGTTTATTCATAGAGACTTTCCAATTTTCATTCTTTTAAATTAGCTATGCAACATCTGTTTTCATATCACTTTGACAAAAATTATTTGAATTTTTATGCTTTCTTCATAATATTTTCAAAAATATATTTTTTTTCCTAATAAATGGATTGTTGTAGAGCAAATGAAACTCTGAGCAATCCTTATTCTTGCAAATTTTTATATGCAAACTAATTTTTCATTTTCATATGTTAGTAAGGAGTCAAATGTACTAATTTATGAAACTTGTTTTAAAATAAGGCAATGCAAAAAAAGCTCACGATTTTATTCCATAACTTCAGAATATTTCTGCTTTCTTAACAATTATTTAAACAATATAATGTTTGGGCTCATCATCATCATCATCATCATCATCACCACCACCACTAAAAAAACTAATTTGCACTGCTATTGAAACTGATAGGAGATTGTAATCATTTACCTCTAAGTGGCAAATAAAATACTTTTTTTTTCCTTATAACTCCTAAATGGAGAGGGGAGATTTACAGTATACTGTTATCATTGATTGTAACAATTTACTTATTGTACATTATACTAAGTATTGCAAATATATAAAATAGGTTTTTTGTCAGTGTACACAGCTTGCATTAGTAATATATAGAGGATGGATTTGAAAATATAGCATATATGAATTTATCATTGCCATAAAAAACCAATGTATAAACAGTTGAAACCGGGTGGCCTCATCATTTAAATTACTAGGCCTTGTAAAACAAGACTACAAGTCATTTGCTGTATAATTTTAATTATCTATATCAATATTTATGCTATGATAATCTGACAATACCTTTTCACCCAGAGTGATCTTTAACAGATTATTATAAATGAATAAACAACTAAGAACTGACATGAAACAGCAATGCACAATGTTATATATTTTATATATCTAGTCAACCTAATTCATGAATATTCCTGCTCCTTTTGGCCATTGTTGGGTTGACAACATGATATGTAGATAAAACAGATCACGTGCCATCAGACAATAGTATGTTTTATACATATACAGTATATATTCTTTTGTTGGCAGAGGAGTGGTGTCTTTTAATATTGTTACTGTTTAAGTAACTGTAGCTAGCAATTACTGAGGTCTAACAAAAGTGACATGATCCTTTGTCTTTTTTCCATGTTTTGATAATTAGGGGCACTGCTTATATGTAGATATGTTAATACAGTGAAACTTTGTTCCAGTATTAAGCAAAAGAAAACAATAAATGTGGAAAAATTAGGGAGTCAGGAAGGGATCTTAAACATAGGTATCTCTGGAATGTTAAAATTTGGGATGGACCCATTGACTAAAATGAAAGAAAGCCTGCAGAATACAGAAATATGTTTATATTCATTTTAAAATATAAAAAAAATAATGAGGGAGGGAGTTGCATGCCCCTCCCCCTTATCAGAGAGGCCCAGAGTCTAAAATAACCTTTAGGTCTTTCATCAAGTGTCCTCATTTGCTTCATTGTGTGCCATGACTTTAGTAACAATAAAACTTTAGTTTCCTTTTTATGCAATGAGCATACTGCTAGAGCTTACGATGGACAATAAAATTGAGATTTCTTTCTGCAAGAGTTCATTTATGGTTTTGTATGTTATCTGTCTATAAAGCAAGTTTTATATATGAATAAATCTTGTATCCTTGACTATAAAAAGGAAACTAAAATTTTATTGTTATTAAAGTTTTGGCACGCCCCATGAAGCATATGAGGACACTTGATGAACTAAAGGTTATTTTAGACCATGGGCATCTCGGACATTCCCTCATTATTTTTTTATATTTTAAAATGTATATAAACATATTTCTGTATTCTGCAGGCTTTCTTTCAATTTAGCTAATGGGCCCATCCCAAATTTTAACATGCCAGAGATACCCATGTTTTAGATCCCTTCCTCACTCCATATTTTTTCCATATTTATTATTTTCTTTTGCTTACACAGCTGGAGATAATGGATCAAAGTTTCATTGTATTAACTTATCTACATATAAACAGAGCTGCTAATTATCAAACATGGAAAAAAGATAAAGGATCATGGCATTTTTGGCAAACTATTTTTATATTTGTATTTGTATTTGTAGTATTTATTTCTCATGCATCACATGCAGATTTTTTTTTAAACAAAATAAACACATGAAAAAAAAAAGTTTTAAATATAACAATTAGGAACAGTGCCTCGGCATTCCAGAAGGCACTGACTCCAATCAAAATTTATTCCAATTTGATTGGCTCACTCTCCCCCCCCCCAGTCCCTGGTTCATCAGCAGCTACCTATTGGAATATCCAGGGGACCTGGCTTCGATCCAACCAAAAATAAAACACAACATTAAAAAGTAATTTATACATTCAATACAATATTAAGTTATATTTCTACAATACCGAACCTACCTTCTTTTTTTATTAAACCCATTCAGCCAAATTTCTATCCTTGAGAGTTGCTTATTCCTTAGGACCTTATATACACTAACACGCTATTTTTATATAGATTTGAATAGTTTGGGATTTTCACAGTGAAATATAGTATCATATAAACATGCCCAAGTAAGTGGAACAAAACTAGTGAAATTTGATTTTCTCATAAATAATTTGTTATATGATACTATATTTCACTGTGAAAGTCCCAAACTATTCAAATCTATGTAAAATGTCGGTGTAATTGGGAAGTGAAACTATTTTTAGTTTGTTTTGTTCTAAGAGTTGGAATAAGAATAATTATGACCCGTTTCTAATTTATTAAAGAAATTTATACTAATCTATAGAGTCTGATGCTAGCAGTAGTGGCAGGTGGATGAATCTACACACCACTCCATACTGAAAAAAGATGGGTAATGAATTAGAAGTATATTAAATAAGAATTGGGTTTTATAAACAAGGAAGGGTGTATATGTTCTTTGCTGATTTTGAAAAAGCATTCAATACTATTAATAGGGATGCATTAGAATGGAAATTGAGGAAAAAGGGCATAAATAAGGAGTTCATTATAGGCATCAAGAAAATATGGAAATATTGAAGTTTTGTGTTCAATGTGATAGAAATGGAATAACAGATGTAGCTGATCAAAAGCTGGGGCTAAGACAGGCATTTAAGTTGATTCCCATTTTACTAATTTATTTATTGATGAAATTTTAGATGGAGTTGTGGAAAGTAACTCATATAGTCCAATGATAGGAAACAAAGAGATACCGGGATTACTTTATGTGAATGATATAATGATAGGTGCAATAACAGTTGTAGGGTTACAGAAAGCAATTAATGAATCAGTAAATTCTATAGAGAGTGGGGCAAAAGAACTAATGTTAGGAAATCTAAAATATTGGTATTTAAAAAATGAAATAGATTAAGAAAAGATGAAAAATGGTATTTGAATGGAAAGGAGTTGGAAATAGTGAAAGAATTTGATTATTTTAGGAGTGAGATTAAGTAGTAATGGAGGGAGTCACATGCTAAGAAGGTGATTGCCAATTGAAAATTAGCTATGAAAAGAGTGGAACATGTTTATATAAGATACAAGAAAGTAAGTTGGTTGGAGAGGTTGTATGACACAGTGGTAGAATCATAGATGTTATATGGAGTAGAAATTTGGGGATTGTCAGAGATTGTAAACAGAATTGATGTGATACATAAGATATTTTGTAAAGAGTTATTGGGACTACCAAAAGCATCGCCAAGAGGAATGCATTTGCAGAATTACGTAGAACAAGTGGAAAAGGAATAGCAGTTGAAAGAGTCCTGAAATACTGGTATAGGAATTTGAAAATAGAGGATGATAATATAATTAAAACTTTTGTAAAATACCAAAGAACAGTTTTGCACAATAACTGCTGGAAGAAACTGAAAGAAACAATGGAAGAGATTGGTATGGGCAATATATGGCAGAAGGGAGAAAATAATTCAATAGGTTTCTGGTGAAAAGTAAAGAGGAGGATAAAAGATATTCAGAGGCAAGAGATATGGTCAAACTTTGAGAATAATCCTCTCTGAGATTGTACAAGGTATTTAAGAAAGACTGGATTAGGGAGAAGTGTGTTGAAGTGGTGATTAACAAGGGAGGGATATGCATGGATGTGAATGGGGGCATTGTATCTTAAAGGATTTAGAAACAGCAATATGGAAATGTGTGTTAATCATTTTATTCCATTTTGACTCAATTTGCTCAATTGAATAATAAAAATTATGACAGCCAGAGGGTGAGAAAGAAGTAGGAGTATGGGCAAATTATTTAGAAAGAATAGGGGGCAAATAGATTAGTAAGGCAAAAAGAGAAAAACAGGAAAAGTAGGTGAAACAGGGCTTTACCACATGCCAATGACCAGAGAGTCATGATATGTTGGGGCCTCAAGAAAAGTTGGGTCAGTTTCAATTGTAAGAAATGTAAAAATCATTTGTTATATTTTTGTGATGAAAGATGAAATAAATATTCTGTTTTATTATATTCATATTAATAATATATTAATTTATTTGTGGGGAGTTATACATAAGAATGGTCTAGTCTAGATAGATGTAGGTCTCCTTGTGTTTTCTTAGCATTTTAATAAATATTCAGTATTCAGTATTTGCTAAAACAAATTGTGAAGAAAAATAATGGATAAATCTCACTCATTGGCCTGTCAAATTCAGATTCAAACACAAACCTGCTGGATGAAGAGGAACAATCATTATACAATCTAAGTCACAGCTCTACATGCCATCTTCCTCTTTTCTTTCCTTCTTTATTTTCTGCCGTACTTTCCTTGTTTCCTCTCCCCTCTCTATTTCTTTCTTTCTTTCATTCTTTCTTTCTTTCTTTCTTTCTTTCTATCCTTCTTTCTTTTTTTCCCCTTTCTTTCTTTCTTTCTTTCTTTCTTTCTTTCATAGGCTCCAAACTTCCATACTGGCTGTCAAAATTCTTCATGATGAGATTAAAAAGAATTATTAATGAATGACAATTCCATTGACCTTAATAATTTATTAGCTATCAGTTTTTCAAAATGGAGAAATTCTGGAGAAAACCTCAAACCTCACTCAGTAAACTTGACCAAACTTAGAATTGAACCCACACTCATTAAACAACTGGTAAAAATTGATATCATTGTATGATTCAGTTGAACTACACACTCTTAAAGCTTCACTTACTTTTCATAAATGTATGGAACCGGTTTCGAGAACATTTAGTTCCCATCTTCAGCCAGGCTAAAATCCAACTTAACTCAACTGTAAAAAATTTAATATACAATAGATTACCTGTTCCATGCAGAATCTGAAATGGATTTGATGATTGGAAGTGACCCTTTGCCATCTAATCCACAGCTGTAAATGCATGAGATAAGTTAAAAATACATAAATAAATGGAAGGAGAGAGAGTAAATAATATTAATAGATTAATCCACAACTTACTATATAGAATTTTCATTCCTCATCCATTTTATGGTCTCAGATGCCTCCATAAGCACCATTTAGTATTATTAATAATAAGACTTTAAAATATTTAAATACTGATGCATTTTCTTTTCCTAGTGAGATTCAAATGTATGAAAAAGAAGGAATGAAATATTCTATCACAGAATGAACCAGAAGCTTCTTCAAATCAGGTGAAAGTCTTTAACCAATTGATTGATCTTGGAGACTACATAGATCTTATAATGATGCATTTTGTTGCCAGCATAAATGCATTGATGGTTGAAAATTAAAAGTTTATATTTTGGGACAATAAAAGAAACAAGATGATAACTGCTGATATAAAATGTGAAATAGCCAGATGAGAAAATATGCTATGAAAAAGTTAATAATGTTTATGAAAATTTACTTTGCATATTTTGTGTTTTTATGATTTAGATTTTTGATGGATGGTATTTTGAATCACCACTGTTGGGGCGCTTCTGCAATAATACAAATCCACCACCATTAGTTACTCCAAGCCATGTTGCCAGAGTTCACTTTCACTCCAATGAAGCTGTAAATGATGTTGGATTCCAGATTGTTTATACGGCTATACAAGGTAACTCTAACATTTTATTTTATAAATTTTCTTACTTGAAGCTTACTGTATCAGAAATACTTATGTATTACTATCTTAGCTTAAGTTTAAATATATAAAAGACTTAATATTAACATGTTGGGTTATCATCTCTAAAAATCTGAATCTGAACATTCAATTGCACATAAAAATTGCATTAATGTTTTCACATATGAAGGTGCAAATGTACTGCAATAAATAGAGCAATTTTAAATAGTACCTATGTTAAATTCCATGTCCTTGATGACTAAGGCAGTGCATGGACTGCTTTCTTCTTCCAGAGTTTTTATGCTTTCCAACAACACAGTAAATGGTTCATAACCTACTCACAGTAGTCCAAAATCCCTATTTTGGGTGATTAAAAAGAAAAATTAAATGCATAAAATGAAATACGATTCTAGAATTTCCATATTCTCAATTGGGATGACACAGTTGATAATCATTCAAGAGAAGCATCTGCACAATCAGATAACTGGTACAAAAATGTACTACATATTGCCCACTGAACATTCTTCCTCTTCAAATGTTTTGAGTCAGTTTTTTCCTCTCTATTGTAATAATGTTAGAACATTGATTTTGATTTATATTTGTGTCAATATGTCAAGTAATTCCTTTGGGAGTGTAAAAAGGTTTCTAGAAGTATTTTTATTTTTATTAGGTCTGTAAAGCGACCATGTATGTATACAAAGTAAAATTAAATAATTTTAAAAATAATTATAGATTTTACTAATTTGATGACAAAATTAATGCTTTAGGTATTGCTTCAACTTGGAAGTGAAGAAGAAAGCGTAAAGTGTGTAATGAATATGGAATTAAATTAATTTATTTTTGTGAAGAGAAAGCTTTTACTATGGCAATGGTATGAAAAGAAAGAATGATTTTGAGGAATATACACTTATGAATTAAAATAAATAGTGTGTGATAGTGGTAGACAATATATACATATATGATTTGGATACTAATTTTACAGATGTTGAGATTATATATATGATAGTCCAAGTAGTCATTTACCACAAAATGAATTTCAAAAAAATACTAACAAAAAGAAAAAGGTTATAGTACTTATGGATGCTTTTCCCTGTATGAAGGAAATGACTTCACATTCTTTGAACCAAAACCCCTTTATTGTGAAAAGTGCTTTGTATGGAGGAGAATCAGACAGTGAATCTTGGGATTCTCATAAAATCTTAGAAGCTTCCAAAGCTGAAAACCATAATTGAGCTTTATTAACAATCAGAATTAGTGATCTTTTTTTCTTTAATAAAATTTCTTAAAATGTTTTGCTACCTGTCAACTGCTGTCTGTTAATTTCTTTTCTGTAGTCTTTAACAACAGGGTGTGTTTTAATGAAGGTTGCAGATATGAGTCAGTAAGCAGTGGGTTTTAAGTCAGAAATTAAAAAGCATTAGGCAAATGCAATATACCTTTCACTAAGGACATTTCTGTAGTCCCATCATTATGAGATAACTTTATTCCATTTCTTAGCTTTATCTGTGATTAGTTAGTATGACCTCTGAATCACCTGGCTCATAGGTCAGCAGCTATTCATTAACTTGGATTGTATACCTAATAAGCTAACCAGTTAAAGTCCTCTACTGCTGTGCAAACCCTTCCTTTAATTACTGTTCTTACTATGAGGGGTATTCCAAAAGTTCTCGGCCTGACCAAAAAAAGACAAGATTTAATAAGAGAATCCCCCCCCTAACATGGTCACCTTGTAAATCAATGTTTAGTCCAATGGATTTCCAACTTTTTAATACCCTCAGTAAAATAAGATCCAATTGTAAAAAATAAGCATCTGTCTCAGTTTCAACCTCCTCATTTGATGTGAATCTTCATCCATCCAGTCATTTCTTCAGATTAGTGAGCCAAAAGCAAGCAATCACTAGGAGCCAAATCCGGTAAAAATAGCAGATGTGGAAGCGCTTGGTCATGCAGTTTTGCTGCAACAATCCCAGATGTGTGTGTGAAGGAGCATTATTGTGATGAAAGAAAACTTTCTTTTTTGCAAGGTGCAAGCATTAAGCCTGAATAGCATCTTTCAGTTAATCTAACTGTAAAGCATAATACTCTCTGGTGATGGCTCTGCCCTTCTGGAAATTGTTTACGAGTACCATACCATGAGAAGCTCAGAAAATCATAGCCATGACATTTCTTGCAGATGGATCCATGTTTACTATTTTGGTCCACTTTCACCTGTTGCTATCCACTGTTTGGACTGCTCCTTCATCTCTGACACCTCTTGTTTCATCAACTGTTATGAAACATCAGAGCAATGGAATTGCATCTAAACAACTCTCAACACTTTTGCAAAATGTTTATTTGAATGCCTTTTTGGTTCATTGTTAACAAACGCAGCAGCCATTGAGCCAAAAGCTTTCTCATACCCTAAACTGTGTGTAAAATGTAGTGGTATGGCCTATCACGGTCTTTGCAATTCCAGTCAAAACTCACATACTTTCAATTTGCAATCATTGGATACAGGATTGTAAATTTTTGTCATAATCTTGTCAGTCATAGCAGTATTGAGAAGCCTTGAGCATTCATCATCTTGAATGGATGTATGACCATGCTTAAATCCAGCAGCCCACTTTTTAACATTGAAAATTAAGGGGAAGAATCTTTTAAAGTGGAATCTAACTGCAGCTGTATTTCTGATGGAGTTAAACCCTTCAAAACAAAGTCCTTTACCACAGCTCATATTTCAGTGTTATCCATTTTGTAGAAAATGTTAACACTACTTTATTTACAAGACTGTCACTAATATATTTATGCTTCTGAATTTTTACAGCTCACCATCTAAAGGATGATACTTAACAACTATCATATTAATTTGATCATCTTCACAATCTGAGTCGGGCCAGGAACATTTAGAACCCCCTTATTTACTGCATTGGAAAAATTTGGACTTTTATTCCATTTTTTATTTTAGTGCAAGGAAGAGATTATATAAAAAAAATCTAGGTATTCAGCCTAAGTCAACTTTTAATAAATTTAAATGGCTTACAAACATACATTATTGCTTTCTGGATGGGTTTCAACAAGTATATATGAATTTAAATAAATTGAGAACTAAGAAAAAATTCATCTGGTTCTGGCATTAGCCATTTTCATACATGGTCCATTACAAACACTCAAAAGTAATTTTCAAACAGTAACAAAATTAACTAATATTTATAACTGTCAATAACATTAAAATAAAAGTCATTATAATCTACTCCAATTTAAATTATATAAACTATATCATTCTTAATACAAGAAAGATTACATTAAATGTTATTGCTCTTTCCTCTTTTTCAAACATTTCTATTTAACCGTATACTAGGTACTGTTGTTTTCATTTATTAATCCTTGCTATTTGATATTTGACAGTCTTTAATGGTACCTGCTTTAGTAAAATTCTGAATTATGCAATAAATGCACATTTTATTTGCCTGAATTTAGCAATAAAATGTGGAGCACTTTTCATATTTAGTCCGTTTTATTGCAAATACTTATGAACCACCTTCTATCCTCTTTGCTTGCATAACTTTATCATAAACTTGTAAGGGGATTTTGAACAGACCAAATGATGTATGGCATGTGTACATGAAAATTGCAGATCCACTGAGTTCTTTTAATGGAGAAGGATGAGATAAGGAAAAAGAAAAAAAGGCATTGTGTAGCACACTTTTATCAATTGTTTCAGGAACACCAGGTTGTGGGGGTGTGTATAGTGCTCCTTCTGGAGAAATTAGATCTCCAAATGATACTGGTGTATACAGTCACAATATGAACTGCGAATGGCTCATACAATTACCAGTGGGAGAAAGAATAAGACTCACTTTCCACTCATTTTCTCTGGAGAGTTCTCCAACATGTATTTTTGACTTTCTGCAAGTAAGTATTAAAAACCTATAGCAGACTATTGGTTTGGTAAAGGGTAATCACTTCTGTAGGCTTTAGGAAGTCAATCATTTGATTTCTTTCTGTATATCCATTATATTTTATGCAAAGATAGTTAAGTTTCTTTTTAAAATCAAGTCATAGTTTCAGTTGCCAGAAAAAGTAATTGAGTTACTATTATTAATGCATAGCTACTTTTTAAAAGATTATATTTATGTTATACCCAGATATTGGATTTTAGGGTAAATGCCTCATTTTGTTCCTTTAGAAGAAAAGAAAAAAATAATTCTTAATATTTATATTTCATGAAAACTGAAAGCTATTCATAGACTTTAATAGTGCCCTAAAATGATTTTTAGAGCCTAATTTGTTAATATTCAACTTAAGATGCCTAAATCAATGTAAAGTTTAATTATTTCAATATTTATTCACATACTCATACTTGTAAGTATATTAAAGGTAATTTTTTGGGATTAACATTACCAGAAAATTCAACGTGGAACATTGTATTTTTGTTAAATAGAATTTCAATAACAATACTGTCTAAAGGTTAGTTTGAATTAAATATATCATTTAATTTCATGTTGGAACCAATACAATGAAGCGACTAATATGTTCTTAATTATCTAGTGAGTCAATTTGATAATCCTATGCTCCACCTACTGTTGAATTATGCAAAACTAGTTTCGCAGGCTTTTGCCTGCATCCTCAGTTACGAGTCAACCGTCAGATTCATTGTGGTTGGCTGGACTTGGTGTAGCTCTCGTGGACATTTTATGAACCTCTGGATTAATTTGTCTTCTGTTGGGATCTCAAAGTTTACAACCTTATCCTCATATTTTTTCATATAAATTTTTTCTCATATTCCCAGCTCCACGGGCCGATCTACCAATTTCAATAATTTCACTCCCATTTCTATATCACGTTTATCTCTCCAAAAGTGATGTGTAACCGCTGATTTTTCTATCTAATTGTACCTGATGCTTCTCCAGTGTTCCTTCAGCCTGATTCCAATGCTTCTTTTTGTTTTTCCAATATATACTTTGTTACATTCTGAACAGTTGATTTTGTATATTCTTGGCTTCTTCTCGTCAGGTATTCTATATTATCACCAGAATTGAACAAGATTAGCCTAAAAATCTGTTCAATTATGGTGATAATGATAGATGATAACTACATTCTGATCACTAATCTCATCAACGATAGCTCAAAGTTCCTATCTTCCTTGAGATCCTTAAAGAGGTCTATATTTCTAGTGTTTATATCTGATCTAACATATATACATGACCCCCCATGTTTATAGGCTTTCCTACAAAAGGAATCTACTAGCCTAAACTGTTTGAGGTTAGTAACTATTAGCTGTTCTAACTTTAACAATGTTCAGTTATGCATAGAACATCTACATGTAACAAATCTACATTTAATAATACATCTAGTTGGTTTATTTTATTTGTTATACTCTGTACATTTTGATGTAGTATGCATAATTTGGTAACTCTTGTTTCCTTTCCCCTATTACATACCTTTGATTCTATATTTTGTTGTTCATTGTCTTCTCCATCCACCTGGACTGTAGCTAGTTCCCCTTTAACTGTGACTGAATAACTTCACACAGCAATCTGCCAAATTTGTGTGATCCTCTGCAGTTGAGATGCACACCATCCCTTCCAAAATCATTATTGTGCAGCCAAAAATTTCCATCCATCATCACCCACTTTCTCACATTACAGAGCAAGTTTAATTCACTGTTTATTCTTGCAATCTTTCTCTCACTCACGTCATACCTTCTTAGCACACCACTTATAATAATTTTCACATCTGGTACTGCCTTTAAAATAGTGTCTGCCAGATCCATTGTGTCCCCTATAATTTCTTCAGCCATTATTCCTCGATGTATATCATTCATTCCTGCGTGGATCACCACCACTTTTGGCTTACATTGCTTAACGTTTATTTTCTCTAACCTGTGTTTAAGCTGGTTTACTTTTATCCCCAGCATGCAGTGCACATCATCTCTCGGCACAGATTTTCGGACAACTTGAGCATGGAATCCCCAATCACCATCACTTTTTTGTGTCTTCCTGAGGCACCGGAATTTTCATAATTAAACGTGTTTTCATTTACCTCACCCTGCAATACCTCAAATCTGTTATGTATTGGAATGACCGAATTTACATCTTGTTCACCTCGCATGGATGTTGTATGTTTTCTTCTCTCAGATTTTCCTTTCACTGCATTGGCAAAACATGCATTTTCTTCTTGTGCTCTTAATTTGGTCTTTAAATCTTTGTTTGATGTCTTTAATGATTGAATTTCTGTTTGAGCACTTTTTAAATCTTTGTTTAACATCCCGATTATCATCTGAAGGGATGCTATCACTTCCGCCTTGTGTGTCCTACCAGCCACCGATCGTGTTTCTCTCTTTTCTTCGATTTTTGTATTTATTTCAAGACTACCTTTATTTCCTCCAGTTTCCACATTGCTACTACTTTGTTCGCTGTTCTTCTTTCTCACCTCACTCATTGAATTGCCACGATTTTTATATAAATTTAGAGCCATATTTCGCGTTACGACACCATGCGCCACCATTTTGTCAGATAAGGCAAAAGCTCAGCAGAAAAATCAAAGTAAACAAACTCTACTGAACAATTTGCCATTATCCAACCTCAGCAGCAATTTCTATGCAGACTTAACCAATATGTTTGTTGCTGATAACATTCCAGGAATACAATTGAAAATTTGGTTTTAATAGAGTTTTTACAAAAATAATTGCAAATAAAATATCCTCTCAGAATCATTCCTTAGAAAAAAATATTTAGACAGTATGTAAAATGAAACTTTAGCATCCATTAAGTAGGATATTGGCAATTCTTATATGCAGTCTCTATGAACAGGTATTTAGACCTCAGACTCTATGAATAGATATTTAGTAAACATGACCCTGATGAACCTTCAATTCCATTCCACATCTTGTATGTGCTAAGGAACTTCTGAGAGTGAATAGCAAAACCATTGCTTATTTTGTAAACCAAGGCCTACAGTCATAATACTCTGGCAATATAGAAGATTGTAAAGTTCTGATGCTGCCCAGTGGCATAAAGGAAAAAGGTTGGGCTCCCCTAAAGTTTAATTTGAACCCTCTAACCAAACAATTCATGTTCAAGCATATGGGTTTGGTAGCATGTCTTTGACCATAGGAAATATTAAATTTAATAGGCTGACAGGACCTTGGAGGAGTTGGAGGGATTAAAATTTTTATTATGACACAGGTAGGCAGTATTATTATTATTGTTGTTGTTGTTGTTGTTGTTGTTGTTGTTGTTGCTGCTGCTGCTGCTGCTGCTGCTGCTGTTGTTGATAGGAAATTAGGAAATATAATAATATTATTTCCTTGGTGCTAGATATATGGTACAATGCTTACCTCTAAAATCTGGCACAGGAATACTATAATATGTAAAATCCTTAAAGATCATTGGAAGCAGTGAAGAAGTTTAGTAAAAAATTTCCACTACTTCACTCATGCCAATTCTTCTCTCATACTCGATACTTAAAATACTGAATCCAATTAATCATGCTTGTAACATATATAAAAATATTCTTAATAGTTTTAATTTTGAAAAGGATTTAATTTTGAGCAGCTGAAGCAACTGTTACAGTAAGAGAGAGAAATAAAATGAAATAAGTGTATACATCTGGTTTACTTGACATAAAAGTGTAATTTTCAATTAGCAACAGGTGGGCTAATATCTCATTTTTAATGCACTTTTGTAACTGAAATTAGAGATCTTTTGTTGTCTTCAACATATTGCTTCACTATACAATTCTTCATCTTCTTCAGTAGACATAAAATTGTGGGATGAATATACTGTACAGATCACTTAAACATTTCATAGAATTGAACCTAATTTTGTTTGATTAATAATGATCTCTAATGTAATGTGAAACACATTTACTTGAAAATATTTTCCAGTACCTGATAAATGCTCATTTGAGCCTGTTCATCAAAATGCCTCTTAATTTTGTGGAATTTCATGTTTTTAAATTTGGTGTCAATCCCCCATTGTTTTGTAAGAGACAGGTTGAACAACAATGCTTCCTGGAAATTATTTCTATAGTCATTTAGCAAATTTGCAGCAGTTTGGAGTAACACTGAAGCTTGGGAAAGATCCAGGTCATTAGATTGCAGTAATTTTGATACTATTAATAGTTTCAAGTATTTTGGAATTCAAACAACTTGAAAAACAAATTCAAAATTTTGCATTGGTTAACTGGCTTAATTATAGTCATTGATATATTTTGATCCTATACTATTGCAGTTAGTGCCTTCATAATATCTAAAGAACCATGGTTTAGAGCTTTTATTGAGTGTAATGTTGATGACCGATGTATAGGACAAAGCAGCTTTTTTAAAGAGTATGAAGCTAGTGATAACATTTCCTACCGCTTTGTACTTTGACTGAAAAACAAAGTCTTCAACTTAATTGAAAAAAAAAAATCTTATTTTTAGATACATTTCTATGGCGTCATTCAGAACTAGATTCAAATTATGTGATCCACAGTGAACTATTATTTATTTTCTGTTTTTTCACAGTCCTTGCTTTTATTCCATTACAGGTCCCAGACATATTCACTGCACTGTCATAAATACCCTCAGTATTTGGCTAATGAGATACATTTTTCATCCATTCAGTTTAGAATTTTGACTTCCAATGACATAGCAGTATAGTCTTTCATCTCTTTGAATCTTAAAAAGCTCTCATTTATTGTTATTTCACGAGGTTTTCCAAAAGATTCTTTACCTATGTGAACATATCTGAAAATTTGACTAAATTGGTCTTTTTTGCTCACATCTAATGTAGTATCCAAGATTATAAAAAAAAAAACTTCTGCAGACTTGATTTTATTCACTATTTCATTCTCTACTTTCTGCGATAACAGCTGAATTAATTTATTTTGAACTTTTGGACTCAGGTATTCTTCTGATGCTTCCAGTCCATGTACAAGGGTAGGTTCATATGTTTCCGACCTTGCCATAAGGATTATTGCCTTCACAAAAGCCTTATCTGGTGTCATACCTTATCTGTTAAGTAAACAATTGCAGCTGTAACTTATGCTCCGCTGTGTTCAGTTGTTCAGATATACATATATTTGCATAAAGAAGGCTAGGTGTAGAAGATTGTGAAATGTTCAAAATGGATTATCTAAATGTTATTAAGACCTTCAAAAATGAAGGACTTACTCCAAATGAAATTAAACGGCAATTGGACAGTGTATATGGGGACTCATCCCCCTCATATTCTACCATAAAAGAATGGACCAAACTTTTTCGACTGGGTCCAGAAAGCACTGAAGTTGTAGAGTGTTCAGGTTGGCTCTTGGAGATGCTGACCCCTGATAACATTCCTGGCTCTTGTAGAAGGAGAAATTATGCAAGACCAGGAACTCAAAGTTACAGAAATAGCAGCAAGGTTAGGCCTTTCTAAAACAGTCCTTTGAATTATTCATAAATATTTAAACATGAATAAGGTTAGTGCATGATGGGTGCCTAGACTTCCTTCCTTAGTCCAAAAGCAGCAATGAGTTATCTGTGGTCAGGCATTTATGGTGCTCTGCCGTGGCAACGAGAGAGAGAAGTTCTGCAAACCATTGTGACAGGAGATGAAACTATGGTCCTCTACTATGATCTATTCCAAAAGAGAATCAATGGAGTGACATAAACCTGGCTAAGCACCGCCTCTAAAAGCCAAGGTCACTCAGCCATCCAAGAACATAAATGCCACAATCTTTTGGAACTGTGAAGGAATACTCTTCATTGACTTCAAGGATAGGAACACCACAGTAAATGGGGATTACCATGCTTGTCTACTGCACAGACTATATGCTTTCATCTAAGAGAAAAGGTGAGGAAAGCTGAGTGTTAGTGTGCACCTTCATAACAACACGCCTGTGTGCACAGCTCTTGTTGCAGAGGAAGCTGTGAAGAAATGTGGCTTCAGGGAGATCGACTATCCACCCTACAGCCCAGATCTAGTTCCCAATAACTATTTCCTCTTCTCAAAACTCAAGAAGAACCTTCGAAGAAGTAAATTTAAGTGTAACAAAGAAGTGATGGATGCTGTTTATGCCCCTTTTACTGATAAGACTTCTGACTATTTTTTGGGGGGGAGGGAATTGAAGGTTGATTCAAAGGTGTGGGAAGTATATTGCAATAAAGGGTTACTATATTGAAAAGTGAAATATAGTTTTTGTCTTTATCATACCTAGAAAATAGGCCATTATATGCTGTTGTAATACCAGATCTTACTTAGACAAGAAGTCCAAAATAGCTAAAAAATTTTAAAAAAAGTTAACTTTCCCTAATTTTTTTCTGATTTCATAAAGCTAGATTAGATACTGATAATGTGATGATATTAATTATGCATTCAAGAATTTGTTTCCATACGTTAATTGATATCTTTAATTCACATTCCAGATTAAAATTTACCATTTCTTTTCTTTTCCAGACATTATAAACCATGCCTCCAGATGGGAATGACACATTTTATGTGTCAAAATGTTATTTGATAATCCTTGCCAATCATGAATGTCCCTTATCCAGGCAAATTGAAAAAATGCTGAACTCCTGTTAGCAAATAACCAGCAATTAATAGTCTCCTTTTCTAGAATAACAGAGCTATTGTTAATTTTTCATAGTAATTAATGGAGAAACATCTATTACATATATAAACAATGTATACAGTTTTTTTCACACTAACTCCATTCACTTACATAAATTTGGAACATATGTTTCGGGAGCGATCCCTCCCATCTTCAGCCTGTTGAAAAACTGTCGTTAAACGTGGCGGTTGGGTCTCTTGATGTTCTTGTGGCGGCATCTGTTGGTATTATTAGGAATTTGCTGAGTTCATCCAATGGAGGGATATCGAAATTCATCAAATTATCCTTATTTTTTGTAATGAAAATGTTTTCCCAAGTGGAAAGTTCTATTTCATTATGAAGTTGTTTAAGTAGTTTTATCTCTGATTTAATTTCATGATTTTTATTCCAAAAGTGCGCTGCTATTGCTGATTTATCAATTTGTTTTAAGCGAATATTTCTGAAGTGTTCTTTTTTCCGGATTCCCAAATTCCTCTTCGTTTTTCTTCGTTTTTCCAATGTATTTTTTGTCGCAATCTGTTTAACGACAGTTTGTCAACAGGCTGAAGATGGGAGGGATCGCTCCCGAAACATATGTTCCAAATTTATGTAAGTGAATGGAGTTAGTGTGAAAAAAACTGTATACATTGTTTATATATATACCACTCCATTGTCAACAGCTTCGTAAGTACACTTATTTGATCTATTACATACTTTATTTAGGAGCTTTTGGAAATGGAGCTTGGAGTTTGTAAGGCTTATGCTGAATAATAAACTCCTTTGTGTCATCATTTAAAATATCCTAAAATTAGCACAATCAGTAGGAAATCCCTCTCTAGTACCAGTAGTATCATCAAAGAAGAACTCATATTCTGCTGTAAGGTATTACTTCCATTCACAATTTCAGTAGAAATATCAGGGTTTTTATTTTTACCAAGATTCACGTGCTCGTCATCTTTTCTACTAATATTCTTCACTGTACCATGCTTGGATTTGCATTACTGTCATTTGATATTAGAGAAACGGATGACCTAATTTAGAACTTGGGCTATTACAATTTTCATTTATTATTTTCTCAATTAGTATTAAAGTAAGAATCTATTTTCACTGATTTTGAAACTCATCTTTCAATCTTTTTTTTATTCTCTCTCTCTCTCTTTTTGTGCACCATTCAAATGTTCATAACTATTTTGAATGGGTTCATTTTGGGGAGAAGGGGGGGGGGGAGAAAGAAGAAAAAAAAAACATAAAACACAAATTGAATTGCTAGAAATAGGCTATTTTTAGAATCTAATATTGTAAACGATATGAGATAAGAATCAAACACTATGTTTCACTTCTACCACCCCATTATACTTGAGTATATCCAAGCTCAGCGGCACTGCGTCTGCTTCAATAATTTTTCTGTAACAACAGAAAAATAAACCAATACATTCACTATTCATTGGCAGCCCACAGCGCAGCAATAAATGAGAGGCTCCGGTTAATTTTCAATATTTGGTTTTGCTGATTTTGGATATGAATAGGTGTGTTCAATGAATGTTGCAAATTCTTTTTCTTTTACTCTTTGCATGTCTTTTTTCCCCCATTATGACAATTTATTTTTCCAAACTTTTTGTTTTTTGCAAGCAGTGGACCACGGCCCCCCTGCATCGCAGGTTCTTCAGTTATGCCTCTGATGCTGCCTCATACATGGGTGCTGCAGCACCACTTTTTAAAACTTTTTACCCTAACATCACTAATGTAACCTGTGCCATTCTCAGGGTTTCTGAAACAATCAGGGATTAATTCCCTCTTGTCGATTTGTTCATTTACAGTATGAAAAAAATGATTTTTCAAAGCCCCATCCAGGATGTCAATGTTCAGGGAGAAAGGTCCAGATATTCTACTTTCATCTCAGCTTGTTATAACATGATAATGGATTTAATTAGTGGTATATTATACTAAATATTTTAAAGTAGTATTGATGAATTATTTGAATTTGATACTGCAGTGTGCGTAAAAGCAGTGAAAGAATGTCTGAATGACCCATCTTTAAAAAAAGATATTGCCTATGAGAATATCAAACTTTTCATTCCTACCTGCTAGCATTAAACACTTTAAATGTAAAAAATTAATCTCTTTTTAGTCAAATAGCAAATAGTGAAGGATACCCGGTAGAAAATATATTATGTTTTGGGTGAAACTGAGGAAAATGTTAAAAGTAAGTGGGACAATTTACTAAATAAGAATGCAGGATTTTCATTGGTAAAAACGTTGTTAAGAGTGGAAAATATAAATGTTCCAGTAGATATTTATGTTTCTACTATAACTAATTTAGAATTTGCTCCTCTGATATCTTATGCAGTAAAAAGAAGTTTCTTCTGAAATTCATGCAAGACTGTTCAAGCAATGTTCTGCACAGTGTCAGCTGACTAAATAGCTTATTCAGCTTTTCTTTCAAAGCAACCAAAGTTGGAAAAGAGAAACCCATGAATATACTGTGTTTACCATAAGCATATTTAGTACCTGTGCCAGTGAATTCATCACTTCAGTGTATTCTTTCAAGAAAGTAACTTCTTGGGAAGTTAATCTTGGTAAGGAATAAGAATCCATAGATTTATGAATTTTTTCACTACTATTCTGCATTAATTTGCAGATATTTAGGATAGTCTCATATATAGAGATTCCATTTAAAAGAAATATATGAACTCATAAAAAAATCCTTTACCAGTTTATCATTTCATCTCGTGTATTATCAATGCCCACTGTCTGTGATGCATTTGTTAAAATGAACACTATTTTAAAAAACAATCTGTTAAATTACAATTACTGCAGTTCTTATTGATAAATAACATACAATCTTTCACCTCATAACTACAGATGTCCTTGATATGGACTCACCATTAATTTGCAGTAGTGAGGTGACTACAATGAAACATATTCATTCTGCTCTAGTACTGAATCTTTATCTTCTGCCAAACTTTGAACGAAAATCAATGATTCAGTTACTGTAAACTGATTAAGATCTCCTTCTCCAAATTTTTGTAACTATGAACATGAGCAAAAATTGTCCTTTTAAGCCAATAAACCTCTAGGTAATGAAGAACCCTTAATAAACAGATCTTAAAAGTTTTTAATTATTGTTAACAAGAACATGATTAACAAGTATATAACAAATATTATTTAACTTTCCCTATACTGTAGCAAATCTAATATAATACAAATACCATATAGTTGTCCTAAACTTAGTTTAGGATATATTACCACTCCACTGTCAACAGCTTCGTAAGTACAATATTTAATAACCATATTGTTGTCTAACTGTGCAAATTAATGAAATCTCAGTAAAGGCTCATGCTAGCTCCTACTTGCATGCCCCAGAAAGGAACTTAATAAAAATATCAGAACAGAAATTTGAAGAATTATGGAAGCAGAGTATTGTGAATGAAATGCAAATTTTATCAAAAGATGTCAGAACTGTGTGATTATAAATGACACACTTCAAACAACTCCTATAACATAAATTAGTACTAATAATGAAATAAAAATAATATTGTATGATGCTGTTATTGATCACTGGTGTGCAAGTAGCAATGCAAGGATTTTTTTTTTTAATTAAGAATACTGTTTAACATCTTAGATCATTAGTTCCTCTTTGAATTCAAGACATGAAACTGCTGATAAATTGTACTCAAAAACAACTTCTTTCAGGTTTGAGGTTCTAAATGGAAAGGGAAAGTATCTGTCAATGGAGCGGGCAACTGGCATAACCTTAACTCTGCATAACTTGTATTCAGTTGTGAACTCAGACCAAAAATATCTCTCTGCACATGTTAATATTCTGCATTATGAAGCCCATCAAACAGTGTGGCAAAAAGAGCTTTGGGCCATACCAGCTACTGCATTACATTACCTTGTAAACGTGACTGAGTAGGCACTGGAAGGCTTTCTGTAAGGTTTACCGTCCCATTTTCTACTAAAATCATTTGAGATAATGAATGGAATGAAATAAAGAATGATGAAATGAGTTGGGTTCTTAGTGTCTAAAGTTACCTGGTATTCACCTTTTCAGGGTAAGCAAAACTTCAGTAAAACCTTATTACAACATTTCTCCAACTGGTGATTGGGCCCAAGAATGCCAGTTGAAAAACAGACCATCTGAGCTACAGTATTGGATGGGAGGAAGATGTTGGTTGTTAACCTTGATAAGGCATGGTATAATGACAGTCTCATACCATAAGCATGGAAATGTTCCACTTGTGCGACTACAATGGAATACCTTGGAAAAGTTTTGCCCTTATAGACAGCTATTGAATAATTAAACTGAACATCATCTGAACATTGATGATGATAATGGAGTGAGAGAGAGAGATGGAGAGAGGAAGTGGAGCTAATCCTCACAAAGTAAAGAAAACATTGTAGCATTCCAGGAAAGCAGAGAAACATTTGTTAGGAACTAGGATGGATGGGCTGGTACATGTAAGTAGCTATTAACTTTCATTCCGAAGGCTGTTTGCTTTAAAGTAATAAAATACCATTCTAATGGAAAGCCTATGGATAGTGACTTAACTTTATATTCATTTATAGAGAAGGGATTTTCATTTATACCTACCATCTGTACTTGAGAGAATGAAAAACAAGATGGAATTATCAGAGTTGAGTTGAACATGTGCAAAAGCCCTGCCCAGAGTATCAGCTAACTTGACTGGAATAATAATAGCACTATTTTTATGATACTGGAAGAAATGCCAATCCTTGTTTATCATATGCATTTCTGACTAAGATAATAGACATTGAAATCCATTGATGAAACCTGGAAATGACTGGGAGCTTGGTTAGGACAGGATGCTTTAAAATTGCCCACAAGAGGGTATGAGATGGAGGAAAGGGGCAGAATGCAGATAGTAAACTGCAAGCTGGAAGAAGGGTTCAAGATTACAACTGTAATGAAACATGATGGAAGTTGCATGCCATGAGAGAAGAAACATCACTTTAATTGATATTATTTATGATTTAGTTGAACTACACACTCTTAATGCTTCACTTACTTGTCATAATATATAGAACCGGTTTCGAGAATATTTTGTCCTCATCATCAGCCAGGCTAAATTTCAACTCGGATAATTCATTAAGCTGTGGGAATGTGTATTCTGCTCTGGCGCCGGTTTATTGAACTTATAGTTTATGTTTTCATCCCCGGCAGTGTTGAAGCTCATTAGACTGTCTTTGTATTTGTAGATGTAGATTTTCTCCCAAGTTGCTAGTTCTGTAGGTCCTTGTATGGATTTTAATAATTTTGCTTTATTCACTGTCATGATTTTCTGTCCAAAAATGATATGCTACTGCTGATTTCTGTATTTGCTTGTACTTTATGTTCCTGAAATGTTCCTTTAACCGTGTGTATATGTTTCTCTTGTTTTTCCAATGTAGATTTTTTCACATTCTGCACAATTTATGTTATAAATACCTGTTTTTTTTTCTCTTGGGGAATACTGTCATTAACATTGTCTATCAGTAGGTTTTTAACATTAAATCTATTAATTGGTACCAACCTGATATTAAAATCTTAAAGAATATTCTGAAATTTTTTTGTAACTCATGGATATGTGAACTTTTTAAAAATTAGCTTATCTTTCTTGCTGAAAGTGTTGTGGTTTCTTTGATATGTTTCTGTCTCTTGAATTTCTGTACCTTTTTATGTACTAGTTATTTTTTAAAAGCATTTTTAACTGTTGTTTCTTCAATTTGTTTGTATTCATTAAAATATTCTTCTTTGCTAATTTGTAGGCTAACTAGCCAGTGTGTTAAACTGTTGATAACTGCAAGTTTGTGCGATGTGAGGTTAAAACTGTCAGCTTTGATGTGATTATCTGCATGTATATTCTTTCTATATATTCCAAATTCCAGATTTTCTTGATGTCTCATTATTTTAATATCTAAGAATGGCAACATGTTATCTGTTTCTGTTTCGTATGTAAACGATATGTTTCTATCTTGTATATTCAAAAGTTTAAAGCATCATCAATGAGTTTTTTTGTTAACTATGGCAAATGAATTGTCAACATATCTATTACCATACCTTAAATGTGCATGGGAAAGCTGAGTTGATGTGTGTTTCAAATTTGCTCATGAAGAGGTTAGCTAGAAATGGAGATAAGGGGCTGCCCATAGCAAGTCCTGCTTGTTGTTTATAAACTTTTCTTTTGAAAGAAAAATAGGATTGGTTTATGCAAATTTTTGTGAATTTGATGTATTCTTTTATGTGTGCACCATTAATTCCACTTGTTTTAAGTCAATCCTGTTTGTAAATTAGGAGTTTTTCTTTTGGTGTGCTTGGAAACAGCAATTCTATGTCAAAAGATATTAAGAGTGTCAGAAGGATGTAATTTATGTCCTTAATTTTTTCTATTAGCCTGACATGAATTGCATATACATCTGCTTTGAAATTTAGATAATGTCTTAAATCTATTAGCTAGCCATTTTGTTAAATAGTATGAAGGAGTATTGATATTGTCAATGATGGGACACATACCATTTCCAGTCTTGTGAATTTTTGGTAAGCCATATATTTTTGCTACAATAGAATACAATACAGTAATATCAATTATATGATTGGCTTCATTGTGCAAGTTCCAATTTACATTTTAATTTTAAACATCACTTTGTCGTGAGCAAATACCAGCAGCCACTGTACTGCAAGTGGCAAGCAGGACAGATTGCTGGCACACTGGAAGAGGTTGGTTACCTTTAGCAACACTGCAGTTCAGACCTGTGCATGCAGTATCCACATGTATTCTAAGAAGTAATATCTACTTTGTACATTATTGATATAAGCAGTAATGATCTGTTATTTTACTTCTTAGGTGGAACAGCCAATTCAGAAACTTCTTTTTTCATGTCAGGCTGACTTGACTTTCACAAGCAAGTATGTCCTGCTCACTAGCTCTACATTTGTGGTCCCTTCCACTTTGAGATGGCAAAAAACAATTGTCAGTAGAAATTTTGGAACTTAGGAGACTGCAAGCTAGTCTTATAGGAACATTATGGTAAAAGCACTTCTATGCAGAAAAGGGAATGCAACCTTTCCCCATTTGGTTAACTATGAAGACTGAAAAGGCAAAGCGATTAAAGTTGGTCCTTGTGCAAGTAATCTTAACTTTACATAGCTGAGTGTAGAAAAATACACATTTTGGCTTCAAGTTCAATGACTTAATTGTAAGACTTTTGTGGTGTGAAGTGAAGATAAGTTTACAAGTTTATTTGTCACTGTTTAGGTAGCAGCCTAAAAGAGAGCAGATTTGCAGTCTTAATAATGCTTCCTATCAACCTTGGTCATAAAGGGGTAACTGTCTCTCCTCTAAACCCAAGGTTTGCGGGATCAAACCAGGCTGAGATAAATAACTTTTTTGCGATATAAACATCTTGAGCACAAGTTCTCCAGGAGGGCCTTTAAGCTGTGGGTCATAAATTTTCATAATGTTAAACAACACCATACCTGATAAAAGATTTCCTTGGACAAAATTACCAGTATTTCACATGCAAGTAATACCTTAGCATCACATTAGATGGCATGAAGTGATTAGCTGATTACTTATCCTTATTCTTCTGACACCTGCAGGTGCCAAGTATAGTTAAATTTGATTGCTTCATATGGTTCATTAGGACCCAGAACAGACCTTAGGCCTAAAATCAATGATGATGATGTCATCATCTTCTCTGTAAAAGAAAGCTTCTCTTTCACTTTTGGGTTCCCTAATGCCTTTTTCATCCTTGTAGCAGGGACATTAGTGGGAGCAGATAGAGAATGTTGATATAGAATGGGCCAGATGAACATGCCTCCTTGTGAGATTCTTGTTACTGAATAACTTTAATTGGGTCAATAAAATTTATTATTGTTTTATTGATAGCATATATACAGCCCAAGTTGAAAGCTTCATACCTTGCCTTAATCCAAGAAGGCATGTAAAGATCAAGGAATGAACATCCACTAATACTGCAAAGAGAAACCAGAAAGCCTTTGTTGTGCTAAATGTCCAAAATGTTGTCTTAAGTTATGCCTGTGGAACTTTTAGTGATAATACCTTAAAGAAAACTACAACAAATGAGATTACCATGAATTGCTCTAGCCTTGAGAAGCTGAGGTGGTATTGAGAGTCTGGACTAATAGGCAGCCATTCCTCAGCTTGTGTAAGACTGAAATGAATGCACAATTTAGTCTAAGTCTTTCAAATAGATTAACTGCAATAAATATCTCAATATTAGCAAGAGGACAAAGCAATTTCTGTTACTTCTCAATTGTACCTTACTTGCAGTTAAGGGGATGTGAGTGTGGGGTGAAGGAGAGTGTCGTGCACCGTAGTGAATTTATTCTTCATCAAATCAGTTATCTCTAGCAGGCTACTTTCTGGGCACCACTTTGGTGAGTTGTCCTGAACCAGATTCACATCAGAGTCACATCATCCAAAGGCACTAATTGCTTTCAGGTAGTCATAGCTCATGCAACTCCCCTCTCTGGAATTGGCCTATTCCAGGGAGTACATATATTCTGCATGGCAACCCAGAACTGGAGGAAAAGAGAGAGACAAATTATTTCCTTTCTGTTGCCATTATAAAATTATTTTTGTACCCCTGTAGGCAATTTGGCAAAAATATAGATATAAATATATGTGTATGTGTGTATATATACAGGGTGTTAATGAAGTATATAAAATAATATCAAAGAGTGTACAGATGTTGCATATAAGCAATTTGGGATAGAAAAGGTTATGGTATAGTTGGACAGTTGAACTTTAGCATGGCTGAAGATGGGAACAAAATGTTCTCGAAACCGGTTCCATACATTTATGAAAAGTAAGTGAAGCTTTAAGAGTGTGTAGTTCAACTGAATCATACAATGATATCCATTAATATGATTGGCTTCACTGTGTTAAGTTCCAATTTTACATTTAAGTAAACCATAAAATTTGTTATGTTTTTATTGTGGACCATTCATTACCTATCTCAAATTGCTTAAATATAACATCTCTATACTCTCTGAAATTATTTCGGTTAGTTCATTAACATCCTGTATATAAGATAAATAATAATGAAAATTTTTGCTCACCCTAATTTATTCATCTAGCACTTCATTTTACCATCCTATTTTAAGTTTTATTTAGGATTGCCATAATATATTCATTTAAAATTCCATTTTTATCCAGGTCTGGGAAGGTAGTTATGGAGACAGCAGTTTGATAGGAAGATATTGTGGCTCGACTATACCAGCTCCTCATACATCTGTAAGCAATGAACTGCTGTTACGTTTTCATTCTGATTTTTCAAATGTTGCAGAAGGCTTTCACCTCTCTTATCAAGCAAGTAAGTTATGCTCTGAATCCTATGAAATCAATATTGCTAGTTGAACATAATTTTCAGTTGTTTGCTCAATTTATGCATAAGTTGCACCCTTTTTGAAAAAAGTTATTTGACATATCTAGAATAGTCAATAACCAACAAAATCTTCCTAAATGATTGGCAAGTGTGAATTACTTCAAGAAAAATATATGTACACCAAATTCCAGATTAAAATGATTATAATCACTTTTTTTTTACTAGCATTCTATAGTGAGAAAATAGAGTACAATCCCAAAAATGTGATAAAGAGAGAAAAGATAGAACCAAATTACAAATGAAGTACAAGGTCATTTCAAAAGTTCTTGGAATGAAGCACAAAAATGATGCCATAGCCATAGCATTGCCTGATGCACTTTGTCTTAAGATCTTCTTTGTAAATCCTGTGTTCCATCATGAAAGCCAAATTCCTCCAGGCCTGCAAAACTGCAAAAACTGCTCTAACTGATGATTTAAGGCTCTTCATTAGACAGACTTTTCTTTCCACCAAGGAATTTTCACAATTTAGGGAACAAATGGAAGTCTGATGGAGCCAAGTCAAGGGAATAAAATGAATGTGGCAACAAATCATATTGTAATTCATTAGTTTTAAAAATTGCAATGACACAAGCATGAGTACAACCAATGTCTTAATGCAAGATGACTTTCTTCTTTAACAAAGCTGACCTTTTCTCATGTATTTATGTATTTTTGTCTTCATAAGGTCCAAAAGGTAGGCATTATATGCTCCATTGATAGATGTTCTAGTGGAAAAATAATAAACTAGTAGTACACCCTTCGCATTACAGAAAACCATGATGCAGAAATGCATTATCTTTCTGGCCAGTTTCATATACTTGGGCTTCTTTGGCATGGAAAATTGTGATGCTTCCATTGTACTGTTTTGTTTCAGGCATGTAGTAGTGCATCCATATTTATCATTGCTCACAAATTAATACATAAAATTAGCGGGCTCTTTTTGAAAATAGCTTTGGTGAGAGATTTGCACTCTGATTCACTTTTGATTCTGAATCAGCCATTGTGGCACCTATCTTACTGATAATTTTTTCTTGCACAATTCTTCCCTCAAAATGTGAAATACACATTCTTATGAAATGCCCAGAGCTTCAGCAATTTCAGACATTTTTAATTGTCAAATCTTTAGAACCATGTTTTGTGCCTTATTGATAATTTCTGATGTCCTAACAGATTTTGGTTGTCTGCTATAGTCATCTTCCAAGCTTTCATAGCTGTGTTTAAACTCTGCAGGCAACATGGAAATGATTGGTGCTGAGTTCTTTAGAATGTATGTCAATTTGTATAAATTTGTTTCATTCATATCCTTTTTTAGCAAGTACTTAAAAACTGCATGTTAAATGTTTGATGTTCGATATTTGCCATTTTTCCCATATACACACATACGCATCTATACTGGAACAAACAGCTATAGCTATTACAATCCATGCATTATTGCAGAAATGTTTCTATGGAAAATGGTGGGTTTTGATGATAAAACTGCTTTGTAACTGCTGCTGCAACCTCTGGGTCATTCCAAGAACTTTTCAAATGACCCTTGTATTTTCATTTTCTTTTATATGAAATATATATATATATATTTCTTTTGTTCCTTTGAACAGAATTATACTGTCTCTCCAAGTAAACTTTAATTTATATCTAGTTTGTCAGCATTAAGTTCTTTCTATATCAGAATATATTTTATAAATTTTTTGTGCGTTATACCCTTTGAATACATTTGCATTTTATAATTGTATAATTTTAAAATGTGTTTTATAAGCTGACTTGTATACAAATATTTTGTTTTATATTGCAAATGGAGAATAAATGAAAGAAAAGTTGTCCATAAATAAGAATGATGAAATAAATTCATGAAACTAGTCAGTTAATTGCTCTTAATGCATATTTTAAATATTAGATATCAGCAGTGAAAACACAGTAGTAAAAAGTATGCTTGCTAGAATTCTTTCTCTTTTGCTTACTTACTTGGATCATTAAGTCTTCCTTGGCATCCAATGGATATTGAGAATGAACTTTTGTCATGTAAAAAAAATATTGAAAGAAAAAATCTAAAAAATTATATGAAAACTGGACAGAACAAGGATTTCTTTTCTGATCAATATAGCAGGCATAGTGATCAAAGTAACAGTAAGAGAGGAAAAAAGTTTAAGTAATGCTTGATAGCTTCCTACTTCCTCTTTATGGATAGAATAATGTTTGTTTCAGCCTCAAACATCTAAATTTCACTTGTTTTCTCTTTTGTTTTATTTTATACGTAAAAGCATGTTTAGGAATATGACTTTTGTTAGTTCTGGTCCTGTGTCATTCTAAACAAAATACTGATCATGCAGATTGAAGTAATATGAGATATTAAATCTCTGGTAATATAAATAACATCCATATGATGTCAAGGTATTATTTCTGGCACAAAAAAATACAATAGTGGAGAAAGCAAAATGGCTAGAAGTGTGAATTTAATTGCCTGCATGATTTTCTTAATTAATATTTTTGTATATATTTGTGATAATTGTTAAATGTTTAAGATCATCAATGAAACCACTCTAAATAATGCTGAAAAATACATACTTTTTTTTAGTTTTTGTGTAATGTGTAGGGAGGGATGCAATATTGGAAATCATTCAAATGGAAGTGTTACATGCATATCTAAATGGCAGCCTAATTATTAGCATTCTATCACATTGACTTGACTAAGTGTCTGATGTTTATAGATAGGATTTTTGTTATAGGTATTATTCTCATTAAATAATTGTGCCCTAAAATAAAAATGGTCTTTATACTGACATAAAGTGTACTCCCCTAAAAACCTCTTAAGCTCATCTTTGCTACATACCTAAAACTTTATATGGTATGTGACCAATTATTAACAATATAAATATTCCTACATACCATTTGGCAAAATGACTAGTTGATAGATTCAAGATACTACCAAAATTTTATAGCAGAAGCATAAGAAGTTCATTTAAGTTAATAGAAAAAATCAAAGACATAAAATTGCAACCTTAAGACACATTAATATCTTTCGACGTAATATCGTTGTTCCCAAGCATACCTAAAGAAAAACTCCTGATTAATTTACATGATTGGCTAAAAACAAGTGGAATTAATGATGCTCACATAAAAGAATATATCAAATTCACAAAAATTTGCGTAAACCAACCATATTTTTCTTTCAAGGACAAATTTTATAAACAAGAAACAAGACTCACCATGGGCAGCCCCTTATCTCCATTTTTAGCTAACCTTTTCATAGGAGGTTTGAAACACACATAAATACAGCTTTCCCATACTTATTTAAAACATGGTACAGATATGTCGACGATATATTTGCCATTGTTAACAATAAGCTCATTGAGGATGCCATAAAACTTTTGAATTTACAAGACAAAAATATATCATTCACATACGAAACAGAAACTGATAACATGTTACCATTCTTGGACATAAAAATAATGAAACATCAAGGAAGTCTAGAATTTGGAATTTACAGAAAAGATACACATGCAGACAATCACATAAAAGCTGACAGTTTTAACCCCACTTCTCACAAACATGCAGTTATCAACAGTTTAACATACAGGCTAGTTAACCTACAAATTAGCAAGGATGAATTCTTTAAAGAATACAAACAAATAGAAAAAACAGCAGTTAAAAGTGGTTTTAAAAAAGAACTAGTATACAAAAAGGTACAGAAATTCAAGAGACAAAAGCTTATAAAAGAAATCACAACACTTTCAACAAAGCAAGATAAACAAATTTTTAAAAAATTCACATATCATCCATGGGCTACAAAAAATTTCAGAAAATTCTTAAAGAATTTAATATCAGGTTGGCACTGATTAACAAGTTTAATGTTAAACATCTTCTCACAGACAATGTTAATGACAGTGTTCCACAGGAGAAAAAATCAGGCATTTACAAAATAAGTTGTGAAGAATGTGAAAAAATCTACATAGGAAAAACAAAGAGAAACATAGGCACATGGTTAAAAGAACATTTCAGGAACATAAAATACAAGCAAATTGAGAAATCAGAGGTAGCATTTCATTTTTGGACAGAAAACCACGATATAGTGAATAAAGCAAAATTATTAAAATCAGTGCAAGGACCTACAGAATTAGCAACATGGGAAAAAATATACATTTACAAATACAGAGACAGTTTAATGAACTTTGACACTTTCGGCGATGAAAATATAAACTTTAAGTTCATCACACCTCCGCCAGAGCAGAATACCCACAACACAACGAATTATCCAACAGTCAGAGATTTGAACTGATGATGAGAACAACCTGTTCTCGAAATCGGTCTACAATAATGACAAGTAAGTGAAGCATAAGAGTGTGTGGTTCGACTGTATCATAAAATGTTTTCAACTTTATATATATATATTTTTTTTTTTCATTATTGGATATACATATGCATTCCAGTCAACTGTGTGCTAGCCAGACATGCCAGCAATACTTCTTGAATTTTAAGAAAAATATATATAATTTTAAACTCACTTTATGATTAGAAATTCATGAATGTTTAATTATAATTAGCAAGTACATTTACCACATAGAATAGATAAAAATTGTTTTGAGTCCATTGCAACAACAATGGGTTTTTTGCAAGATAAATAAAGTGACAAACCTGATCGTGGCAATTAATTCAGTGTTATAGTTTGGTAATGAAGTCAATAAGGCATCAAAGAGAGTAGTGTATATTCTTAACCACTGAGCAATGACTACAATAATATCAAAACAAAGCTTTTACAATATTATATATTGTTCGGAATGTAATATTTTGCTATTTAAGTGACATGTTATTTTGTCTACATGTATTTAGCGTACAAGAATATACGCTGTTAGGAAAGCAGCAGAAATAGCTGTTTGGAGAAGCTTAGAATTTTTTAAATACAGTATTGAAGCCTGTCAGTACAAAGGGTGAAAATATACCCCATTGCATATGACCATGTTTGTACATAAAATCCTAAGAAATGTTTATATTCTGAATAACTCTTAATTATTCATATCAAGTGATGTGTGTATACTAGTAATCTCATAATTGTCAATAATTATTCTTATTAATTCTGTTATAATGCTATCTGCACTTTATGATCTTGAAAATTTTAGGATTATGTGCTTTCATTTCTTCTTATATTCATTTTGGACTGAATAAATATCCATTGAAAATTGCCTGTTCTAACTCATTCATATAAAACAATGCCTCTGAATATTAATTGCATTTTTGCATTTATTTTATATCCTGTATTTAATAGGCTTATTATTCTAGATTTAACACAAGAACCCTTTATCTCCTCCTTGAATAATAATATTATTTTATTCTTCTTTGTTCTTTAGGGATAGCAGATTTCTTATACACATTGACATTTAAATATCAGGTTTTTCCTAATATTTCACCATTGTTAATAATTTTTAAATGCCCATTACCTAATTTTATTTTGTTTTCAATTATTCAGATGCTACAGCTATTTCTTTAGTATTTAGGTCTTAATATTTATTTGCCCTTTTCATGCATTTCATTTGATGTAAATTTTTTTTTTTTTTTTTTTTTTTGGTTTATTTATGGATGCTCTTTAACATCTCAGGTCACCAGCGTCCCATTCAACTCAGGGCGTGAAATGGCCAACAAATTTTGCTCAGAGGCCTCTCTTTCAGGCTTGAGGTTTTTTTTTGTGCCGTAAATGTACGACACAGGACCCACGGCTTTACTTCCCTTCTGAAGGAAGCCATACTTAGAATTTTTACGCCCAAAAAAATCCATCGGTCCTGACTGGGTTCCAACCCGCGATCTTGGGTTTAAGAGGCAAGTATGGTAATCACTACACCACCAGAACCGACACTTTTTTGTGCTAAATCATAATTTATTATAATCTATTATCCATTCCTTTTCTTCAGTTATATCTTCAGTATGCTTTCTTCAACTTTATTTAGGAGTTTCAGCAATCTTTTATCATCCTTGAACATCATCCTTATTGTAATTTATTTATTTATTTAAAAAGCCATGGTATTCTTTTGTATTTCCTTTTTCACTAAGTCCTTTATAATTCTTCTTCTTCATTTTCTATAGTGTGTTGGTTATCATCACTGTTATTTCAGATCTCAAAGGAGTATTTTTTGGAATGTACAAAATATTCATGAAATGTTAATTTTCTTCATAGAAATAAAGAAAAATGATTGGTTAATATGTATAAATACAAAGCACTACTGCAAAGTAAATAAATGAAAAAATTAATAACACACCAATGAGAAATGAATATACTAAACACTTCATGAATTTATTTTAGCTTATTTGGAGTGTTCAGTTTTTGGAGTAAATCATTTTTTAATGTCTTCCATTATAGTAATTTGCATTAAATATTTCTGGTGTTTATCTTGGTATATTTTTAAAACACTCATAATTTAAAAGGCACATATTGTTTATTTACAAGTTCTGTTTCATTCCATCTTTCTTCTTCTCCCCTTGCTCCCTTCTTGCTTATATTCTTTTCATGACAGTCAAGTAATGATAATAATAGTTTGAACATTTACACTTTGTGATTGTTGCCTAAAGTAAATAAAGTGATTCTATATAATCTCAATTTTTAATCAGTTTACTTCTATCATGTCAGGATTTTTTGCAAATCACTTTACATATATTGTATAGTTACATAAATTTCATCACAGACTTTTTCATTTAGATTTTTTATTTCAAATGCACAAATATTTAAAAAATACAACTTGCTGGAATTGTGTTAATGGTTGGTTGTTCATGCCACTAGGGTGTTTTTGTTGTTTTATTTACTTTACTATTGGAAGTAAAAATTAGTATATGCATCACATAAAAAATTACAGTTGTTTCTTTTAAGCTGAGAAAGTCCTCCTGTTTCTCTTCCTTTTATGTTTGTTTTCAGATATTTCATGCTTCAAAATCCAACAATAGTCAGCACGCATATTGATACTCCAGCATCCCTGGTACCCCCTTTTAAACTCCTGCAGATCCTTGTGAAATTGTTCATCTTGCTATTGGCTCAAAATCCTAGATTTTTTTGGAAATAATCTAGGTGAGAAGATAGAAATTGAAGTTTTAGGTTTGCATTGGAAAGATTTGTGCCCTGGAATTTATTTTTGGTCTTGGAACTTTGAGCTAGGTTTTTAATATACGTGTTAAGAGATGAAAAATTGTTACAAAGACAGTGGCCATGGATTGAAAGAGAAAAAGGAATAGATCTTTGGTATGCAAGGTATGACAGCTATCAAAATAAAGATACTTTTATAAATTTGGTACGCTTACTGTGCATATAAGAAAAGAGTCATCGCATAAAGAATTTATTTTTTTTTTTTGATTGATTTATTTATGGACGCTCTTTAACATCTCAGGTCATCAGCGTCCCATTCAACTCAGGGCATGAAACGGCCAACAAATTTTGCTCAGAGGCCTCTCTTTCAGGCTTGAGGTTCTTTTTCGTGCCGTAAATCTATGACATGGGACCCACGGCTTTACTTCCCTTCCAAAGGAAGCCATACTTAGGATTTTTACGCCCGAAAACATCCATCGGTCCTGGCCGGGTTCGAACCTGCAATCTTGGGCATAGGAGGCAAGTATGGTAACCACTACACCACCAGGACCGACTCGCATAAAGAAATATCAATATCTAGGAACATAGTAGCATTGGGAGAGACAGAAGAAGTGAACTTAATTGAAAATTTGGAGTTAAGATTAGTAAGGAACTGATTGAGAGATTCTGAGCCATGAGTCCAAAGCACAAATATATCATCAATATATCTCAGTCATAATAACATTGCCAAAGATTCTGACCTAAGAAATTCTCCTCTAAGCTAGCCATAAAAGTTAGCTGTGATTGTTTTTTTTATGCTGGTGAGTATAAATGTTTATATATACATTAATGGAATCAAATATATAAATGAAAAAAAGATTGTCCCACTTTTATTTGCCATGGAGTGGCTTGAAAGTGACTGGCTTGTGAGCGTATGCATGTCTATAGTCAATGAAAAAAGGATGGTTAGTTGATACTGGGCATTAGGGATGCAGATATTTATAATTTTTTTCATAGCTTCCCAATAAAGGGCTTCCAAATTATTTGTTTGTTGTTATCAAGTTGGCAGCATTTCAGTAGATGTTCTTTGTTTAGGATAGTATTTACATACTTACACAATGGGCAGTGGCTATTCTTGATTAATTTCATCTTGAGATGTTCTGACAGGCAATGATGAACAATTAAGTTGAATTGGGCATTTTTTCTTAGCTTTAATAAAACATGTTAGAAAGTGTTTAAATCTTCATATGGTTTTCCTTTAAGTTTTTTATTGGATATTTTGTTCTTGTTCAGTTATTAATTTTTTATGAGTTTCAATTTAAAGTAGGTTTCAGTTCAAAAATGGTTTTAATATTATGATGGCTCCTTGTATCAACAATCTCATTCCCCTTTAATCCTACATGGCCCAGAATCTATTGTAAAACTTTTTCTATGTTTCTGATCTGGAATTGTATGATAGTTTTCTTATTTCATTTATAGTGTATGTTGGTGGGTAACTGTAATTCATTATACTTTGTAGTGCTTCTTTAGACTCACTTAAGGTAACAAATTCTTTAATTTATATTAGGTCTATAGAGTAGATTTTGTATAGCTGCTCTAAAGGCCATTTTTTGCCATCAAAACTGTTATACTATCCCAAAGGTGTATATTGAGAGAGTTCTTCACAGTATATTCCAAATTCTGTTTCTCAATTTTAAGAGATTCATTTGAGTGTACTCTACACCATGTATCAGTTGGATAATAGTTTCATATAACAAATTATTTATGAGGAAATCACTCAAATTTCATTAGTTTTGTTCCACTTACTTGGACATGTTTCAAAGGCAAATTTCCTTCATCATTAGCATGATTCCACTATCAGCTTTCCAGCGTGGTGCCCTATTCAATGGAATCGTGCTGATGATGAAGGACATTTGTCTTTGAAACATGTCCAAGTAAGTGTAACAAAACTAGTGAAATTTAAATGATTTCCTCATAAATAATTTGTTATATGATATTTTATATATATATATATTTTACTGTGAAAATCTCAAACTATTTAAATGGATAATGGTTATTTAGTATACTAAGGCAGCCATTCTTAATATGTCATGTAGGTTGTTTTTCTTGGAGATCATTGCATCTAGATTTAGTTTCACACTGATATCTATATATAGTACAGGTCAGTTGGTATAATGGCAGGTATAGTGCTTATTTTTAAATTTTGTCCTAATCTTCTTTCTGTATGTAATTTTGGAAAGTCTGTTATGCTTTAAGTCATTGTTTCATTGTATTGATTACTTTTTAATATCTGTTTCAGTATTGCTGTTTTATATCTAGTTCCATTTTAATTGGCAGGTTGTTAGTTATGCTCTGCATAGCAGCAATTGCCATTGATTTTATGACTCATATTATTATTCTTAATGATCTAGATTGTATTGTATTCAATTTAGTTTTAAGATGGCTATTTATTATAGATATTATCTCTCTTCCATAGAGAAAATTGGGCTTTATGTGTCATTAAGGAAACCTATGGATCCTTCCATATGACGCCTGCTAATCTTCTTAATATGTTGTTCTCCTTATTCACTTTCTTAGTTACATTGTTGATCTGTTCAGAGAATGAATGTTTACAAGATATTTAGTGCATTCTTTCTCTTGTAGTAGTTCATTATTGATTTTAAGTTGCATATCATCTGTAGTGTGTTGAAGACTGAAATACTGGAAAACTGTCCTTTTGGTGTTTATTTCCATATTGTTGGTGGATGCCCACGTTTCCATGCTATTTTCCATATTATTGGTGGAAGCCTGCGTTTCCATGCTATTGATAATTTTCTGCATGAAAAAACATGTAAACTAGTTATGCTGTTTTTATTTCTCTTTATAGTACTTTATCCTTTATATTATAACTGGACTTTTCTCTCTTCAGATCCGTGATATTAGGATTATTTATTATATAAAACTGTTTTATAAGAATTAAAAGTACAAAAACTGTATGTGAAAATGCAAAGTAAAAATCACAGTGGCTTATATTATTGCAAATGCAATTCGAAATTGTTATATCTACTTTAAAAGTTTCTATGGCAATTAAATTCATTATTTTTTATTGCATTATATTATATTATATTTTTTTTTGTTTTTTTTAGTTTGTGGAGGGCAATTTTCTGAGCTCAATGGTGTCATAAAATCACCTTATTATCCAAATTACTATCCACATAATAGGATGTGCCTCTACGAGATTCAGTTACCACCAGGATATGCAGTGAAGCTTCAATTTCAGGATTTTGAAGTGGAGGATACATTGGCTCCACCATGCTATTTTGATTACCTTGAGGTAAACTCTTTATTTTCTATTTCTGCTTCCATTCACTTATGCATTGAAATATCTATGTATAAGATCAATCATACTAAACATTGACCATTTGCTGATAAATCACTTCCTATTAGAACAAATTATTAGATTAAGGCATAAAACAAGTTAATTACTATAAATCAAGCAAAATATGGGCACATATTTAACTATTGGCTACTTGCTCAAAGGCAAGCCTGTGTGTTTGAGTTTTTAAATTAATTTTTTATAGGCATTATTACATCTATGCTCATCTGTTCTTGCCTATAGCACACATGTTTTTACATTATTATTTATAACTGATAGCTATAATTAAAGAGAATAGCATACTTGCAAACTACACTTGTGTTGAATATTTAATTTAAGCAACATTAATAAATATTGTTTAATGCTTTGAAGTAAATTAGAACTTATAACATTTATAATAAGGATTCGGAAGTTAGGAATAAAATTATTTTATATGAGGCTTGTAAAATACATGCATAAAAATGTATAAATGCTAATAAATGAAAAACTTATAATTCATATCACATATATGTGCATACACATACTCATAAATCTATTCATGCATATGCACACACACACACACACGTGTGTGTAATATTACAATGTAATGAGGCATGCTGTTAAAAATAACACGTAAACACAAAATTTAAGTTTAAAAAAATTTGCTATGTATTTATGTTAATAGAATAGCCTACAAGAATGTATTCGATGGCAATCATTCCCTTCATTATTGTCCCCAAAACATGTCCTATTGTTGTATAAGTAAGTGAAGTTAAAGTGAATATAATTAATACATTCTTATAGGATATATTACCACTACATTGTCTACAGCTTCATAAGTACAGTTTAATTAAGAATATATGATATTTTAAATCTACATACATGAATGCTCTTCACTGTAAACAAACAAACTCAAAAAGTTGTAAAATGTTTATACAAATGTTATTGGTCTGAACTTCTAGAAATTATGAAAAAACAGCATGCATGCAAGCTCACAAAGCATTACTGCTAGAGCATGTCAAGAATTTTCCACATTAAATTTATCACTTTGCCTAACAACTTAATCCAGTTCTAAATTATAAACACTGTACAGACCAAACTCCCACCCTTTTCACTTTCCTCATTCAGGCAATTAGCTAGGTTACTTAGCATGATGTTACATGTAATACTATAAGGATGATTCATGCTATTGTATTCATCTCTCTCTGTTCAGGTGAGTATTGGAGGAGAATGTATATGACTTCGAAATAGCAATATTATTAATTAGTAGTACAAGCACCCAGCACTTCAAGAAACATTGTATCTTGACAAAGATTGACTTCAAGATTTTGAATCTTTGATTAGTTAAACCTCAAAAGCTATTACACAGAGCAGGTTGTGTCGGGTTTACTAGGCCCTGGATCCAGGGGTACAACACAGAGGTCTGTGCTACCCGGTGGTATTTTGCATTAGGACGGTACCTTGTTTCCTAAACCGACCCGCCGTTCGGCTGCAGACGATTGCGTCGCCCAGGCGCGCTAAGTTCCCTTAGCTTCCAGATTCTCACTGGTGGATAGGTCATACTAGCTTAGACCTACTCGTATTTAAGAGGTGAGTCACCCCAGCATTAAGGTAGCCACCACCCTCCCTACTAACAACGGCGATTCCGGCGCACCGGCCCCCAGGGTACACGCCTTAGGCACTCCCCTGGGACACGCCGCCATCTTAGGTCCTCAATTTCCGTGAGTGACGGGTCCACTGCCAAGCCGAGTCCAACCCAATCCGGACAACTCCCTTCCGGGAGGGGCTCGAATCAAGTCCGGCCCGGCTCCCTCTAGTACGTCAGAGGTACCACGGGCACTCAGGGTTCGCCGAGCCCGCACCTGGAGCATCTGTAGGGCAACGGTCAGACCGCCCCCCCCCCCCTTACGGGATTACATAGAGCAATCAACAATAATTTCAAGATATTGATTTATTTATTGAAATGCTAAGACAAAATAAATACAAAAGGTCTTCACTTATTTGGCCCTTGCCATTCTTAGGTATAACCCCTATGAATAAAATTTATGTTGCAATAATTTCTTTACTTAAATTTAAGGTAAACAGAATTTCTATTTCAATACAAAAAAAAACAATAAAAATTATATAATAACATAATTTGAGCACCTCCTGTGTAACATCTATACTTGCTAAACTTTGTCTTCGGTTCATCCGTAGTTTCCTGCTGGAATTCCAACCACCATTTCATTTCAGATAATTCCATCACATCGGAGGGCTCTTGTTGCATCCTTTTTCTTATTTATTTTCCTTATTATTGTTCTTTTAAGCTCCTATCCTGTTCCAATTCTTCTAATATTCATCAATCACTAATTAACAAATAAACTGTACATATTCCACTCTATTGAATTCAAAACACTATTCTCTGTTAATTGATATCATTGTATGATTCATTTGAATTACATACTCTTAAAGCTTCACTTACTTTTCATAAATGTATGGAACCGGTTTCGAGAACATTTAGTTCCTATCTTCAGCCAGGCTAAAGTTCAACTGTCGGATCATTTGTTGAGCTGTGGGAATGTGTATTCTGCTCTGGTGGCAGTGTGATAAACTTGTAGTTTATATTTTGATCTCCGGCAATGTCGAAGTTCATTATGCTGTCTTTGTATTTGTAGATGTAATTTTCTCCCAGGTTGTTAGTTCCGTAGGTCCTTGTACTGATTTTAATAATTTTGCTTTATTTATTATATCATAATTTTGTGTCCAAAAATGATATGCTACTGCTGATTTCTCTATTTGCTTGTACTTTATGTTCCTGAAATATTCCTTTAACCGTGTGCCTATGTTTCTCTTTGTTTTTCCATTGTAGATATTTTTCACATTCTGCACAGTTTATTTTGTAAATACCTGATTTTTCTTCTTGTGGAATACTGTCATTAACATTATCTATCAATAAGTTTTTAACATTAAATCTATTAATGCATGCCAACCTGATATTAAAATCTTTAATAATATTCTGGAATTTTTTTGTGGCCCATGGATGATATGTGAATTTTTTAAAAATAAGTTTATCTTTTTTTGCTGAAAGTGTTGTGGTTTCTTTGATATGTTTTTGTCTCTTGAATTTCTGCACCTTTTTATGTACTAGTTCTTTTTTAAAACCATTTTTAACTGCTGTTTCTTCTATTTGTTTGTATTCTTTAAAATATTCTTCTTTGCTAATTTGTAGGTTAATTAGCCGGTGTGTTAAACTGTTAATTACTGCATGTTTGTGTGCTGTAGGGTTTAAACTGTCAGCTTTGATGTGATTATCTGCATGTGTATTCTTTCTGTATATTCCAAATTTAAGTTTTTCTTGGCATTTCATTATTTTAATATCCAGGAATGGCAGCATGTTATCTGTTTCTATTTCGTATGTAAATGAAATGTTTTTATCTTGAATATTTAGAAGTTTTAAGGCATCGTCAATGAGTTTTCTGTCAACTATGGCAAATATATCATCCACATATCTGTACCATACCTTAAATATGAATAGAAACGCTGTGTTGATGTGTGTTTCAAATCTACTCATGAAGAGGTTAGCTAGAAATGGAGATAAGGGGCTGCCCATTGTAAGTCCTGCTAAGTTAAGTTCCAATTTTACATTTAAGTAATCTGTATATTTTTCCCACCCCCATTCTTTTTTAAATTTCCTATAATGTTTCAAGATACTCTTATCTTGTAATCTAATCCATATTTCTTGCTTTCCAATATCATCAATCCTTTGCTTCATTTTATTCCATAGCCCTTGTCTATTCATTAAGTGTTGTTCCTTCACTTCACCTAATCCAACCTCTTGGACTAATATCTTTAGTTGAGCTAACCAACTTCTTTCCACTTTAGCTTTTCTTTATCTGTAAATCTTCTTTGACTATGTCTCCTTCTTCTCTTGACGCTATCTTATACTAATATTTAAAAATACCTTTAACTACCATGCCTTTCCTGCCAACTCTTCCTAATTCCACCAATGCCATCCCATTTGGAGTTGTCCTCGGTAATCCCAACAACATTTTATAAAATGCTCTGTGAATATGGTCGATATACTCCCACCCTTTCTCTATATCCCATACATAATTTTTAATCAACCATTGCTGAATAAATTATCTTGAGTCATGTTACACTCATATTTGGAATCTTTTTAAATGGGTTTTTATAGTATTAATAGTTCATTTTTCCTTTCCTAATACATTCTTTCTCTGCTCTGTAATCCATCCATCTTCCATTATTATTTAGTCTAAGACTTAAATAATTCAATCTGTTTACTATTTCAGTTTCATTACCCTCCAGGCATTATTTCTCATCTCTTTTGAGTTTATTGCCTTTCTTGGTACCATAATTTTTTTTTTTTTTAGCTCCCATTCTTTATAATATCTTGATACTGCTTTTATTGCTTTATTTATCCCTCTGCTTGTTATTTCTGCTGCTACTAAATCATCTGCAAACAATAATCCTGGGATTCTTTATTATTAATAATAGGACAACGTGTACTTTCTTTTCCTATTTCCTTTAATATGTCAAATATAAAAATATGGAATAATATTGGGCTTAGTTTGCATCCTTGTCTTAGTCAGTCCTGGTGGTGTAGTGGTAACCATACTTGCCTTTTAAACCCAAGGTTGTGGGTTCAAACCTGGCCAAGATCAATGGATTTTTTCGGGCGTAAAAATCCTAAGTATGGCTTCCTTCATGGTAAATTGTGGTAAAAGGGGATATCTCCCCTTCCTAGATGTAAAAATCATAAGAAATGAAAACTATCTTACATTTGGAATTCATAGAAAGGATACTCGCACAGAAAATTACATAAAAAATGACAGTTTTAACCCCATTCCACCTAAATATGCAGTGTTTTATAGTTTAGCGCACAGATTAGTTAACATCCCACTCACAGAAACAGAGTACAAATTTGAATACCAACAAATCATAAAGATTGCAGAAACTAATGGATAGAACAAAGACACAGTAATAAAAATCATCAATAACATAAAACAAAAAAGAATAAGATATGTTTCCACACTTAAAAGTGCAAAAGAAAGGTACAACATACCACCCAATTTGCCACAATAAGTTCAAAAAGATATTCAAAGAACAATTTTAATATAAAGAACTTATTAGCTTGCAGAGTAAAGGACTACATGTCAACAGAACAAAAGTCAGGTATTTACGAAATAAAATGTGCAGAGTGCGATAAAAAGTACATTGGAAAAACGAAGAGGAATTTGGAAATCCGGAAAAAAGAACACTTTAGAAATATTCGCTTAAAACAAATTGATAAATCAGCAATAGCAGTGCACTTTTGGAATAAAAATCATGAAATTAAACCAGGGATAAAACTACTGAAACAACTTTATAATGCAATAGAACTTTCCACTGGGCAAAACATTTTCATTACAAAAAATAAGGATAATTTGATGAATTTCGATTTCCCTCCAATGGATGAACTCAGCAAATTCCTAATAGAATCAACAGATGCCGCCACAAGAACATCAAGAGACCCAACCGCCACGTATAACAGTTTATCTACAGGCTGAAGATGCGAGGGATCACTCCCAAAACATATGTCCAGATTTTTATGTAAGTGAATGGAGTTAGTGTAAAAAAAAACTGTATTACATTGTTTATATATATACCACTCCATTGTCAACAGCTTCGTAAGTACATTTAATTAAGTCTCTTCTGTTTGTTTCCACCTTTTTAACTCCCTTTCTAACTTTTACTTTTTTAGCCAACATTGTTCATCATACCAGCCCCTTGCCCAGACTATCACGCTCTCTCTACCTCTCATTTTACTTTCTGCTCTTTTCATCAGCCCCTCTAACTGTGTCTTAGCTTTCTCAGACTTCTCTTCTCCAATTAGTTTGTAGCTCTTAATTCTACATTTCTACCTTCATTTGACCCTAATCTTTTACAAAATAAGTCTCTTCTCCCCAAGTAAATTTTTATTAAGTTCTTTCCTCCTCTAAACAATCAATTATATCCTCATATTCTTTCACTGCATCTCCAATTTGAAATTGTGCTAATAAAGGGAAATGGTAGCTACTCAATTCAAAAGCTTAAAATCTATATCATCAACTAGATTTGGTGAACACAGCAAGTAATCAATCACATTTGCCCATTTTGGTTTATGAAAGTAAAAATCTTCACATTTATCTGATCCCTTTATCCTATTATAAAATTGTTTTCTTCACAAAATTCAATCAATTTAATACCTTCTCTATTATTTATCTTGTCTCTACTACACCTTTGCATAAATTGAGCACCATTTTTTAATTCTCATTTACTTGGGATTACATGCAGTGATTCTTTTCCTTGCATTAAATTCACCCATTATCATAAAGTTTACATTATATTTCTGCTGTAAACATTCCATTTCCTTAAGAAGCCTATTGTATAAATTGGGATCATAAAAATTTGACACACTTGGTATGTTATATACGATAATACAAATATTTTTTGTTCCTCTCTTGTCACACTATGTAACCATACCCATAACACTTTATCTGAACCTACACCCTTATATTCTTTTCCCCAAGCTTCTTGCCTTTTTTTAAAAAACAATCCCTTCTTCCAGATACTCTCCCCTTTACCTCTCTTTTTCTTTCCATTCCTATCAAAATACTTAAAACCATTTATACTTATCCCAGTATTGTTTTGTTATTCACATTTCTACCACTGCCACCATATTACCCAACTTCTTGATTTGCACAAGTTTACCTTTATGTATTTTATCTATTAACACTTTTACATTCCAATATACTACCACCAGGTTCTTTTTCCCTATTCTAATCTTAATCTATCCACACTAAACTGATACAATTTTGTTCTTCTTGTCAATCTTCCCTCTTGTGCTGTATCTCTTATGTGATTTTCCAGTAGTAAAGTACCATACTTGCCTCCTAAATCCAAGATTGCGGGTTCGAACCCGGCCAGGACCGATGGATTTTTTCGGGGCGTAAAAATCCTAAGTATGGCTTCCTTCGGAAGGGAAGTAAAGCCGTGGGTCCCGTGTCGTACATTTACGGCAGGAAAAAGAATCTCAAGCCTGAAAGAGGCCTCTGAGCAAAATTTGCCGGCCGTTTCACGCCCTGAGTTGAATGGAACGCTGATGACCTGAGCTGTTAAAGAGCGTCCATAAATAAATCATTCAAAAAAAAAAAATTCCGTAGTAAAGTACTTCCTATCTTTGATGGCACCCCTTCTTACTCACTCCTCACTTCCATTTCTACCCTGTCTCCATTTTCATCTGATGTCTTTTCTTCCATCTGTCGATTGGTCAGACTATTTTTCTTGTCATTTGGTGACCCTGGTCTTATCCTTGTTGCCTGCTGTTCTTCACCTCTCTGTTGCATGGTACTGACATCACTCGCCTCTTCTTTTCTTTCTCTTCTTTCCCCTTCTATATGAATATTTTTTTTAACTCTTGTATTTGACCTTAATATGTCTTCTTGTTGTATTCTCGTTTGTAGTTACCCATCAATCCATAACTGAATTCCCCATTCAAAGGCTCTCTTTCCTTCATTTCTTACCTACTTCATTTCCATTAATAACTCAAACCATAATTGTCGGTCCTTCATCCATAATCTTGTTCAAATACATTTTTCGTGCCTTTTAGTTTCTTTGCATTACCAAGCGCCTCCGATTTAAAATTTACTGTAGCTAGTTTTACTAATATTGGTTTAGGATTTACAAATCCAAGATAGCGGGTTCAAACCCGGCCAGGATCAATGGATTTTTTTCGAACGTAAAAATCCTACGTATGGCTTCCTTCAGAAGGGAAGTAAAGCCGTGTGTCCCGTGTCGTACATTTACGGCACGTAAAAGAACCTCAAGCCTGAAAGAAGAGGCCTTTGAGAAAAATTTGTCGGCCGTTTCACGCCCTGAATTGAATGGGACGCTGATGACCTGAGATGTTAAAGAGCGTCCGTAAATAAACTAAACAAAAAAGGCTTTGCAACTTTCTTCCTATCCTATAGGCATCTTTTACTTCCCAGCCAGCCAGTTTTATTTCCAATTTCCCTTCTATGATATCTTTCACTTCGTTCCAAACTCTTTTTTCTCTTTGCTCCTCTATTCCAAAAACTATGATATTTAATTTCCAATTTGCTTCTTCCAATCTTTCAATTTTTTTCTACTCTATAATCAAATTCCACAATTTTACTTATTTCTCCGTTTAACCGTCCAATTGATAATATAATTTGTTCCAACTTCTTATTCTCTTTTCCATACCCTTCACTTGGTTCAAATCTTTCGATGTTGTTTTAAACATTTGTCACCTCTTCCATCGCCGCTAGTCTTGTATTCGATTCGACGCCACCATTTTAACTAAATATCCACACTTACAACACCTACACTACAGCACCATACAAACTGTTATCCTTACTGTACTTCTTAAAAATATTTTATTTTAAGGCCACTTCTTGAACAATTCAATTTCAGTGCAACCCGCAAACATAACCGTACTCGTAGGCGTTAAGTCTTCCACCCGTCTGCTCCTTTGCACTCGCTCAAGCAACTATCTCTGTGCTGGTATGTAAAGTTTTATAGTGCATATAATTGCATATTTCCGGTGTTGTTGCATATTTAATTTTTCCGTGAATCGAGCACATAATACATGCATTTTAAAATTTTAAACTTAATATTTAAACACATGGACAAAAAATGATGAAGTCCTTACTGTGGAGACATCCATAAGAAGCAAACACTTATAAGGAGCCTCTCTAGTGCAATCGCGACTAAATCACGTGATGTTACCGGGGAATTCCTCATTCCATTTTCCTTTTTACATTGCGTACTTGCCCGTACAGGCAGCACAAAAACCGAAGCACCAGTCCTGAGCGACAGCGGGGAGAGCCGAGCTCCGCAGTCGCAAACGAAAGAAAACTGATTGTAAGAGTGTAAATGTTACATGAATTATTTTTTGGTAAACGTAACCTATACGTTGTCCGCCTGAACTTTCTGAGTGCAATTTGTTGTTTTTAATTACAAAAGTGAGTTACTCTTCTTTCTTTCTTTCTTTCTTTCTTTCTTTCTTTCTTTCTTTCTTTCTTTCTTTCTTTCTTTCTTTCTTTCTTTCTTTCTTTCTTTCTTTCTTTCTTTCTTTCTTTCTGTCTTTCTTTCTTTCTTTCTTTTTTACCACGTGCTGTCTTATTGAAATTTGCCTTTAATTAACACACACTAATCTTTATGCTAACTTCGGATAAATCCTAGAAACCGGTAGACGACCAGACAGCCTATGCTTGCCTCCTTTTCGTAAATATAAATTGATAGGGGCTGGTAAATCACTGTAATGGTGGCAAATCTCTTTTCATTCCACAGAAAATATATATAAAGTTAAAAAATTCAAATAGAGATTCAGGACTTGAGAATTCCAAACCCACAAAAACCTATAGTATGACAGTGTAACCATCTGAGCTATCAAGTTGTTGCATTTGTGTGTTCTATTATCTGTGCAAGTCACTATCCTTGACTTTCTCTGCTACTGTTCGGGAGTGACTCAGGACTGGAGCTCCAGTGAATTTGTCCTGTCTGTAAAATAAACTTATTACATTACTATGAACCTCAAACCTAGGCTGCTGATCTGATGATGTTCAGTTTTTTTGAGGTGTGATCATTGAGGTTAAGATTGTGTTATAATGCTTAAAGAAAAGTTCAGAAGTTTGCTTTTAAAACAGTGTTAAAGAAAGGGAAGAGTCGAATTTCACTATAGATAGTAAAGTTATTTACTGTGTCATGTGCAGTTACAGTTGATAAACATTTCAGGTAACTCAGCACATATCTACCAACCAGCACAATGCAAACAAACAGACCAGCAAAAATACATCCAAACAAACACTATTGACCAAAGATCTTTAAATTTCATGAAAGAATAAAGTTTGAAGTTTGATTTTTTTTTTTTTTGTGAAGCCGTTACAGCCACAAACATACCATTGAATTCACTCAGTAACCACAAGTTCCAGATGAATCTACCTTGAGAAAAAATTATCTGGATAGCTGGTACTGTGCAGCAATTTTACAAATTTGGGACTATTTAAAGGACTCTCCCATGTATGGGGTAGTAAATGAAACTGCAAGTGCCTGTGGCTGTCATGTGGCAAATTTTCTTGTAGGGAAACTATTCTTGATTACCGACAGAGTTTTAGAAAAATGTAATAATTCTGTTATAGCTCACTTCATGAATGATGCTCTGAAATTACTTTGGCCAAAAAGAGGCAGTGTATACAAATTTTGAATTCTGCTTTCAGATGCTGCAACTTACATCTTAAAGGCTGATTCAGCATTAAAAGTATTTTCCTCCAACTCATTCATGTTATGTATAGTGTGCATGCACTTCACAGAGTAACTGGTCAATAGGGAAAGTTTTTCTAATGTGACTGTTTAATAGCCAGCACTAAGAAGATATTTGTTAAAGCCCCATCCGAGTTAGTGCTTACAAAGAAAATTCTCCAAACCTCCCATTACCCCCATTAAGTAAGTGGAATGAGCCTGCTCTATTCTATTCAGATAATTTCAATGCTGTTAAAGAATTCATTGGTAAGTTGAACCCAATTGACACTGTGTCAGTTCAACGTTCTCAGAATATTTTTAATAGTGACTATTTGCAAAAGATACTTGGCTGTAATCAAGGCACATTTCAAAGTCACAAAAAAACTCAAGAAATCTGGTTTGACCTTACATGAATCTATCAATTCTCATTGAGGTTCTGAGTAAACTTGAGAGTGTTCCTTTAAAGTGTGCAGGAAAATTAAGTGGTAAATTGTGCAATGATTTAAAAAGAAATCCTAACATTAAAATTTTGTGTTCTGTGGACTTTCACGGTGAAAAAATATTGCTTCTTGAAGTTTCCCAAGTTAGTAAGTGCTTTCAGCTTATAACAAACTTTTTGCAATTCTGTTGAACCAATGCAGTGAAGCTAGATAAAATATAAATGATTATCCAATACTGTTGTCTCATACACTCTTAGTGCTTAAGAGACCGGTTTTAAGGATGGAAAGGATTCTCTTTGAGACCAGTCCCATTATATTTTAAAAGAAGTAAAGCACTAGAGTGTATGAGATAACAGTATTGCATAATCATAAAAGTGTTTTCAAATTTTGCCCAATAATATCTGTAGATATGGAAAGGTCCCTCTCAGCATACAAACAGGTTTTAACCAATAAATATCATAAACCTACACCTCAGCATTTGTAGAAAATGATCATTGTATACTGCAAATCAAATTAAAATGACAGGAATGGTGTTTAAGGAAGAATGTATGTTGTAAGTACTGTTCGGGAGTGACTCAGGACTGGAGCTCCAGTGAATTTGTCCTGTCTGTAAAATAAACTTATTGCATTACTATGAACCTCAAACCTAGGCTGCTGATCTGATGATGTTCAGTTTTTTTGAGGTGTGATCATTGAGGTTAAGATTATGTTATAATGCTTAAAGAAAAGTTCAGAAGTTTGCTTTTAAAACAGTGTTAAAGAAAGGGAAGAGTCGAATTTCACTATAGATAGTAAAGTTATTTACTGTGTCATGTGCAGTACCAATGAATTCTTTAACAGCATTGAAATTATCTGAATAGAATAGAGCAGGTTCATTCCACATACTTAAATTAGTTAGTGTTGGCTCTGGGGGTAATGGGAGGTTTGGAGAATTTTCTTTGTAAACACTAACTCGGATGGGGCTTTAACAAATATCTTCTTAGTTTCGAAGAGACCGGTTTTAAGAATGGAGAGGATTCTCTTTGAGACCGGTCCCATTATATTTTAAAAGAAGTGAAGCACTAGAGTGTATGAGATAACAGTATTGCATAATCATAAAAGTGTTTTCAAATTTTGCCCAATAATATCTGTAGATATGGAAAGGTCCCTCTCAGCATACAAACAGGTTTTAACCAATAAATATCATAAACCTAGACCTCGGCATTTGTAGAAAATGATCATTGTATACTGGAAATCAAATTAAAATGACAGGAATGGTGTTTAAGGAAGAATGTATGTTGTAAGTACCAAAATGTATAAGATTAAACTCATCAATTTTAGTACATGCTAAATGCATATTTTTGTATTTATAGAGCATATTTTAAAGATTTTGACAGCATAAAATATGCATGCATATTTTAGATATTTTTTAGTGCATACAAATCCAATGTCCATTCATGACATATTATAGAATGTATTTTGCCTGCAATTGTGAGGTATTATATAGCACAAAGAGTTGCTAATTTGAACACATCATTTATGGTAGGAGTAATGAGGTTATCTTTAACATACATGCCACTGCATTGGCGAGAATTCCTGTTATAATATCCAGGAATTTTTTAATATAATAGTGCCTTTTTGCTGAGTCAATGCTAAGCATTATACAAGAGAGCATTTAGATCCTTAAGGAATAAAATTATATAATATAACTTGTTAAATATACTTTGAACATTCCTATATAGAATTTTGATGTTGTTTTTATATTTAAGATAGCATTATTTGAAATTTGAACTTCATATTTGAAATATGGTCAGAATATCCTAATGTAGTTGCTGGACTGTCACCTCAAATCACCTCTTCATCAATTCCTTATCACTGTAAATATGTGAATATTCTTACAAGGAATTCTTTTTACCTCCAACCAAACTCTCATTAAGGAGCAGGGCAATTGGTAAAATTTGAGGCCTTGACTCCCAGCCATCTCCCCATTTTTATATTTAAATGACACCCCTACCTTTTAATGCTTAAATTTTAAAGAGGACGCAACCATTATCAAATCTTTATTTTTTATCATGCCTGGCAATCTGGACTGTTGTTGTTATTGATTGAATTTGGATAGAATAGTACTATAAAAATTACTGAGCATTTAATGTATTTGTTATGTTTTGATGATAAATTGTTTAAAAATGGTGTATATACCTAGAAGAAAGCAGAGAATGTAAGCTCGTTAGTTGTAGTTCCAAAATATGCTGAATTACAGTAATATTAATTATAATTTTACTCAAAATATATTGTTTTTGCATCTTATAAATAACTTATTTTTTATTCTATTCAAATTCAAACAATATCAATAGTCTAGGCTGCCATGCAATGATAGAAAACAAAAGATGTGATTGCAATAATTATTGTATCATCTTTAAAATTTAAGCATCAAAAAGTAGGGGTGAAATTTGAAATTTCAAAATGTGGATGAGATGTTGAAATATAAAATTTAATTAATAATAGTGTTAAACTTACCCTCAATAACTAAATTAACATGTTTTTGTTTACATTTAATACATGTTAAACAGATAATTTTCAGACTGGGAAGTGTTGAATTGAAAGCCTTGTAGAGTAAATGTTCAGAGTATAGTTAAATTATGTTTTTTAGCTACAAATCTTACCATAAACTTGGACAACACATATAATGAAAATAAAATATATTAATTAAAATCTTATTCATAGATTCGAGATGGAGACGGTGTAAATTCTCCTCTAATAGGATCCTATTGTGGAGGAATACATAGTTTCCCAGCTCCAGTCATCTCCACACATAATTATTTGTGGCTTAAGTTTGTCACTGATGGGAGTTATAGCAACAAGGGATTTTATGCCAATTATACTGCAGTAAATATTTGTAAGTACATTATGTAAAGAATATATATAGTTTTAGAGCAGGTTAAAATGTACCATGTGAAATTTAAAGTTTTAATTTAGGTAAAAAGTTCCAGGTAAGTGAAAAATATTTTCTTTTGATAAATAATAGTTGTTAAGGAATATAATTCAATTTCTGTGCAAATTGCTGTATAAAACATTGCAATATATATATATATATATATATAGGTAGAATATATTAAAAATACTTTTATTTCTGTGCAAAATGCTGAATATAGCATTGTAATATATATTTAGGCAGAAGATAATAAGGCTATAAATGTATCTGTTAGAGTTTTACCACAATTGGAACATGAGCAATATAAAGATAATGGTTCAGAAAAAAGTGCAGATAACCAAAATATACAATGGAGTATGACCTTCAGGACTACATGTGATGAATTTAAAGAAGATACAAAACAAGCGTCCTTTATTCAGCTTCCAGTCAGATTGGCTCATTAACATCTAAAGTTTGGAAATATATGTTATCCACATCATTAGGAAATGGATGACATTTATTTGATGGGAACAACCTAAAAACTTGGATGTATAAAAATTAATTAGGCTTGAAGCTCAAGAAATGTTGTTTGAATTGATTCCCAGAAACCTTCATGTCCCATATAAATGCCATTTACTCAGAGCTTGGCTTTAAAGAACAATCAAGTATTTTAATTAAAATGTAAATTGGAACTTGAACAGTGAAGCCAATCATATAATTGATATTATTGTATGATTTAGTTGAACTACATACTCTTAATGCTTCACTTACTTGCATTAACGTATAGAACCTGTTGCAAAAACAACTCATTCTCATCATCAACTAGGCTAAAATTTAACTTTCAGATAATTCGTTAAGCTGTGGGAATGTGTATTCTGCTCTGGTGGCAGTCTGATAAACTTGTAGTTTAAGTTATCATCCCGGGCAGTGTCGAAGTTTATTAGACTGTCTTTGTATTTGTAGATGTAGATTTACTCCCAAGTTGCTAGTTATATAGGTACTTCTACTGATTTTAATAATTTTGCTTTATTCACTATGTCGTGGTTTTTTGTCCAAAAATGATATGCTGCTGCTGATTTCTCTATTTGCTTGTACTTCATATTCTTGAAATGTTCCTTTAACTGTGTGCCCATGTTTCTCTTTATTTTTTCAATGTAGAATTTTTCACATTGTGCACAATTTATTTCGTAAATACCTGTTTTTTCCCTTGTGGAATACTGGCATTAACATTGCCTATTGGTAGTTTTTAATATTAAATCTGTTAACCAGTATCAACCTGATATTAAAATCTTTAAGAATATTCTGAAATTTTTTGTAGGCCATGGATGATATGTGAATTTTTTAAAAATTAGCTTATCTTTTCTTGTTGAAAGTGTTGTGGTTTCTTTGATACCTTTTTGTTTCTTGAATTTCTGTACCTTTTTGTGTACTAGTTCTTCTTTAAAACTCTTTTTGACCGCTGTTTCTACTATTTGTATGTATTCATTAAAATATTCTTCTTTGCTAATTTGTAGGTTAACTAGATGGTGTGTTAAACTGTTAATAACTGCATGTTTATGTACTGTGGGTTTAAAACTGCCAGCTTTGATGTTATTATCTGCATGTGCATTCTTCCTGTATATTCCAAATTCCAGATTTCCTTGACATTTCATTATTTTAATATTCAAGAATGGCAACATGTTATTTGTTTCAGTTTCATATGTAAATGATAAGTTTCTATCTTGTATGTTCAAAAGTTTTAAGGCATCATCAATGAGTTTTTTGTTAACTATGGCAAATATATCATTGACATATCTGCACCATACCTTAAATATGTATGGGAAAGCTGAGTTGATGTGTGTTTCAAATCTGCTCATGAAGAGGTTAGCTAAAAATGGAGATAAGAGGCTGCGCATAGTAAGTTCTGCTTGTTGTTTATAAAATTTTCCTTTGAAAGAAAAATAGTCTTGGTTTATGCAAATTTCTGTATTCTACGTTTGATGTATTCTTTTATGTGTGCATCATTAATTCCACTTGTTTTAAGCCAATCATTTAGATAAATTTAAAAAATTCACACATAATTCATGGGCTACAAAAATTTCAGAATATTCTTTAAGATTTTAATATCAGGTTGGTACCAATTAATAGAGTTAATGTTAAAAACCTACTGATAGACAATGTTAATGACAGTATTCCCCAAGAGAAAAAAAAACAGGTATTTATAACATAAATTGTGCAGAATGTGAAAAAATCTACATTGGAAAAACAAGAGAAACATATACACACGGTTAAAGGAACATTTCAGGAACATGAAGTAAAAGCAAATAGAGAAATCAGCAGTAGCACGTCATTTTAGGGAAGAAAATCACGACTAGTGAATAAAGCAAAATTATTAAAATCAGTAGAAGGACCTAAAGAACTAGCAACTTGGGAAAAAAATCTACATCTACAAATACAAAGGCAGTCTAATGAACTTCTACACTGCAGGGGATGATAACTTAAACTACAAGTTTATCACCTGCTTACCAGAGCAGAATACACATTCCCACAGCTTAATGAATTATCCAACAGTTGATTTTTAGCCTAGGTGATGATGAGAAAGAATTGTTCTTGAAACAGGTTCTGAATATTATTACATGTAAGTGAAGCATTAAGAGTGTGTAGTTCACCAAAAATCATACAATAATATCAATCAAGTATTTTGTTTAATGAAAAAATGATCTAAGCAATTCATAAATAAAAAAGGTTTTTAAATGACTTCTGTTTGTATTAAAATCATAAAATAAATCTTTTATCATATCACATCTTACTTTTTAATTTAACTTTTTCAGATAATTCCTGAATTGCTCCTGGGTACTTCCTTCCCCTTCTCCAGGCAAAAAATAAAGAAGCACTTTTACATAATATCTGTATACTTTTTTTTTTACAATCTTTTAATTTTCTCCCTTTGCTAATTACTTTAAAATTATTTATATATAAAAAAGACATTATTTCTGTAAAAGCTCTTTGGAATTGAATATCCTTTCTAGACAATTTAAAATAATTTAACTTAGCCCAAATTAATTTTTGTCCCATATTAAGTTATTAGGTATTTTTCAAGTACTCAGTTGTGCATTTAAGTCATTATGTTTGGATGAAAATTGTAGTATTCTGATGATAACAACAACAACAACAACAACAACAACAACAACAACAACAACGGGGGATATTGAAGAAAGATAGCAAAATTGGGCAGAAAGGGAAAATAAAATTTCATAGTTCCAGGTAGAATTTGGGAAAATAGGAGAGCAATAGATAACATCTTTCTGATAAATGATATGGTATGATATGATATGTTTATTAAGCACTAAGAAAATTACACATACAAAATACATCAGGGCCTCCACCTATCTGACCCAGGTCATTTTAGGTGTGACCCCTCCCAATTACAATTATTGTTATCATAATACATTTAATTCTATTATATTCTCCTAAATACTAAATAATTTAACAAAATACAAAATACCTGCCTCTATTTAGTCAATTCCCAGTCCCCGATTCATCAGCAGTAACCTACAGGAATTCCAGGGGAACAGGATTCAACTCAACCCAAAGAACCAAAATAAGTGATTTTCTTGCTATAACTGCTTCAGTATTCTATCAACTTACTACAATCTCTACAAATTGTTTATTCCATAATTACTCTACTAGTACCTACAATGCTACATTTATTCACCTTATAGGACAATTTCCAATGTCCTTGGCTTGATAATTCAAATCAATTAACCCCAGACTATTTTTATTTACTTACTTGATCAATACCTTGCAAATAACTATTATATTACAAGGCTCACTACCAGATTTTAGAAAACACTCTCCTAATCTCTTGTTTCTTTCTTCTCTTCACAGTCCATTTCCATTTATTTCTTACTTACTAAAAATTTCCCTATATCCTTACAGTAATTTTCTATTATTTCGTTAACATTGCTTTTCTCCCTAATGTTTAATCTTATACTTTCTTTTCTCCAAGTCTCAGTTTCTTTACATTCATAAATTATATGTTTTACATCTTCTTTATCCCCAATCTATGGGCACATGTCTTGTGGATATCCATTTCTTTGACCTTTTAACCTCCATATTCCTGCTCTTAGCCAGGCCATCCCCTTTCTTTCTTAATAATAGGGTTATCTATATACCTCTCTCTTCCCAAGCTATTTTTCATTGAGACATAAAAAACTAGTGACCTTTTCTCAGATAATTGACTAAATAATTTTGGATCTCTATGTCCTCGAATCTTTTCCTAGCTTCCTTCCAGAAACCTTTGTGGTTTATTTCTCTTTTTCTCCATATATCCCCTAATCCATTACTTTCTAGATTATATCTCAAGTTACTAACCCAACCTGTGTTTTGTAAAGTTGTTTTTTGATATTGTAAGCATTGTATCAATAAATTATCATCATACAAATTTAGAATCCTATACCAGTATTTTAAAGCTCTCTCCATAACTATTCCCTTTCTTGTACCTCTTCCCATTTCAATCTGCGCAACTTCGTTTGCTGTTGCTATTGGCAGCCCTAAAACTTCCTTAAAAAACATCCTATGAACATGATCTACAACCTCCCAACATTTCTCAAGTCCCCAAATTTCAATACCATAGAGCATTTGGACCTCAACCACTGAATTGTACACCCTTTCCAGCCATTTCATTGTGATAAATACAATGCAAATAAATATCAAAGTATGAAAAGGAGAAAATCATATATATTGTTTTGTTGGTTTTGAAAAGCTTTTGATGTAATAAATATGATGTATTATAATTTAAATTAAGTATAAAGGAGTAAACAAAAGATTTATAAGAAAATTACAACAAATTTATATTGATAATAGAACTCTAATGATATGAAATGAAATAGTGTTTAACGCCCATTTTTGCTACAGAGGCACCACAGACGATGAACACTGATGATACATGAGATGAAATGATATATTGGGAAAGGATTTATTTTTAAGGAAGGAATCGTTCCAGGCCTAATTTAGGGTACCTCCCCGGCATTTGCCATTTATGAGAAAGATTTCATGGAAAACCTGGAAAAAACCTCAGTCAGGGAGGACGGTCCTGGCGGTATTTGAACCTAGACCTCCCCTCACGAGTCCGTGCCTTAACGACCTCGGCCACCCATGGAGGTCCTCTCTAATGATATGGTGACTGAAACTATCCCAAATTATATTGAAGATACCAGAGATGATTTATAAATCCAATGGGCATGTTCCAATAGTCAGTAATAAAAAAAATATCCCTGGGTTTCCTGCAGATGATTTAGTTACAGAATCTATAACAAATTTGGGATTAATGAAAAAAATTAAAGCAATATCTAGTTTTTGTACAGAATAAAGTTTAAAAATTAACTAAGGTTATGGCTTTCAAGAAGGGTTCTAAACTAAGTAAAGATGAGAGATGGTACTGGAGAAGGGAAGAAATTTATGACTAAAGTAAATTTTAATAACTAAGAGTAAGATTAAGTGTAAAGAAGGATGGATTGAGAAAAGAAAAAGGTATTAATTGGGGGAAAATTGACATTGAAAGTTGTAAAAGTATATCTGGAGAACTGCCAGGAATGTAAATTAAATGGTGGTAGAGAGTTTATCCTGCAATAATTAAAAATGCTAAAGGGATACAGATTTTGAGGATATTTGAGGACTAGGTAAATGCCAATTTGACGGAAGTTACTGTTAAATAATATTTGATGTACTGAGGGCTACACCCAATGGGATAGTTCAAGCAGATTTAGGATAAATAGGGAATAAGATGAAAATAGTGGAAAGAACTTTAAAGTGTGGGCTCAGGATCAGCAAGCTATAGGAAGAAATATTGTAAGGCAATTTTACAAGAAAGGATAAAACAAATAGTTTGGTCAATATGATTAAGAAGATTTTGAAAAGGACTGGGATGGGAAAAATAGGGAAAGATTTTTTGAAACAAATTAAACTAAGGATGGAAGATATTTGAATTGCAAGAAATATTTGGTTGCTTTAATAATAAAAAATCTTTAGTTTATATAGATGCATGAGAAATATATGGAGTATGGAAAAATTGAATGTTTAAGCATGATAGGAAAATTTTTCATGGATCAGAATAGGAGTAGCCGAGTTTAAAGAAGTTGGTGGAAGAATCAGTATAGAGATAAGTCCATTATGTGGGGCGAAGAATATCTGGCATGATTACTAGAATTTAAAGAGTCTAGGTCATTGAGAGAGAAATCACTTATGGAGACATAAAGTAATCTTCTAGTAGTAATAGTAATAAAATAACAAATTTAAGTTCAGAAAAAAAAATGTAAATAAATAGGAAGTTTTCTTTTAGGAAAATTGAGGAAGAAATGGTTGGAAGGGTTAAAGAAATAAACTATTATTATTAGAGTTAATGGTTTTAATTATGTGGGAAAGTGCAATATCCTAATAACTACAATATTGTGGATATTGGGTTAAAAAAATTAGCAACTAAATTGAGACAAAAGATCAGTAGAAAGATATATAATGAAATAAACAATTAGCACAGGATTATAGGTTCAGTGTATGATTCTGTGTACAGTATTTACTTTGTATATATTATATCTAGTGTTGAATCAATTCATTCATTCATGGAGTGTGTAACTTATGTGGTTAATGAAGAAATTCAATAAATATTTTCTAACTTGTGAAGTTATATCAGTTCAGGCAAATGAAATATTAAATGTTTTTTGCCAGTCCCAGATGAGCATTATATTTTCTTATTGTGTTGGATGTACGAATCAAAAGGGGTTTGTAAGATTTTATGATGTCACAAAACCTGAAATTACTCCAGAATCTTACTTTGAGTAAGGTGCAGAGAAATTTTAATCAATCAAAGCAGTGTTAGAGTTTTCATAATTGCAGTTCTGCGGAGATGTATAAAGCATCATAAAACAAGTGTTAACTTGCAACATTTGTTCATTGTTATGCTCACTAAATTTAGTACTCTTATATGGATAAAAACAATAAAGAAGACATCATTTATGATTTAATTGCCATCCATACATTTCAGCAACTCATAAAAAAATTTAAGTTCTGAGAGATACAGGTTTCAAACTACCCCAAGCAAGCATAACAAGAGAAACTTGCACTCAGCAACAACATCAAAGCACTCCATTTCAAGGACTTGAAAGAATATTTTATGCATATTGTTGATAATGATGAAGAATGCGACATTGAATCTGTTAATGATGCTGTAGGATTGGAGGACCCTGCATTTCTCTTGTTGCTTTGTTTGTGTAATGTGGTATACAAAATCTGCAAGACAAGAGTGAATGAATGCATCAATATCACCAGAACTTTGATCAGTGTCTGGCATCATAATAATTTCAAGCACCAATACATAATTTTGTCTTGTTTAGACAAAAATATGGTTTGGGGACCAAAAACTTTCATTTTGCTAACTTATTAGATGAAGAAGCAATTTCAAGCATACAGCAAAGCTTTCCTAACAATGAAAGTGAAGCAACTGTTGAAAATATATCCATTCTTTAAGAGCAAACAATTAAGGAATAAATTTGTGAACTGCACTCTGATGAAACCAAACATCTACTTCCACAAATGCTATTGCAATATATTTTGAATAAAGGTCTTATTAAGGTTTATGAACAGCCAATGCATCTAGTTTGTTTAGTCCTCACAATTCCAATGAAAACATATTCCAATAAAATAATAACTTATGTATTACGTAAATAGAATCTAATATAATGAAGAATTAAGCAGAAGCTATTAACATTGAAGCAATATATTATTTGATCATAGCAATTGGCATAGTAACACTTATATCTCACTTTCTTAATAAACTTCAAGATTCCACATTTGGATTGTTTAAGCAAATTCATTCTTCAATCGCCAGAAAACAATAGTTGATCTCCAGCTGATGATGATGTGAATGCTCTTGAAACTGTTTTGATTTTAAATAAGTAAGTGGAGTATAATAGTGTTACTACAAAATAATGTAAGATATTTTAATTGTACATTCAATGCACTTCACAATTAAAACAATTGTAAAATGATTGTACAAACCATTGATTAACTAGTTGACAAAGAATGTAATAGTGTAGTATTATAATATAATTGAGCATGCTGTGAATAAAATTAAAGGAAAAAGGGGAAAAAACCCACACACATGAGTTCAACTAGAAAAATAGAATATTAAATAACAAATTGTGAAGAAACTCTATAAATGAACCCTTAAGAGGATAAAAAAGTTAATACATTGTAACATTTTAAGAACAACTAGAACATGTAGGATTATTATTTTGTGATGAAACATATTGTTTGATAAATTAAAAAAAATATATATCACGTCACTCATATTTAAGAATATATATGATATCTAAGGGTTCAATTACTAAATTATATTTCCTAAATATAATTCAAAGACTAACAATGCAGTTCACTATAACTCCACCACTTTTGTTACTGGTTATGGAAATATAAAATCTTATTTACATAGATTTAAATTAAAGGTATACCCTAACCTGTTCCTGTAATTGTGGTGACCAAATATAAATAATTTTTTATAAGAATTATTTTATTTTTTTTTAATAGTGTTTAATGCCCATTTTAACTATTGAGGTATGACAGGCGGTGTTATAAAAATGAATTATTTTACAAAGAAAGAGACTTTTAATAGATTCAGTTTTAAATATAGAAAACTGGCCAGTGAACTGTGAACCTTTAATGAAAAGACATATTATAAGTCCTATTGAATTAAAAACCAGTGTGTCATTTCAGAGATTGTAGTTTAGTAGTTTAAAGGTAAAAATTGCCAACCTCAAATGACATTGTCATAATATTGCAATATAATTGTAAATTATATAGATTTATAGTTGTAAAAAAGGAATATTGCATGTAGATATACTCCACATAATGGAACATACAGTCAATAAATAACATTTAAAAAAAAATGTTAATGAATTATAAAAGAATCTTAGATAAATGATATAACATAGAAAACCAATGGTTCATAAATTCCAATTTCCGTTTTAAAAAAATTGAGTCGAGATAGTAACATACATATCACTAAAATTCAATAGAATGGAAGACTAGTTTCGGGAGCCATCGCTCCTATTGTCAGTTCCTCAACAACGAGGTCAGCAGACCAGGAACTGACGATAGGAGCGATGGCTCCCGAAACTAGTCTTCCATTCTATTGAATTTTAGTGATGTATATGTTACAATCCGGACTCAATTTTTTTAAAATGTTAATATTTGACATCACTGTTACAAAAGTTCACTATATTTTATCCAATTTCCAATTAAAGTTTCTAAAGGATTAGCATGCCATTGATCAATTCTATTCAATTATAAAAGATGACAAAGATTTGCAAATATTGGTTCTGTGGTACAATGATAAATTGTGAGTGTGAGACAATTAAAAACAAAGGGATCTTGTTCAAGTCCCAGTATGACAGTTTTTGTCTTTAGTTTGTTAGAACTAGTATCAAAATTCACTTTTGATTTTGCATATTTCAAAGTAGCTATGTTTTGAATTCATTTTATTATTTTTCATGCTTAGAGAATGTAGAAGAGTACAGAATGCACTGCATCTTATACAAAGTAATGTACAACAAATTGGTAATTGCAATTGTAATGTCTTAGGAAATGGAATGAACTTAAAGAACTAGACACTGTATTGATAAAGTAAACACTGCTGTAATCAAAACAAGAAGGGATAAAGATCATTGAACATTCATGGTTAGGCAAATAAAAATTGCACAGATTTTAAAGGAAAAGCTTAAAATACTGACCTCCAATATCATGGTCTAGGAAAATCAGCACAGAAATGATTCTGGTACCATTAAGAATCCTAACATTATGAACATTAACACAGGCTATGATATGGGCTAATAGCTCCTCTTTTGAGTAAATAGTGTTCTGAACACCATAGTCTGGATATGATCCCAATAAAAGAATTTGAGAGGAATTAGGACAGAAAGTAAGACAGACAAACAACACTAGGACTAAATATAAAATGAATTTTGTGTCGGACTGGCAGCTGATGGTGCAGGCAAAAGCCTGTAAAATATGTTCTGTATAATTCAATAGTAAGTAGAGCATAAGATATTAAATTGACTCACTAGCTAATTAAGAATAAACAGTAGGACTGCCTCTTCTGATCCAGCAATTACAGGAAAATTGATTAAATATCTCATATGGAGAAGCTTCATCACATTGAAAATATATTTGAATAAAGAGGTCGATTATCTTTACCCCTAAAAAAGCTGGCAATAGGTACTGCTCTAAGAGTCGTTAATAAATTTAACTATTCAGTTGAGGAGGAGGAAAAAGTTATAGCCAGTGAAGCAGTTGGAAGCAATTCCAGCTCATAAGTGTATGAAAAATCTCTCCTGCTGGCTCTTCTTTTCAGCAACAAGGAAATTTTCCAAATTGTATGCCCAAATCCTGAATTTGAAATCAACCTATATCTATCGCACATGGGCTCATCAGTAAACAGGAGTGATAAAAGTAATCTGGCTAGTGCTGCAAAACCAAATTCCAGTCCATATATAGATGAAAAATCTCTTCTGCTCGCTCATCTATGCAGTGGCATGGAAATAGTTCTTATTGTATACCTATATATGTTTATTCAATGAATTTGGAATAAACCCATCCCTACTAAACAGGGCTTCATCAATGAACAAAAATGATGAAAGTAATCTGGTTAGTGCTGAAAAGACCTATTACAAGACTACAAGTGGGGAGAAGTGCTTGGGGTGTAAAGCTTTTATCTTTTGCAAGTGGAAGGGACTGAGATGCTTAGATGATGTCTTTATTATGTGTAATAATGTGGATGCTGTTTGAAAATTCCTGTTTCATTCAATGAAACATTTTCCCTTGAAATCTGGAAAATTTGGGGAGCAATGAGCAACTTGCAGTACTATCTGCCTTTAAAGACACATGTTCTTGCAAATGCTTATAAATATACTTGAGAATGCCATTTATTAGGGTACCTTTCTCTGTAAATATCTGTGGCTATTGAAGCATAATTTCCTGTTTAATAAGGTGCATATTGATAAATTTGAGAAATATAACTTTTTCCATGTTAATTACAAGCACATGTATTACAATGAAAAACTGTCATTAAATGTTAACAGATGCATAAATTGCATAAAGAAATATGGAAAGAATTTTATGTTAAATAACCCTTTACTTAAAAATAAGCAGGGGGGTCTCTGCACCATGACAGGGCTCAACCCTATATTCATCACATCTTAAAATTGGCATCTTGTATCAATATGCAGAAAATTTTGGCCCCATCTGGAATAAGATTCTACACTTAACAAAATGGATCATTTATCAGTATAGTGGTATGTAGAAACATGATTAGTTTCCAATTTTATTAATGATAAATTTTAAAAATACATCTTACAAATAATTAACTTTTAGGTTTCTGTTAATACAGCATTAATAATAATTCATTGGCTTAGTGGACTATTTGTTTCTATCTCAAATTTCTTGTTTAAATCATCTCCAAAACCAGGAACATTATTACTATGTTATCCAAATTGTGTCTTTAGTGTAAATGCATGTGCACATCTGTAAAATTCTTGTGATTAACTTTCTTAATCTTTTCCAGTGTGTGGTGGAATCTTCAAGGCTGATAATGGCACAATTACATCACCACATCATCCATTCTACTATCCTTCAGATACCACATGTCGATGGATTATTTCAGTGAAACCAGGATTTGTGATTCGACTAACATGGCATTCCTTTGAACTGGAATATGGTCATGCTGGACAGTGTCCCTATGACTCTGTAACTGTATACCAAAATAGCACCAATCCTCTCTTTGTTGGACTCATGGGAAAGTAAGCAAATACTTTCTGTTTGTCAGTTTGTTAGCTCTCACTCTAAGATGTATAATTTAAGTGATGCTTTTTTAATTATTATGGTATAATTTGCTTTCATAAAGCTGGGCACAAGGATTTAAATTATGAAAAAGAAAGCTTTGCTACTGAATTTCCTTACAAGATTGACAGTATTTCTTAAGCTCAAATATTATCATACAGCTTATGATTTTAACAAATCTCTTAATGAACATAATGCACTTCTTATGGCAGGAATCTTAGAAAGAAAAACTTTTAAGTTGGTACTACAAACCATTTGGTCTTAAGAATCAGTAGAGACTTTAGAGTTACCTATGTTTAATTACATAATTATAAAATAAATTAATTGATTGTAGCTAAAAAGAAGAAAGTCAAAATTTGCACTCTTTGGCTTTGGATTTTGACCAATAATCTATATGATGCATTTCAAATGTTGGAAAAAAAAATTAAAGTCTGACTCTTCCTTCTTGCTATTTTCATGTATGGAGGAAGAAAGAAGTAACTTTAATATTAATTAAATTTGGAAGCTTAACACAATGAAGCGTACGTTAGTAATCTATTCTGCATCTGCACAATTTAAACATACTCTTTTTGACTTCACTTACTGGAGATTTACTCTGGACATATTTTGTGGACATCTTTTAACAGCTGAGGATGTGGATAAGTGTCCACAAAACATGTCCTGAGTAAATTTCCAGTAAGTGAAGTCAAAAAGAGCAGTTTTTCACAGTTTGGCACACAGATTGATGAATATTCCACTCACAGAAGCAGAGTACAAAATAGAATACAAACAAATAATAAAGACAGCTATAATCAATGGTTTCAACAAGGACATAGTGATAAAAATTCTCAATAAATCTGAAAGACAAAAAGGGATAAGGGAAGTTTTCACACTGAAAAATACAAAAGAAGAATACAAATTCAAAGATTTCACCTACCATCCAATTTAGCACAAGTTCAAGAAAATTTTCAAAGAACATGGGATAATGTTTGCCCCAAAGAACAGATATAACATCAAGAATTTATTAGGTTGCACGGTAAAAGACTCCATACCAACAGAATAGAAATCAGAAATTTATGAAATAAAATGTGCAGATTGTGAACAGAGCTAAATAGGCAAAACAAAAAGAAATTTGGAAATTCGGAGGAAAGAACATTTTAGGAATATTTGGTTTAAACAGGTAGATAAATCAGCAGTAGCAGCTCACTTTTGGACCAAAAACCATGAAAAAAAGAGCATTTTTAATAGTTTTGACTCAGACAGATTATTAAGAGGTAACTTGTATAAAATATAGTGAACTTTTGTAACAGTGGTGTAAATTATTAACATTTAAGAGAAATTGGGTCGAAATAGTAACATACACACCACTAAAATTGAATTAAATGGAAGACTAGTTTCGGGAGCCATCGCTCCTATCATCAGTTCCTGGTCGACCAGGAACTGATGATAGGAGCGATGGCTCCCGAAACTAGTCTTCCATTTAATTCAATTTTAGTGGTGTGTATGTTACTATTTCGACTCAATTTCTCTTAAATGTTAAGAGGTAACTTATTGACTTGATTGCATGCAGCTTTACATTCATATATTTAATGTTCCTGTCACCAATTATAGTAATTTGCACATGTTTTTCATTTCCTTCTATTTGTTTGTGCTTTGAACATATATCAGTATCTTATTGTGTTGAATGTAATATATTTTAACAACAGTTTGTGTTCTAATATTTTTCTTTGCACATTTCCAAATAAAAGAGAAATTATCCTGCCCGTACAATAATTATTTTTAAAATCATTGTTATAATAGGATAATCAAGCGCAAATCAGGGTGGAAAATTTTGTAGGCAAAAACAAAACAGTGGAACACTGTAGATAGTAGTAGCAATAGTGTTACCATATAACTTACTAAAAATTAAATGTTAGTTTACTCTTTCTAGTAGATTTGTAGATTCTCTTTATTTCTAAGTGCATTCCTATTTTTGATATCTTCTATTCTGATATCATCTACACTTGATCCCAAATATTTCATATTTCCAGCAAACACAAACAAATTGCAATGAAAATCCATTATTTCACAAATAATCAACAGTATATTTAATAAGCTTATTTATTTAGTACCAACTAAAATATAAAATAGATAATACATCCTACAGTTATGTATTCAACTTGTATATGCTAAACTTCACTTACATAAAATTAAGACTTGTTTCGGGAGCACTCACTCCCATTTTCAGTTGTTGACCGACTACAGTTACTTGAAATGGTGGCTGGATATCCAGATGGTCCTGCGGCGGTGTCTGGTGATTGTAATAGGAACTTACTAGTTCATCCATAGGAGGAGAATCAACGGTCATTAAGTTTTCTTAATTTTTTATGATGAAAATTTTTTCACAAGTGGATAGATCCATTGGGTTGTGAAGTTGTTTCAGCAGATTAATCTCTGGTTTAATTTCATGATTTTTGGTCCAAAAGTGAGCTGCTACCACTGATTTATCAAGCTGCTTAAACCGAATGTTCCTAAAGTGTTCTTTTCCCCAAATTTGCAAATTTCTTTTCGTTTTTCCAATGTATCTCTGATCACAATCTGCACATTTGATTTCATAAATTCCTGATTTCTGCTCAGTTGGTATGGTGTCTTTTACTGTGTAACGTAATATTTTCTTGGTATTATATTTGTTCTTTGGGGCTAACATTATTTCATGTTCTTTGAAAATCTTCTTAAATTTGTTGTGGTAAGTTGGATGGTATGTGAAACTTTTAAATTTGTCTCTTTCCTTGATATTCTCCAATGTGGAAACTTCTCTAATCGATTTTTATCTTTTAAATTTATTGATAATTTTTATTACTGGGTCTTTTTTGAAACCACTGGTTATAGCTGTCTTTATTATCTATTGGTTTTCTATTTTATACTCTGTTTCTGTGAGAGGTATGTTAGTTAGTCTGTGTGTCAAGCTGTGAAACACTGCATATTTATGTGAAATCGGGTTATAACTATAATTTTTATGCAATTTTCTGTGTGTGTTTCTTTTCTGTAAATTCCAAAGTTCAGACAATCTCCATTTCTTATGATTTTTAAATCTGGGAATGGGAGTCAATGAATAATATATACCTGCATCCTATAACCAACTCAAAAGTTGCCTAACTAAATTTTTTTTTTGTTCCCAATACATCATTATTCCATGTTGTTGATGTATTGGAGACCAAACCATTATCAATTACATCACTCTCATTATTGTTCTGATAATCAAATGTTTACTAATCCTGAACTCTCTTCTCCTATCCAATTCTAATCTTCCTCCACCATTTATCCTTAATTTTGCCCAAGTATTTTCCCATCATTTTTATATTTTATCTCCTTTAATTCCAAAAATCTTTCTTATTAAAACTTCTCCCTCAAATTCCATTTCTCTTTCCATTTCTGTAGTCTCCAGAACTTCATTTGTTCACAATAAAATATTCTATGATACTCATTGTCAGGTTCACATGATATATTCATTCCCACAGATATTTTTCATTCCTCTTAAATAACAGGAATAAGGATATTCCTGTTCTGGCCCAATGATTCCTTCCCTCCCAAGTTTATCACATATTCCTAAGTACTTCTATCCTCCCCCAAACTCTTTTTATCTCTCAATAAATTCTCAGTTCTCTCTTTTCTCTAAGGCTTGCAAATATTTCTTGTTTCTCAAGATCTTCAATTCTATCTCTTACTTCTTTCCAAAATTCCTTATATCTATATTGCTTATTTACCCAACAATCTCCCATAGCAATTTTTTCAACAATATCCTGAGTTTCAAACCCCAAAACCCTTTCCATTTTATTTAGTCTTCTCCTGCACCAAGACATTCCTTAATAATCTCTCCATCATCTAACGTATTTATTCTGTATAGATATTTCTTAGTTCTTTCAATTTTTTTTTTAACTTTGCTGATTAACCTATCCACTTCTGCCAATGCTACATTATTAGGTAAATTTTGGTAGTCCCATATTAGTTTACAAAATTATCTATAATTAAGTCCAGGTCTTTCCAGCAGTCATCATATCCCCAGAGATCTATGCCATGCATACATAACTTTCACCTCCACCACAGGTTGGATATCCATTTAATGCTTATTTCCTAAACATAACCTTATAACCTCCATAGATATTTATCCTTTAGCAAATACAATGTTTCTCTTAACATTTTAACTGACATTAGCATTTAACCTCATGCCAAAATAATCAAATTTCATAACACTTCTGTTTTCACACCCATCAAATTTTCATCCTTTCATCCTTTCTCAATTTAGAACCCTTCATAACGACCATTATTTTGGATTTATTTATTGTTTACTTTTATGCAACATTCTTTATAATAGTTGTGGATAGCTTCAGTTGCTCTTCTGAGACCTCTATTTGAAATATAATTGACAACCAAATCATCTGCATACAGTAGAGCTAGAGTATTTCCTTATTATTAATTACTGGTGAATGTACATTTTATTTTTGAATCCCTTCAATAATATAATCAATAAATAAATTAAATAGCACTGGGCTTAATTTACATCCCTATCCAATACCTGTTAAACTCAGTATGCACTGTTATCTCATCTCTTAAAATTTCACACAGAATTTATTATCTAAATAGATTGCTTGTAATATAAGTTCTAACTTACTCCTTTCCTTTTTAACTCGATAACAGTGCTTGTCTATCTGTAGAATCAAAAGCCTTCTCTAAATCTATAAATATCATGTATACCCTCCCCATTTTAACATTTAAATACTTAGCAACAATTGTTTTTATTATGAAAATATTGTGAACTGTTCTTTTTCTTCTTCTGAACCCACACTGAAACTCTGATAATTTTCTCTCCCTCTCAACCCAATCCTGTAATTTATTTGTTAAAAGTTTCAGTAAATATCTTTTCTATTATGCATAACAAACTTAAACCTGTAAAATTTGGTGGGTTATTTACATCCTCTTTCTCTTTGTATGTAGGCACTATCACACTTGTTCTCCATTTCATTGGAATCGTACCAACCTCTAGAATTTTTTAAATAACATTTTAATAAGTGCATCCTTGCACCATAATTTCCAAAATTCCCCTGGAATTCCATCAATACCACTTACCTTATTCTTTTTCAATTTTCTTATTTGCTTCCAGATTTCTGCACTAATTTCCTTATCAAGATCTTCAATATATTGCTGATTCCCTCTCCCAAATATTTTTTGCTTATACCAACCCATCCTAATAACACTTTAAAATAATTATACTATTCATCTGGTCTCTTTCACCACATTCCTATATATATTTTTAACTACTGAACCAAATATTTATGCTATTATGTGCATTTGAAGCCTCAAATAAGGTTGACTCATTCTTTTCCCCCATTCTTTCTTCTTCTCCTAAGAAAAATCTATAACTCCATCTCCAGATTAAGAACTTTTCTCTTAACTGCAATTGCCTCCATCTCTTAATTTCTTGCTTCATCCTTTTCTTTGCTAATCAGCATTCATCATCAAGCAATCCTTTTGTTACTATTCTTACTAATCCCAATTTTCATACTACTTGTGTCAAAATAATCTCACATACTTGGCAAACTATACACAATTCTGAACTCATACAACCATTATTTGTCCCAAGATCTCTGAAAGTTAATTACAGCACTGAATTACTTTCTAATTTTCCTTCCTGACGAAACACTCCAACCTTCCTGTTGTTCAACCTTTAGTTTTGCTCTTCACACCACATATTCCATAAAAGTCAAATCCCTCTATGTCTATGATTGATTTATTCACCAACCATGTTTACACAACTCCTATAACATCACTAACTGTAATGCCAGTTTCAATTTGCCACTTAACACTTTTCCTCATAGGCACTCTGCATTCCAGTGTAATAATGACAGAGCAAATCCTTATACTGAGCCTTTTCTCTCAAACCTAAATTGATAAAATTTCATTTTGCTTCTGGTCATTTTCACTGATTCTTTGTTGTGACTACCTCGTTCCTCTAACCCCAAAATGCTGCCCAATGGTATTGACATCATAGTCACTCTTCATGCCATACATCAAGGTCAGCTACTGCTCCCAAAGCTGCTCTTCGCATGTCTTCAATCATCTGGGTTGGTGGAAGCAGTTGTCTTCGCAGTGCTGTCATGTCGCTGCTTGTATTCTCTCTCTCCCCATGCTTAGAGCTGTGGAAACACTCCTTCTACCTCTTGCAGCTTCAAGGTCACCTTCCTGCTGCTGACTCATGACTTTGCTTCCTTTTGCTTCTCATGTTGCATTGGTGGATAATCTGTTTTATACCATTTATCCATAAATCTATTCCTTTCACTTATACTTTCTTGCTTTCATCCCTTGCCTTCTTCATTTCCTTTATGACCAAATTTTCATTTCCCTCTCCTTCATTCCAAAATGTTGCTCAATATATGTTCTGATACCTTTAAATTTTTTGCTATTGCTTAAAACCATCGACTTAAATTTTGCCTTACTAACTTCGCTGTAATGGGCCTAGATCTTCCTTCTTTTCTTCCAATGCAGGAGGTATCATTCCAAAAATTATTAGATTTAAATGCCTACTACCATCCTCTGCTATCTCCAAGTAAAATAATCTTCCCCTACAATTTATAATTTCTTGTTCAGTTCCTTTAAATATACTACCATGGACTTAATATCTTACAGCTTCCTATTTAATTTGTGTGCTGTTCTATTTTCCATTTGTTAAAGATTACTTTTCTGATTTGTTATGAATTTTAACATTTTGACAACTTGATGCATTCCAGTCCCGGATTAAAGTCAATGCTCACTATCATAAGATGATGGCTATTAATTGCACCAACCAAAAATCAATTGCATGCCATGTTTCTTCTTCCCAATTATCATCTATTTATTGCATTAAACAGGACAATTCTGGCTCTGTAAGTACTAGTGCAGACTCCCATCACTCTTCTTTACTTCACGTCGGTCCTGGTGGTGTAGTGGTAACCATACTTGCTTCCTAAACCCAACATCATGGGTTCAAACCCGGCAAGGATCAATGGATTTTTTTGGGCGTAAAAATCCAAAGTATGGCTTCCTTTGGAAGGGAAGTAAAGCCGTGGGTGCCGTGTTGTACATTTACGGCACGATAAAGAACCTTAAGCCTGAAAGAAGAGCCTCTGAGCAAAATTTGTCGGCCATTTCACGCCCTAAATAGAATGGGATGCTGATGACCTTAGATGTTAAAGAGCATCCGTAAATGGGGGAGGAAAAAAAAATCAAACAAACAAAAAACTCTTCTTCACTCCACCACAGGTAGCTGAGGTCATTAAGATGCGGACTTGTGAGTGGGAGGTCTGGGGTTCAAATCCTGCCAGGACCGTCCTCCCTGACTGAGTTTTTTTCAGGTTTTCCTCAGTCCTCATAGATGGCAAATTCTGGGGTGGTACCCTAGACTTAGGCCTTGAACGTTTCCTTTCTTAAAAAAAAAACCCTTTCCCAATATATCATTTCATCTCATGTATCATCAGTGTTCACCGCCTGTGGTGCCTCACCAGTAAAAACTGGCATTAAACACAATTAAAAAAAAAACTCTTCTTCACACACACTCTCCCAACACATCTGTCTCATCTCGCAGGTGATTGCTCTCTTTTTCTTTATAAAAGTTTATAATCTCCCAGTTTAAATTTCACAAGTTATGTACTTATAGAGCCTTATTAAAGCAGTCACAAAACAGAATAGGAGCATTTTATTTTCTATTAATTTGTTATGAATGAGTCATACAGTATGGAGATCTGATAAGTTATTTATAGTGTTCATGCTAAACCAAGAAAATTTTTAAAAATAATGAGATTGGATCTTCAAGGTGAACTGCATATAAAAAAGAGATAAATGTTCAATTTGAATAAGATCCCTGAAGATGAGATTCAAAACAATGATTAGCATACCAGAGCATTTCCTGTTAAATATTTACAATGATGCATACTTAGATTGTAAATAAGAAATTAGGAAAATGTATAAACTATAGTTTTTGAAACATGCAGAAAATAAGGTAAAATAAAAGTTCTAAAGGCAGTACTTCTGTGATTATTTTAGTTTTTATTTTATTTTTTTATTGAGTGCTAATCAAAATACGAAAGAAATAAAAGTCTGTAGGTTCTGACTCTAGCCACTTTTCCTATAGACTGCTACAATATTTCATACAACTTATAGATCACAACAATATTTCATTATTAATTTGAAAATAGTGAACTATAAAATCACAAATATCTTTTAACTTACTTAAATGTAAAATTGGAACTTAAACACAGTGAAGCCAATCATATTAATGGATATCATTGTATGATTAGTTGAACTACACACTCTTAAAGCTTCACTTACTTTTTATAAAAGTATGTGAAGCTTTAAGAGTGTGTAGTTCAACTAATCATACAATGATATCCATTAATCTTTTAACTTGTTCATTTCAATGGCCAATATTCCCACCTTTGAATGGCCAGAAGGCAGAAACACTGCCATTGAGGGAAGCTGCACCTCTGGCGGTCCAGAGACAAATCTTCCCTTCTCCTTCTTCTGTTCTTATACCCTGAAATAAATTAATAATATGGAATACAAACTCTAAGCTAATGCACAGTACATGAAAAGTTAGATTTGACCTTAACTCTGCTTATTTAGCCAAAACAATAACTATCTCAAAATACAAGATATAAATGAGTATATACATAAAATCTCATTTTCTAATAATGTAATTATATACAATTTAGTTATTTTAATTTTATATGTCATTTCTCCCTATAGATTATCTCAGTTTCATATTTACCTTCCTAAAACTCCCCTAATTTACGTAGCTGTGTTTGAATTTCAAAAATCTTTCTTACTATGACTAACTTCTTTATTCCTCAATAACCATTTGTTGCTTATTAAACTTTGTTTCTTTATACTGAAAAGTAATTGCATCTCATCATACTTCTCCCTGCAGACCCCTGGGATAATATTCCCCCTGGAACCCTTTAATTTCCAAACACCTAATCAAACCAATGTATTTCTTCACTTTCATTCTTCCTACAAATTATAGTATTCTTTTCTTTACCTGGGCCATTTTTTATATCCTTGTACCGCATCAATGAACTTTTCTTAAATTTGAGAAAATAAAAATTGTCTGTCCATATTTTCGTCTTATTCTCACTTCCCTTCAAAACCTCTTTCTGAAATCACCAATTTTAACTCAGAAATCACCAATTTTAATCTCCTAGACCATTCTTAAACAACTGCTTTTCAACTCTTCCTAACCAGTTATTCACGTAAAATCCAACTTTTCTTCTCGATATCTTAGATATATTTTCACATTAATAATATTAGGTCGCTTTTAAACCCAAAACAAATATATCAATATCCTTTCTATAATTGACCCTCTCACACTTTCTTTACTAACTCTGCCAAAGCTCTATTATTGGGACATCCTGGTATTAACTTACAAAAAATTCTTTAAATAAATCCAAAGTAGGGCATCCTTTATCAATTCCCCAGATTTCCACTCCATAAATCCATTGTCACTGAACCAAAGTAGAATAAATTCTTTCAAACTGCTAAATGTTCATACCCAGTGCTAAATATAAACATTTATGTAATGCTGTGATTGCCATTCTCCCCTTAGTGAATGTCATTCTCTTGTGCCTTTCCCAACCTCTATTATACTCAACTTTATTCCCAAGTTGAAAATTGACTAAAATCCTAAATTTCTCTATCTTCTATTAACCATTTTTCATCTTTATGCAGTTTATTGTCCTCCTTAAACACCACAATTTTAACTTGAAATGCTAATTGGAACTTGTATAGTGAAGCTAATAATATAATTAAGATTATTGTATCATCTTAACCTATTTCTAGTTTTATCCTGAATCACTTTCAGTTCCATTCTCCACAGTACCTCTCAATTTCATCTATAGCTAACTTTAAACTAATCACTGATACTGAATACACCATGAGATCATTAATGTAAAGTAGCCCTGGAATATTCACATTTTTAATTGCAGGCATATGGATATTAACATTTTTTCAAATAATCCACTATAATCATAAGTGACTCCAATGAATTACAGTTACCCACCAAAACATATACTAGAAAATGAAATAAGAAAACTATATCATATAATCCAGATTAGAAATACAGAAATAGTTTTACAATGGATTCTGAGCCATGTGGGAATAAAGAGGATTGAGATTGCAGATACTTTAGCAAAAAAAGGAGCCATCATAAAATTAAAATCATCTTTTGAACTAGAACTTCCCTCTAAATTGAAACTCATAAAAATATTAATAACTAAACAAGAACAACAAAATATAAAATAAAAACTTAAAGGAAAACCATATGAAGATCTAAATACTTTCAAACATCTTTTATCGAAACCAAGAAAATTGGAGTTACCAAATTCCACTTAATTGTATTCAGGATAAAATTAGTCAAAGACAGCCACTGCTTATTATGGAAGGATGTGAATACTATCCTAAACAAAGAACATTAATGAAATGTGACCAACTTGATAGCAACAAACAAATAAAAATAATTTGGAAATTCCTTATTGGAAAGCTAGGGAAAAAAATTATAATTTTTCAGCATTCCCAAGGGCCACTAGCAAGCAACCACCATATTTCATAAAATGCATTGATTATTGTGAGCTATTGCATACGAAACTGAAAGGCACTATTCCAAAGAACATTTAATGTTTATTTTTAAATAATGTGTGTCAATTTAGTGTCAACTTTTTTCAAAATAATATTCTTTACTATTATATAAATTTTATATCTTATTATATGTGTCTTAATAGTGGATTTTATTTTCTTTTCCTATAAAGCTGTGAAAAAGAATTTTTTTTGGATCTGATCAATTAAAATAATGCTTTAAATGATATAAAGGACTTTACAATTTTTTCTAATATATTTTGTTTACAAGGTGTTTTAGAATTCAACCACATAAATTAAAAGGAGTGCAAGGAATGATAAACAATCATTTTGAGACAGGGAAGTTATGGTCTGTGGGCTCAAATTTCTCTGCAAATGAATAAAATCTAATATGGGGTAGCATGTCACTGATTTGGCTTCCACTTTGTTTTATGATCAATGTGGGCAAGTGGTTAGTCTTAAGACCACTGTTGCTTAGTGCCTAGGCCTATGAACTGGAAATAATCACAAAATTAATGACCATGGCTCATATCTTGATGAGTGCCTTAAATTTTTTTTAATTTTTGTTTTTTGTTTGTTTGCACTATTGTGAAAAATTAGATTTTGCTTTCTGTTGCTTATGATTACTTCTACAATTCTAATTTAGTAATTTTATGAAATATGGCACCACACGAGTGTGACTATAAAGTAATTTTTTTATTTGTTTGACAGCATTGAACTTGCAAATGTTATAAAGGAGAATTAAAACAAAATGTAAACTTACAATTAATGAAAATGATTTACTCACTAGAAATACTAGGTATGATGATGCAATAAGATGACAAGTTTTGCTTTTAGGTTGAGCAAGATTTTAAATAGTAATATAAATGATAATAAATGAAACTACATTTCAAATTTTACATTTCTAAAAAGTATGAAAAACCATATATCATAAAGAAAATCTGTGCTCACAAACAGTAATAGTACAGCAACACCTTATCTTGTTTTCAGAGTTTGAGCATTATTTAGAAAACAGTTACAGGAGTTATTGAAAATGGCAACTGCCAACATCTCTGCAGAGATAACATTAGCACATAAATGAGTCCCACACTCTTTCAAATCATGTAGTGCCACAAATTTCATCATCAGCAGCCAATATCCTCACCAGTAATTCTTCATCAGAGGCAATTGGTGTTTAGAATGTGAGACACTGAGGTGTCCCCATAAAAAGAAATCTATGAGGATGATGTCAGGGGAGCACAGTGGCCAGGCTACTGGACTGCCTCTTCAATCCAGTGGTCAGAGAAAATTTCCAAATGCTGTCGAGTGTTCGTATCAAAATAGGTTAGAGATCCCTCATGCTGGAACCACATTTGATGTCATATGCCTAGAGGGATATCTTCCAAGAAAATAGGCAGTACATTAATCAAAACTGGTACACTTGCCCATTTAGCTGCAAAGGAAGAAGGTGCAGGTAATTAAATGACCACCAACTATGCCAACCCAAATTTTCACACTGAAAACTGTACTGACTACGTGTCTTGACAAGGACATGTGGATTTTCATAATCCCATATGTGGCTGTTCCTGTGATTGAGCGTGTTCACCAAAGAAGTCACTTTCACCAGAGATAGGCATGTACTCTATCACAGAAAGAAAAAAAAAGTGGATTTTCACCAAGATGATCCAGTTACAAAACTGTAACTGAGGGCCAAAGTCTGTTGGTTCCAAGGTCTGCGTCTTTAGGAGGTGAAATGGTTGGAATTGTTCCTCCTGCCAAACACTAATGATGTTAGTATCCATGGCATGTGCAATTGCATGAGCACTTGTTGAAGGATGAACCTGCAGTCTGTTGAGAACTTCTTGTTCAAAGTCTGGAGTGCATTGGGTTTGTCTTGCACCAGCATCCATTTATGTATTGGCAGGGATCCAGTTCTCATAGAGGCCGGTGGATAAACTGAAAGGTGCTACGATGAGAATGTCCTTTGTCTGGATATTTTTCTTAGTACAGCTACACAGCTACAAGATGCGCGTCCTCTAGCTTTACCATGCATTAATGCATATTGACAAGCTCTGCAAATGAATAATTGTTATTCGTGTTTTACGGCATATAGAATTTGTAAACGACATGTTTGAATGGTATCAAAAATGTACAAATGGTCAACAGTTCATACTTAGCAAGAGTGCAAAATAGTGAAATGGTAAACTAGTTTCTATTTGCAAAGCTTTACTTCCTTCTAATGTGTTTCTTTCACACTTAAGACCAAAGTGGGCCATTACAACCATTCATCCGTTAATACTGCTTGTAGAGTAGTTTTAACACTTTTATTGGGGTAGTGTTTCTTGTTTTTAATTTGACTATCCTGCTAGATGCTAGGATTTAGTATTCAGCAATTTCTGATTGGCTCCCCCCACATTTTGGAAGTGAAAAATGAGTAGATGTAGTGTTATTCAATGTCAATACATTTTATGTCAAACTATTCTATCTAATGTGATTAAGCAGCTAAGACTAAATGTGTTCTCAATAGGTCTAAAAGGAATAAATTGAAATTACGGAAACTTGAAAAAATTAAAAAAAATACAAGTAAGGTACAGGGCTCGAACCTCCTATTATCTGCTTAGAACCCAACTGAGCTAAATAGACAACAAATTGGATTAGCTTGCATAGTCACAAATGCTTTTGGTGTTATCAGTGTTATCAGTAAAACATCAATGCCCCATATCATTGAAAATTAATAACCACTGACTATGAATGCAAAGTTTCTGCACTAAGTGGGCATAAACGAACATTATGCACAATAAATCTTTAACTTCACATATCTCTGACTAGCTCCAAACCATAAATTGCACATCATCTTTGAATTTTGAGCACATGGATCATAAGATCCCTCTCTCAAAATATTTTTCTATGATTCCTCAGCAATCTTTCAATCCTTCAAATTTGTCAAATTCTGAAATATTCGGTATATGTGTCTTAAGGATTTTCTTTTCTTTTACTGTAAAGTTGTGAAAAAAACTTATTTTTAGATCTGATCAGTTCAAACAATGCTATGGATATTATAAAGGATTTCATAATTTAAAAAATAATTAATTACAGATAATCTCTACACTATAGGATATGTTCATATATATTTTTCATAGTTTATTGCCATAGTCATACAGTTATTAAATATAAAACAGACAAATTGAGGGGTTTATGAATATCTCAAGAATGATGAATGTACTGTAAGTAAACCGTAAAGCATAGAATATGTACATTCACAGCATAAAAATAATATTCCAATTTTTTTACCCATCTGATTTGATTTTCTTAACTTACAACCTGATTTCATCTGCTCAGATCTGATGTCATATCAGGTCTTTCATGGAGTCTTTGCAGCTGGTGGGTTGGCCAGTAAAAGTGTGACTCTCTCACTGCATGCACATCAGGCTATGAGCATCATTATGACTTTTGCATTATCACTTCAGCCTGACTGCAACTGTTATCAAATTCATTTGAAGAATTATTGTGGTGCTTATAAAGTGTTATACATATTAGTAGCACTTACAAATTTTATTAGTGCTTGCTGTAGTTTTCATAATGCCTCTAAATAATCACACATTAATACAAAGATTTTAATGTATGATTTATATGTAAAAACAGAGTATTGCAGGAAAGTTAGACTGTGATTTGTAACAAAATTTCCAGGTGTACCAGCTCCATATAGAGATACTGCGCAAATACTTGTCAATAAATTTAGAGCTACAGGATTTGTTCTCAATAAATTGCAAAGGGTAAGAAGGCATGTGCATACTGAAGAAAAGTTAGATGAAGTTGAAAAACAATTAGAACATTCTTCTCAAAAATCCCTCTGGCAGCTTGCACAGAAAATAGAAATTTCAATGAATTCAGCATGCAAAGCTACCAATCTTTTATACTTGGAAGCATACATCATTGTTGTCCATGAATTGCAGATTTATTCTGGTAAACTTCTGTAATTGAAGTTATGGAATGTTAATGATAGAGTAATTGATCCATGCTTAATAAGCTGCATGTGAAAAATATTGGAGAGCAGAGAGTTAATGACTTTATTGCCAAATACCAAGCATTAGGTAACAACAATACTAATTGATATCTTTGTATGATTCAGTTGAACTACACACTCTTAAAGCTTCACTTACTTTTCATAAATGTATGGAACCGGTTTCGAGAACATTTAGTTCCCATCTTCAGCCAGGCTAAAGTTCAACTGTCGGATCATTCGTTCGTTGGTTGTAGCAGGACAATGTATTCTATATCTCTTGTCATAAGGTACCTGATTATTTTCATTGTAATTATAATTGAAATTGAGAGAACTTGAATCAGCTGTACAAGGTTACATCTGCTTTGACTACTGCTGTAAAATGGGCAACAAAATCATGAAAGACCTAGTAATTGTGACAGAATGACTGGTCATTTTAAGTCATTTATTAACTTCATGAATGAAACAAAATTTTATTGCAAATTGCATGATAATAGTCTTAATGTCATATATTAGGATTTAAAAAATAATATGCATATAAATATAACATTTAATTTCATGTCCGAACCAATACAGTGAAGCAACTATTATGTTCTTAATTATCTAGTGAGTCGATTTGATAATCTTATGTACCACTTACTGTAGAATTATGCAAAACTAGTCTCGCAAGCTTTTACCTGCATCCTCAGTCGACTCACAACTGAGGATGCAGGCAAAAGCCTGCGAAACTAGTTTTGCATAATTCAACAGTAAGTGCAGCATAGGATTATCATATGGACTCACTAGATAATTAAGAACATTTGCATATAATTTTGGTTTTCCTTTTGACCTGTTTGACATCATTAAAACTGATAAAATAACATACCTTTAGGTTTATTGATAGTATTTGTAATGAACTGCATTCTACACCGTGAAGCCTGTCATTAACTCTGAAAATAACTTTGCCTTTGATTTTTTCTTTTCTGCAAAAGCTTAAAAAAAAAAAAATAAATAAATAAATAAAAAAAAAATTTTTATAACTTATCCATGAGAGTAAATGTAAGATTCCTTTTCTGAGTTGCAAAAACAATACTGAAATACATAATACGTTTTAAATTTTCTAATAATTAAGATTGCAATCTCGTCATACAAGCGGTGGAAATATTATTTACAATACTTATATTGTTAAAAACCTTAATAGTCCACAAAAGCCAAATTTAATCCTTTTTAATGAAAATAATTAAATTTATTTATTTTAAAGGTATTCACATCCAATTTCAAATATATAGGTGATCGTTTGGGTATGGATAAAATCAGAACACTGTAAAACATGTACTACTGAACTTTATAATTTGAAACTTGGTATGTACAACAATTAAAGGTGGGAGATTTCTCAGAATGCTACGTGACTCATTTTGCACTCTGCACAACTCATAATGGTGATGCAATTCAGCCCATGTCATCATGGATGCTAAATTGAAATGAGTTTCATGATACTCATTGCATAACGCTTGTAGATGTAAGTGATATGGGTACAGTTTCAGGTTCTTTCTAACAATATGCTGACAGGACATAGATGGTACATTCCTCTCTGCTGAAAGAAATCTTAAACTTTTCCCAGGGCTCAGAGATAGCTGCTTCTGTACTGGGTTTGGCCTGTGACCTCCTACATGTATTTAACACAGAACCTGTCTCTACAAATGTTTGATGCTACAACATTATGGGATAACGTTTGGGTCATTACTCACATTATACATAATATTGAAATTTTCTTTGAACTTGTTTAGCACTCTCAAATTCAGCATATCAAGAACACATTTGTGGTTGCTGTTGATTTTCAGTAGCCATTTTATCATCTGTATTGTCATTATGCATTGTTGATTTTCATTTTTGCCATGTATGGAAACTCCCATCTTTTAAGCAAAATATTACCAGCAAGAAATGTCTTCTACTATCATATTAGCTTTTATAATAATATTTAATATTATCCACACTCAAATGGGTCATCCTGTATGTAAAATAGTCATTTTTCTTAAGTTACTCATGATTCTGGTGTGCTATCATAATTGTACTACCACATTTTGTCCATACATTTACTGTTTATCATTTGTTTCGACATACCAAGAATTTTTTTTTAAAATGTGTGCTGTTTCTTAGCAACTTGATGTGTAATTAATGGTATTTTCATTTCTTATAGGGATTAATTCTATATGTCTAGAATCTGATGATTTATTCATGCTTTGGGAAGCAATAATTGAGGATTTCATGAAAGAAAGATCTTAGATAAGAAAATCAGTTTTGAGAAAATGGCCTAGAAAGAAAATTATTCCCTGATTTTAATTTGGAAATTTCTATGTGAATAATAGTCACATTTTATTTGCAATTATGCATATTCATTCCAAAATCCAAGGTTAAATTTTTCATTTAACACTGTAATATAAAAAACCACTTCTAAAGTATTTTTTTCATCAATCAATGTGCAAATACAGAGAAACAAATATATTGTCCAGAGCAGAATATAATAAGAATTGAAAAGAACATATTATAAAATTTACAATTTTTATTCAGAAAGCCTCTTCAATCATACACATGAATGTTTTATTGTATTGTCTCTGTAGCATTAACATCTATCTGAAGTAGATACAGAAATGTTTGTGTAACTCTTCACTATTTTTTTATTTATTCATTGTATATTTATTCTTCAGAATCTACTCCACCATCAAGTGGTTGGTAGTGCTGCTGTCATGATTTGGGCAGTCAAACCAATGGATTGCTTCTTGAGATACCTAGACACTCAAGAGAGTTGGAATATCATTTTCCTTGTGTTTTAAACTTCTCCTTAGTTGCCAGCAGAAGTTCATCATATAAATTGGTTGAAAAAATAAAAAATTTTTATAGTTCTTTCATTCTTCATTTCTGAATGGATTTTCTCCATAGTTTAGAATCACTAGCCCTTTATCTAATTTTATTAGCTGATTCCAGCATCACATTTAATATTTTACTCAGATGAGTTATAAAATATGAAGTATTGAAATATGAAAATATGAAGTTAATGTAACAGCAATGTTTAAGGATCAGATAAAATGAACATTTTATTAACGGTATAACTTATGACTTCATAAAAGTTTTAATATCTTTGGTGTTGATCAAGACATCAAAATGCTGGTTGTGGGAGATGATAAAAGAAATTCTAGACAATAAAAAGAAATGTTTGGCTTAACACAATTTTCGTTCTTGAGATCTTTCTTGCACAAAGTTTCTCAATTCTTTTCATTGCTTTAGTATTTTTTGGCAGTTGACTGAATAAGCAGAGAGAATATCTATAAAGCTTTCGAAATTAATAAGAAGCTTTATGTCAGAAATAGAAGCATAAATAGAAATATCTATTGAAATTAAGAGTATAACTAATAATATTATTTGATGTTGGGATCAGCTCAAGTGGTAAAGTGCCAAAGTACAGGCTAAATAGTCTGGTTTTGAGTCTTTACAGCAAAAGGATTTTTCACTGTCCATGTCCAGAATTTCCAGGTTCATTCAGTGTGCTGTTGAAATGAATTCCTGCAAAGCTTTATTTTCTATAAAATTTCCTGCTCATAGAGGTAGCTGGAAAATAATACTAACTATTGTGATTTCTATCTTGTGCCATGGCCATGAAACCAAAATGCCCTTTTATCTTGGTTTTTCATACTCCTTAGGCAAAAAGAATAATGTGTAACATTGAGCAGTGATAATATACTCATAAAATTATTGTTCAGTGCTAGAGGCTCTATTAACTAAAGTGCTATGAACAGTGGATTTATGAAGAAAATTTTATCCACACTGTAAGCTTAATGGTTTCAATATTTCCTTTACTTCAACTGTCAAGCATTTAGAATAATTGTAAAGAATTGCAGTCAATGGAAACTTTAATAAGCATTTATCAAGAATTGGCTACCATAAATGTTTTTATCAATAAATTTAACATTGCTTTAATTCTAAATTCAAATCAAATTCTTTGATTATTTCTGCATCAAAGTAGTGTGAATGAATTATTCTAATGTTAATGTTTTTCTTTTATGAATATCTTTATGCTCACTGAATAATCTTTTATGAATATCTTTATGTTCACTGAATAAACTTTTGTTTGTGTGTGTGTGTGTGTGTGTGCGTGCGCGCATGCGTGAGAGAGAGAGAGAGAGAATATGAAAATATGAATGACTGCCAATAATTTTGTGCCAATATTTACAAAATTTAACTCTATTCTTTTAATTTTGATTTTGATTTTTGATTTAATTTTGATTGACTTATTTAGGTTTATATACTATGTTGTTCAGTTGGTGTAGGCAGATATGCATTATTTGTATTATTGATACTAGTCATTTATGATCATTCCTGCAACTATTAAGGATGCAATAATGGTTTTTCTATAGTTGCAATATTGCATTGTTAAATCTGTAGGTTGACCAATGAAACAAGGCACTCCTTGATGAAAGAAGAAATAGTGAGCTGTTTTATGGCTTGAACTAACATAATAACATCAATAAATATTCTTACCCTTAAAATGTACTTAAACCTGCTAGTAACAGTACAGTTATCTATTTAAACAAGTAAGTGGAGCCAATAAGTGCATATAGTTTGATTCGATCATATGAGTGTTGTTACTGATGATGCAAACAAGGGTCTGCGAGATATGTTGTACATTTAAACAAGTAAGTGGAGCCAATAAGAGTGTGTAGTTTGACTCATTCATACAGTGATCTTAATTATATGATTAACTTCACTGTACCGGTTCCAATTAGCATTTCAAGATAATTATTCTTACTGTTCTTAAAGAAAAAAAGGGAAAAAAAATGAAAATAAAATAGAGCAACCCTTGGCTAACACCTATTATTTTATGCCAATCTCTATCTTCAGTTCATCAATAGACATATTGGAATTCCAGAAGACAGGGGTTCAGCCACCCTTCACATAGCTCTTTAGTGACACCGGATGATTCTCTTTCAATATTCTTTACTTATTTATTTTCCCCCTTATTGTAACTGTATTTTAAGTTATTTTTCTGTTTCCAAATGTTAATGCTTTTTAAATTCATAAATTACACATACCTCTTAACAACTGACCATATCCACTTATTCTTTACTTTGAATAAATAACTCTTTATGTATCTCTTTAATCATTTTGAATCATTTTTATTTGCATCTCTAATTCTAAGTATTGCTTTTCGAACTATCACAAATAATAATGCAGCACAACCACAAGTACTGACATTTATTCAAAGGAAAACAGTAAAATTATTCTTGGTCCTAACAACTGTTTTGTTACAGATTTTGTGGCACAAATCTACCACCAGTACTGACAACTGTAGATAATATGATGACCATAGAGTTTTCCTCTGATTATGGTGCTCAAGCAGATGGATTTTCAGCAACATATGAAGCAATTGACACGTCAAGAAGTAAGTTATGCTTTTGATTTTATAACTCATCTGATAGAAATATTACCATGTAGATAGAGGTATTTTGAATATCACTCAAAATGGTCCATGCTTAAAACTATATGTTTGCTATATGTATTCTCTAAAATATATGTTAAAATAAACTAGAGAGACCCTTAATAAAATCACACTGCATCCTATTGCGATAGCAGTACAAATTTCAGCAAGGAAAAACGCTAATGATGCATTATTCTCATTCATTGATGACATTCTTCAAACTAGAGATAATAAAAACCAATCTCTAAGATTATTTAATAGATCATAAAAAAAACATTTTATAGAATTAATCAAGGAATCATGCTAAACATATTAAATTCATGTGGTATTCAGGTATAAGGGAGTATCAAAAAGTTCCCAGACTGGTTCTGTAGCATGCCAACAGATGGCAGTATGTCAAGTAACATCACTATTTTCATTGGAAGTAGTACAATTGGTATTTTTGTCATCTGCAATTTCTGCAATTATGTCATGAACAGCAAGTTGGAACAAAAAGCTAATGTGAAATTATGTGTTAAGCTTGGGAAATCAGCTACAAAGACATTTAACATGCTTCAGCAAGCTTATAGCAATGATGCAATATTTCAAGTGTACAAGCACTTAAAAGTGAAAGCATGTCCCTGAAAGACTAGTATCACCAGCAAAAATGTTGAAAAAAGTTCAAGAAATTGTTTATGAGGATCATGGGGAACAATCAACAACATTGCTGTCCTTGTTGGTGTGTCGTTTGGGTCAATGCAAGCAAAGATCTGTTTAAACACTGTTGATGTGATACAGCATGAATTGTAGAAGATTAAACATCTAGTCACATGACTTTGAGGTCACTTTCCAAATGTGGCAGAAATAATGTGTAATTGCTGCCCAAGGAGACTATTTTGAAGGAAATGCTGTTCAAAATTAGGTAAATGAAGTATTTTATTTGACTGAACCAGTTTGGGAACATTTTGATAGTATCTTGCATAACAAAAAATATATTTTAAAACAGAAAACAGGGTGTTAAAATAGATTTATGTTGCTTTAACATAAAAAATCTTAACTATGATATTCCTTAAGACTCAAATTTTGGGTCGGTTTTATTTCTGTTATGTGTAAGTCATTTCCCCTTATAGCTACTACATGCATAAATAGTGTTTGCTGATGACATAACATAAGTTTTAATAGCCATTGTGTAAATAACTTCAAGCTACAGTGAAAGAATGTAATATATTATTACAGAAATAATTAGATGATAATACACCAAGTAGTAGTAATAATATTTATTTCTCATGCATCACATACAGATTTTTTTAAACAAAATAAACACAACTTAAAAAGATAAGATTAATTTTAAATATAACAATTAGGAACAGTGCCTTTGGAAATTCCAGAAGGCACTGACTCCAATAAAATTTTATTCCAATTTGATTGGCTTAGCCCCCCAGTCCCAGGTTCATCAGCAGCTATCTACTGGAATATCCAGGGGACTGAGCTTCGACCCAACCAAAAAACAAAACACAATATTAAAAGTAATTTTATGCATTCAATACAATATTAAGTTATATTTCCTACCATGCTAAACCTTCCTCTTTTTTATTTAAACCCATTCGGCCAAATTTCTATCCTTGAGAGTTGCTTATTCCTTAGGACTTTATACACACTAACACCCTGATTATTGGTGTATACTGGTCCTGTTTAACTAATATGAGATAAATAGTCCCATTCCCTCCTCTACTCATTTCATCCTCCTTTCATTATCTGATAATAATATTCTCAAGCACATTTCCTAAGTATTTTATGCTCTTAACAATTTTTGTCTTACCTTGTGTAGGTATTTTCCTAGTTCCTTAATGTTTTCATCTGATTTTAAATTTAAAATTCTTCTACCTCTTATTTCATCTAGTAGGTTTTCTCATTTTCGTAATAGGAACTGTTCCCTCCAAAATTTGGTTTGCTTACATTCTAGTATATAATGCCAAGTACTATCTGGTGCTTCACACATAGGACATATCCCCTGTCACCATTTTTTAATCCACTTAAATATTTTACTCCTGTTCTAAACCATGCCAACCCTTCCCTTTGTACCTTATCACAAATTTCAATATATCTTTCTCATCCCCACACATTTTTTAGTGTACTATATAATTTCAGAGATTTTTTGGTGTTAAGATTTGCCCATATTTCCTGTTTTTCAATATCATCAATTTTCATTGTTATCTCTTTCCAAAATCCTTATCCAATCTTTCTCCCTCATCCCATCCTAGTCCCTTGCTCACTTCTTGTAGGATATTTTGGACTTTAGATAAACAAGTTTCTTTCCCCTTAATTTTTCCTTGTGCTACCAAACACTGATTAATAATATTCTTCTCCTCTAGTCTCCCTATTCTATACCAATATCTCAATACTCTTTCTATGACTTTGCTTTTATAGTCCAATCTTCCAAGTTCTATTAGGGCAACCTCGTTAGGTGAAGATCTAGGTAAGCCTAGAACAATTCTACAAAACAATCTATTTATCATATTTATACCTTTCCATCCTTCATCTGGCCCCCAAAATTCTATTCCATGCATCATTCTACTCTCCACTATTGAGTCATATATTCTCTCTAACCATTTTACTTGCATATTTGGTATTTTGTTTACACAAGATCTAATTACACTCATGACTGCTTTTCCTTCTGCTACTGCTTTCCTTTTTTGATCACTCCATTTCCCATTACTAGACAATCTAACACCTAAATAATCAATTTTCTTAACAACTTCAATTTCTGTGCCCTCCCACCACCATTTTTCCTATTTTTTAATTTGAAACCTTTTTTCATCACTATAATCTTAGTCTTAGATTTGTTTTTATGTATCTTATGCACCCCCCCCCCCCCATTCTCTACAAAATGTGGCTATAGTTTTTGTGATCATTTTAATCCTACACTTGTTAAAGAACCAGTTACCAAATCATCTGCAAATAGCAGACCCGGTATCTCTATATTATTTATAGTTGGTAAATGTACATTACCTTTGCTAATTTCTTCTAGAACATCATCAATAAATAGATTGAAGAGAACTGGGCTTAATTTACATTCTTGTCTTAGACCTACATTGTTAGATATTTTTTCTGTAATCCTCCCTCTCTCATATTTAACACAAAATTCAGTTTCTTTTAAATGTTTTGAATTACCTTAATAAAATTCTGGCTTATTCCTTTCTTTCTCAGTTTAATCCAAAGTGCTTCTCTAGAAATTGTGTCAAAAGCTTTTTCCAAGTCCAGAAACAACAAATAGAACCTACCTCTTTTGTTATTAAGATATTTATCGACTAATGTTCTAATTATGAAAATATTGTCAGCTGTTCTTTTACCTTTCCTGAAGCCTGATTGAAATACTGAAATTTTCTTTTCTTTCTTCACCCATTCTCTCTGTTGGTCCTAGTGATGTAATGGTTACCATACTTGCCTCCTAACCCAAGATCGCGGGTTCGATCCTGGCCAGGACTGATGGATTTTTTGGGCGTAAAAATCCTAAGTATGACTTTCTTTGGAAAGGAAGTAAAGCCGTGGGTCCCATGTTGTACATTTATGGCACGATAAAAGCCTGAAAAAAAGAGGCCTCTGAGCAAAATTTGTTGTCTGTTTCACGCCCTGAATTGAATGGGATGCTGATGACCTGAGATATTAAAGAGCATCCATAAATAAACCAAATAAAAAAAAATCCACCCATTCTTGTAATCTTTTTGCTAACACTCCAGTGAAAACTTTCCCAATAATTGAAAGTAAACTAATTCCTCTATAATTTCCTGGATTCCTAATATCACCTTTACAAATTGGTGTTAAAATTCCCACTCTCCAATTTTTTGGTATTTTTCCTTCTTCTTAGATTACATTCAGTAACTGCTGCAGTATGTTTAATCTATTAAGGCCTTTTACCCAAGCTTTCCAACATTCCCCTGGTATTCCATCTATTCCACATGCTTTTGTTAGGTCTTAACTTTTTAATTGGTTCCAAAGCTTGAAGTAACCACTTCAAGTAATTTTGTTATCAAACAAGTCTATTTTCCATATATTATCAATATTCAAATTATCTTGAATAACCAAAGATTTTACTCCCAAAAGACCCTGAAAAAACTTATACCACTCTGTTGGTGGTACCACATAATCCCCTCCCTTTCTTTTGTGCATTTTACTTATCATTGCCCAAATTGCCTTGTTGTGATTGTTCTTCTTTCCCTTGTTTCATTTCTGGCTAAGTTTCTCTCCCGACTCTTCCTTTTTTACCTCTAATAAAGCACCTGTATCCCCATCTTTCTGCAAGGTAATTGCCCCTATCTGTCTCCTTTCATTTGCCTCCAGTGTTTTAGCTCCCTCTGTACCCTTCTTCTTGTATTCTTATTCATACCATATATCATCCACTTTTAACCTCCCCTCAAACACTTTCATTTTGTTTCCTGCTTTTTTAATGGCTTCCTCTATACTAAAAATACATTCTTCAACTTTTCTATCCTCTAATAATACTAACAAATATCTGCTCCCCATATGTTCCACTTCTGATTTAACTTTGTATGGAACATTTCAGCTAAATCATTTATTCATCTGTAGTGTTTTAATTGGCTACTTAATCAGAAATTTTGCTCCCTCCTACTATCTTCTATCCTTTGGATCTCCATTCTTAATAGGAAGTGATAACTTGCACTTATCATATCCATAATCTCAAAGCCAACTATATATCCGGACCTAAGGTATATAACATATAATCTATAACACTTTGCCCATTTTTATTTACAAAAGTTAATTCTCCCCTCTCATCTTTCCCTTTTTCTCCATTACACATCAAGAAGTTCTCCTCACAGAACCCTATTAATTTTTTGCCCTCATTATTGAAAACTTTATCATTACTACAAAGCTCCTCTAAATTTGCTTCTATTGGACCCCAGGCATTAAAATCTACCCTAATCTGTTCTTCCCCTATTCTTGCCTTTAGATCCCCCACTAGCATCAATTCTACACCTGTATATTTGTCCTGTTGTTCTTCAATGTTTTGTCTCAATTTAATATACCAAATTGAATCATAGAAACTTGAAGAGCTAGGTGGATTATAAACAATACCTAAACACACATGTGTACTTCTTCTGCATACATCACAGAATTTACACCACAGCACTTTACCACCTCCTAAATTCTTTTCAAGCTTAATTTTGAAATCTTTATCTCTTCTCACAAATAATCCTATGCCACCAGACACTGACCTTTTCCTTTAACTTTCACCTCTTTTTTTCCACAATAATCACACTCAGTAACATTGATGACAGAATCATTTAATATCCATGTCTCTACCACTGCTAACACATCTGCCCAGATGAATGTCACCATTTTGTATTTTAGCTATTAGCCTTTCAACATTCCAGCATACTATAGATAAGGTACCCACTCCCTACACTGAATCCTTGTTCCCCTATAGTGCTCCAACTTTGCTTTGCTTCCTTAAGTCTCGCCTCTTTGTATGAAGCAACTCTTTGCTCCTCTACTTGCATAATACTTCATTCAGGCATGGAGACTACATTCAACCCTGCCTCACTCCACATATTCAGACCAGCCATAGTATAATGACTAAAGTTGTGACTTAGGGGGTAACTAGGTAGGTGATGGTAGAGACAAACCCCAACTTGCCATGCCAACTCAATTTATTGTAAAGGAGACAAAGTCCCCAATCTGAAGTGATTACAAGTGATAGCCCTGATGGGCCCTTACCTTTTAAGAATCTGTTGTTGTAATGCTGAGGGTGTAGCCAATAGGTCGCTCTCCAAAGACGATAGGCAGAAGACGAAAACCAAAGACAAAAAGACCCCATGCCGTAGCTCTGGTTCCCCTTATATCATTTTACGATTGCCTAGGGGGGTCTCTGCATTGTGATATAAACTATACCAAATATGGTGTTCCACCTTCTTAGAATAGAATTATATCAACCAATGAGAAAGTACTGCGTAGGTATATGACTCTTTCCAACAATGAGTGACAGATCCAAGCTCAGCATGTTTTGCTTGTTACCAGGCAGAGGTTAATGTCACTATAAAATATTGTGTAAGCAGCCTCTGAAGTGATTGACCATTACACTGAAATTCCTAAAGTGATCACATTAAAGAAAGATATGAAATATAAAACCCAATGAATTTAGCTTCCAAAAATGTTAATTTGCTACACCCCTCAGCAGCACATACGACACTAGCACCCCGTATTTCTCTGTTGGCATCCTCTCGCAGCTGTTGAAGAGACTGCACATTGCATCATAGTGATGTCGTCAGCTGTTGATCTTTCCCCTTTTCTCCTTTTTCGGTTTCTTCTTCTCCGCCGTCACATTGAATTCCTGGACTTTGATCCTCTCTACTAGTTGAGCCCGCAACTATCAAATTTTGTCCATTCATGTACTGTTTCTTTCTGTCTATGTAAAGATCAAACCCCTAAATGTATGCAATTTTGCCTTCTTCTCTGACTTTTTTCATTTGCTTCAATAAAGTAGCCCTATATTCCCTTTCTTCTTTCCCATAATCTTGCTCGATAAATATCTTTGTACCCCTAACTTTTTTTTTGTACTTTCCAGCACCACCCATTTAAATTTCATGGTGGTACACTTGACAAGTATCGGCCTCGGTCTGACTCCTTTTCTACCTATTCTAAAGGAGTCACTTATTTCCCAGCCCTGCAGTTGGATCCCCAGCTTTTCCTTAAATAGTTCTTCAAGCTCTTGCCATGTTCTCTACTCTCTACTTTTCTGTATTCAAAAAATAATAATGTTTACCTTCCTGTTATTTGCTTCCGGTTTTTCCAGCCTCCTTATTCTTCGGTCATGGTTCACGAGATCTTGTTCCATTCTTTGTTGATAGCTTGCATCAATCTCTCTCCTATCTTCAGTTAGTCTGCTTATTTTTGCTTCTAGCCTCTTCTCCATCTTTCTCAATTCAGTAATTTCTTCTGATATTCCCTTTAGCATTCCGACGACCTGCTCCATTTCTGGACCAGGGTTTAGTTCCACTTCGCCGATCACCAATAATGCCATCAATACAAAGGTGTACCAAACCACGGCCACTTGATTATTGAAACCATTTTTTCCAGTTTTGATTTTTCTTTTATTGAAAAGGCCAATTCTGATGCGATGGATTTTTGTCGATACACTCATTGTACCTATTGCACATGAAGCGCATGTAGGCACGTCCATCCTTTTCTGTATTCAAAAAATAATAATGTTTACCTTCCTGTTATTTGCTTCCGGTTTTTCCAGCCTCCTTATTCTTCGGTCATGGTTCACGAGATCTTGTTCCAATCTTTGTTGATAGCTTGCAACAATCTCTCTCATATCTTCGGTTAGTCTGCTTATTTTTGCTTCTAGCCTCTTCTCCATCTTTCTCAATTCAGTAATTTCTTCTGATATTCCCTTTAGCATTCCGACAACCTGCTCCATTTCCGGACCAGGGTTTAGTTCCACTTCACCGATCACCAATAATGCCATCAATACAAAGGTGTACCAAATCACGGCCACTTGATTATTGAAACCATTTTTTCCAGTTTTGATTTTTCTTTTATTGAAAAGGCCAATTCTGATGCGATGGATTTTTGTCGATACACTCATTGTACCTATTGCACATGAAGCGCATGTAGGCACGTCCATCCTTTTCTGTATTCAAAAAATAATAATGTTTACCTTCCTGTTATTTGCTTCCGGTTTTTCCAGCCTCCTTATTCTTCGGTCATGGTTCACGAGATCTTGTTCCAATCTTTGTTGATAGCTTGCAACAATCTCTCTCATATCTTCGGTTAGTCTGCTTATTTTTGCTTCTAGCCTCTTCTCCATCTTTCTCAATTCAGTAATTTCTTCTGATATTCCCTTTAGCATTCCGACAACCTGCTCCATTTCCGGACCAGGGTTTAGTTCCACTTCGCCGATCACCAATAATGCCATCAATACAAAACTGTACCAAATCATGGCCACTTGATTATCGAAACCATTTTTTCCAGTTTTGATTTTTCTTTTATTGAAAAGGCCAATTCTGATGCGATGGATTTTTGTCGATACACTCATTGTACCTATTGCACATGGAGCGCGTGTAGGCATGTCCATCCTCGATCAACTTCTGCTTGCAACTCCTGACTAAATAATAAGACTACAGTTTACACATATTTTAATCATAAAGTAATATATGCCCCATGATCATTTTGATGAAGAAAGTCTGTAGTATTCAAGAAGCAAAAGAAACAAGACTTGGCATTTGGATTGATTCACATCTTTCTTGAAATGCTCATGTTGAAAAACTAATAAAAAAATTCAGCCATTTGTGCTATGCATTTGCATTCTCAGTGATATAGTTATTTTCAATAATTTAAAATCAGTGTATTTTGGATATGTACAATTCCAAATTGCCATACCATAATAGGGTTTGTCACCAAAACTTTTCTAGTTATGTAAACTTGAAAAGATAATTTCGAATAATGAAACTAGTTCTGACTCATACACCTAGCAAAGGAATTTTTAAAAAATTAAACTGGTAATTTTAAAAATTAAAAATTAAAATTACCAGTTCCTTTTACCTAGTTTCTATAGGTGTTGTGCATTGTTCACCAAATTCTAGGATTATTTAAGAACATTTTCAATGTTGATGCACATAATACTAGAGCAGTAAATAGATTGCATCTAAACTAAAACATATAGATTTCTCTTAATAACATTTTTTTGACCCATTGAGAAATTTGTATGGATGGTAAACTTTTCAACAAGCAATATTTAAAATAAATATTAAAGACATTTTTGCTAACTCACATGCCATGTCTAGTAGATGATTATTTAAATCTGAAGAGCTAAGTTTAAATTGACATGGTGAGCTGTTGCACATGTAAGCAGTGTTTACAGAACTGTCTGCTCTTCCTGTGGACAAGAAATGTTTTCTCAAATGTATTCTTTTTGTGTACGTAATAAATCCAACATATTTATATAGTTTTTGAAGTAACTAATTTGTGTTTGTATAGTTTGTTATGTATTATATTGGCTGACTTCTGCACAACATTGTAGCCTATTTTGCGTTACCCAGGGGAACCACGTGGAGGCAGGCTACTTTATCCCCCAAGATTTTCAAACAGCATTTGATCTAGTATGGAAAGAGATGTTAATTAAAAAATTAATACAAATGAATTGCTCAAAAAATATAATTAGATGGTATAGAAGATTCCTACAGCAAGGATGGATTGCAGTTAAATGGAAGAATACATTATCCAAATACACCCAGCTCAAAACCGGTGTGGCGCAAGGTGCAGTATCCAGTCCATTATTATTTAATATATGTATTAACGATATGCCAAAGACTATAAAGCAAACTGGAATAAACAGTGTAATGTATGCAGATGATGTAGTTATATGGTCAGCTGAAAAAAATGATAAGAATGTATATATCAGACTAGAAGAAAAAATAAAAAATGCCTTAGTTAAACTAGCAAATTGGGCAAAATTAAATAATATGACCATTAATGCAGCCAAAACTAAATATCAAGTCTTCACTATGAAACACTTTGATGAAAGGAAAAAAACTTAAAACTTGAAATTAACGGAAGTCAAACAGAATATGTAGAAGTAATCAAATATTTGGGAATAGCACTGGATAGGAAATTAAAAATGAAAGACCATGTACAAAATATCACACAAAAAGCCATAAAACGAAGTAACATATTGAAAAGATTAGCTGGATCTAAATGGGGCAGCTGAATGGAAGTTTTAAATAAAACATATAATAGATATATAAAACCAGTACTAAAACATGGATGTGAGCTACTATTAACAGCAACAGAAGAAAAAATTAATAAGATTGAGAAATACCAAAATAATGTTTAAGACTGATAACAGGTGCCGTAAAATCAACACCAATAAATGCACTTCTGGCCGGAATGAATAATAATCCAACGAAAACCAGCATTGAAACACAAGCAGCACAATTATACATAAAATTAATAACAAACCTAAGTAAACATCAATGGTTTCATCAACTACCCAAAGAACACAAACTAAAAACACAGATCACAAATAAAGCTTACTTAGAGAAGAATTACAATTATTTAAACCTGGCAGAGAAGAACATCCCATATCCCTCAAGAACTAATCTAATGGGTTATATTAAGATAGTAACAGATAAAAAACTGACAGAACAATTAAATAAACAAGAAGACTCAACAGAGATATGCAGAACTATAGCACTTAAACATTTACACAACCAATTCCCCGAAACAGAGTGGCTTAGAATTTACACAGATGGATCTGCAGATAAACAATAGAAATAATGTTGGAGGTGGTATATATTGTAAATATTTCTCGCATTATTTCACACTGCCTAGACAATCCACAAGTTATGAGGGTGAAATGGTGGCAATACGAGCAATGGAACAGATATACCATAGGACTGATATAAAAGAAAATAAAGTAGTGATTCTTACAGATTCAGCTTCAGCTATACAAGCTATAGAATGATATGATAGTTCATATGAATCTTACAATGTAAGGGATGTGAGATCTTATTATAGATTACTCCAAACAAAATTTCAATAAATAATACTACTGTGGATACCAGCACATGTGGGAGTGATAGGTAACGAGAATGCAGACTTTCTGAGCAAAACCAATAAAGCCCTTTGGATTAAATGTAAAATTAAAAAATATCAAAACGACAATAGAACAAAAATATCAACATAATATTCAAATGGAAATATCTAATAAAAATTATTCTAATATAAAAGAAACAGTACAAAAAATAAAAAATCTATCAAGGAAGGAAGCAGTTGCTCATTTTAGACTGGCAACTGGACATGATTGTCTGGCGGAACATCTACACAGATGTGTAGATCTGTCATTCATTTTATGAATGATAACACATGTAAGATCTGCAATACTGACAAGATTCTAAACGGAGAACATCTATTGGAATGCACATAACTGAGGAAAACTGCACCTGATGGGAAAATACACAAATTATATTGACTGGCCAGGGAAATATTGATGGGTCAAAATCCTGTACATTAGATCAACAACAACAACAGTTTGTTATGTATATATAACTACGAAATGTTTTGTTTTCTTTTAATTGTTCCTATGTTTATACTACATGTTATTCTTATGCAACATGTTTTGTTGCTGTGGAAGAGAGAAGTTAATATCATTGCTTTAGAACATGCATTGCAAAAATCTCAAAGCTAGCCCAACAAATTGGGATTAATACATCATAATAATGTACTACAAAATTACTATCCATTCAAGGGCACAAAAGTGGAAGCCTTAGAGTCCAGGGAAACAAGGGTGAACCAATTTTTGCTACTGGTTCCTTCTACCTATAAATAACAGAAGCTCTCTGCACTAGCTGCCAACAAATTGAGAGAAATCATAAAATATTGAGAGGATATTCATACTTTTATTTTTCTTCTACTTCCAATCAAGTTCTGGGTACTTATTTCCCCATTCTGAAGCTGCAGCAAGTTACATGTTTAGGTCAGCCTATCTCTTTCTGGGCCTTCCTATAATACATTTTCCACATGGAGTGTACTGCCATTTTTGGTAGATGGTCTTCTGCCATTCTGTCAACATGTCTTCTCCATTTACATTTATACTTTTTTATGTTGTCTACTATATTCACCATTCCAAGCTATGCTCTTATGTTTTAATTTCATAGGCAGTCTTTTCTTATAACTCCCAAAAGTAAAGGAAGAAATATCATTTATGCTGCTTTCAGTATTCTTTGTTCACTTTTTGTTAAAATATAGCATTTGCTTCCATACAGGAGTTTGCTAATTATATTATAAAATCATAAAAAAGCATTTTGACTCATTTATTTTCTAAAATTTCTTTGTAAAATTGCATTTATTCTATTTTATTTACCAAGTGACTCTTGTAGTTTTGCAATTCTAAAATCTGTTATGCAATTCCCTAAGTACTTGAAGAGGAGTATACTTTAATACCAGTGGTTTGGAGTTAAAGGTGGTGTCTACCCCAGAGGGAAGTATCATGAAGATAGCTGAAAATGAACATGTAGCTGTAGGGGAAAGGAGAAAGAGATATAGAGTGAAGCTGGAGAAATTCAGAGGAGGAAGGAATGACCTAAGATAGCAATTAGGTTGGAGGGTGATGTTATGGAATGTGGAGGGATTAAGACCAAAAATGAAAGGTGATGAAGTGTTTGAAGTGCTAAAGAAAGGAAATGTGATTGCAATGGTAGAGACCTAGTTGGACAGGATGAAAATATTGTGGTGGATGTTTATAAATATACAGGTATATATAAGGAGGAGTAATAGAGGGAGAGTTTCAGGGGGCATAGGGGTGTTTATAAATAAAGATAGTGGATGAAGTGTTATCTGCAGAAGAAGGTGAAGTAATGTGGTTAAAAGTATGTAAAGTGAAGGGAGTTAAGCTATGTATAGGTATAGTATATAACCCATCAGATGCATCAGAATTTTATAATGAAAACTTGTATTCAAAATTAAATGAAAACATTGAGGAATTAGATAGGAAATATCCCAGCATGGAATTTATAATAGCTGGTGACTTTAATGCAAGAGTTGGTGAATGTGATGCAAGATTTATGAGTTTAGAAAATAAGAGTTTGTACGCAAAGAAAAGAGAGGGAAAAGAGAAGTAGGGATTTATAGTGTTTGATAAAGAGGGTAGTAAATTGTTTGAGTTCTGTGATTGAATAATTTAATTATGTGTAATGGTTCAAAGGAAAGGATCATGATGGGGAAATTTACTTTTATAAATGTGAATGGTCAGAGTGTGATTGATTATATGCTATGTAGTGAAAGATTGGACCAGATGTTAGAATTTAAAGTTTTGGATGTAAGTAATGGGCACTTCCCATTAAATATGAGGTTCAGTTTAGGGGATGTAATAAGAAAGAAGAAATAATAGAGTTGGAAAATACAAGTTGTTATAAATGGAGAGAAAGGTAGGCAAAGCATTTTTGGCCCAATTTGTTATCTAAAATAGGGGAAATAAAAGTGTATGAAGTTTCAGAGGCACTGAGAAAAAGAAGGATAGAAGAGGCTGTAGTAAGGTTAGAATCCATGCTAATTGGGGCAGGAAAAAAAAGATGAAAGTACACCAAAGAGAAAGAATGTTAGGTTATGGATACTATGATGGGAAATGTGCAAAAGCAAAAAATGAAGTGCTTAAGGATCTAATAAGGAGGAAGAAGTCAGAAATGAAAGAAGATAGGCACATTTTTTGTTGAAGAAAAAGGGGCTATAAATGCTTAGTACAAGAGATAAAGGACAAGTGGCAGTGGAAAATAAGTAGAAAAAATTGAGGCAGCTGTATTATCCAAAGATAGCAAATGCATATGGTCAGTTGTGAAGCAGATTCTGATAAAGAAAAGGGGAGGAAATAATGCCAAAGAAATGGACTAATTATTTTAGGCATTTGATAGGAAGTGGAAAGGTACTGAGTTATGAATTAGAATTGAACTATAGTACAAATAGGTAGAATGTCTGCACAAGGACTTTGCTATGTAGGTAGGAAACCAGATTAAAGCTTTGAAAAGAAAAAAGACCCCAGGAGTATATGGAATCCAGGGGAGTTTTGGAAAATATTTGTAGAAGTAAGAGGGAGTATTAGGTTACTAATGAGCTATTTAATATAACTAAAGAGAGGAAGGTAATACCTAAGTGTTGGAAAGTAGCATAACTGTACCATTATATAAAGGGAAAGGGGATAAAAATAATCCAGAGGAATTAGTTTGCTATCTATATTGGGTAATATATATATGGGTATATTAGCTGGAAGGCTTCATGTGTGGCCGGAGAATGAATGCAAACTTTCAGAATTTCAATCAGGTTTCAGAAAAGGAAGGAGAGCATTAGACAATATAATGATTATCCACACTTTAGAGGACAAATATTTAAGAAATAAAAATGGCAGGGTATATATCTTTTTTGCAGATTCTGAGAAAGCATTTGATATGGTAAACAGAGACACTTTGGTAAATAAAATAAGATGTAAAGGAGTGAGTAGTGAGTTTATAAACAATGTATACAGTTTTTTTCACACTAACTCCATTCACTTACATAAAATTTGGAACATATGTTTCGGGAGCGATCCCGAAACATACGAGTAATGAGTTGTTTTAGGACTCCAAAAATTATGTGAAGGAGGTACGCTTTGTGTTAGGTGTGATGGTAATAAAGTTACAGATTATACAACTCAAATATTGGATTGAGACAAGGATGTAAATTGGGCCCAATATTATTCATTATATTTATTGATGGTAACTCTGAAAGGATTATTGATAATAATAGACATTGCCCAATAATTGGTAGGAAGGAAATACCAGGACAGCTTTTAGCTGATGATCTCATAACAGGAACAATAATGGTGATAGGATTGCAGCATGCCATTGATGAGATTAGCAGATATTGTGCAGAATGGGTTTAAGGATTAATGGAAAAAAATAAAAGATAATGGTATTTAAAAAAAGGAACAACGCTAAGGAAAGAAAAAAGATAGTTTATCCAGAAAGAGTTAATAGAAGTAGTAAAGGAATTTGAGTATTTGAGGGTGAGATTTGGAAGTAATGGAAGATGGGTGATTCAATCTAAACTTGTGCAAATTAAAGGTAAATTAGCAATGAAAGCAGTTAGAATAAGCCTATTTAAGGCCCCAGCAATATCTATGAAATGGTTAGAAAGTTTATATAAGGCAGTGGTTGAAGCTAAGATGTTTTATGTAGTATTTGGGGAGTGTCAAAGGGATAGAAACAGGTCGACATGGTACATACAATATTCTGCAGGGAAGTGTTGGGATTATCAAAAAGTTCTCCAATGGGGGTAAGTTTGATTGAATTAGGAAGGGTAGGAAGGAAAGGCATAATTGTGAAGAGAATTCGAAGTATTGGTATGGCAGCCTTAAACTAGGAGTAATAATATTAAAGGAATGCCTTATGTATCAAAGAAATGCCTTATGTATCAAAGAGAGGTGTTGGAAAGGAGGAGCTGGTATGGAGAGGGGGGAAAGATGATAGAAGAAAAGAAATTGGGGATATATGGAGACTGGATGAAAGTAATGTCAGTGGATTCTGGAAGGAAGTGAGACAAAGGGTAGAGGATATTGAGAAGCAAGAGATTTGGGCTAGTCTTGAAGATAAAAGCTCCTTGATTTTACATAAAGTAATTAAAAAGAATTGGGGAAGAGAGAAATACATTGAAATTTGTGACCAATCTAGAAGAATGGGTTTGGCATGGATATGTATAGGAGTAATATTCTTGAAAGGATTAAGGGGAAGGAATAAGGAAGGATTCGTTATGTGTGGGGAAGTAGATAGTGTGTCTGATTGTTTATTGGAATGTGAAAGAGTTAAATGGTGGCAGGATCGTATCTGGAATGATAAATGGGATAATACACAGAAAGATATGGTGAGAATAAGGATGCTATTGAGTAAGAGAATGGAAAAAATCCAAAAGATGGGGGAGTTTCTAGGAAAAGTAAGGGTGAAGAGGGGGGGAGAAGTATGAAGAAGTAAAAGGGGACAAATATAATGGATGAAAATGTAGGTTAGAGGCTTCTCACATACATACAACCTCATGGTTAAGGTATGGAAGGAACTTATTTGTTTATTGATACTATTAGAATTCATAGAATAGATTACAGTGTAAAGTGATGCATACTTTTGTAATGTTGTTTGTAAATAAATTCATTCATTCCAGCACTTGAAGCTTCTAACATGTCAATTTTATCCTTTATGAAACTTTTTATTCTTTTGATAAGATTTCCTTGAAATCCTATCAATTTGGACTTACTCATGAAATCTTCATATTATGTAGCTCAGTCATGTGGTTAATGTTTTGGAGGACCTTTGTAGATTGTCCACTATATCTGATATTAATATCCGACTATCAGCATGTAAGAGTGCACTTAGTTGTTTTCTAGAATCTATTAGCATTCCTTTTGAATTTTTAGAATTCCATGATTTGACGATCTGGTTAGTAACATTAAAAAGTAAAGGGAGTCCAAAGCCATATCAGGTTCCTAAATTTACTCTAAATGTGTGCATTATTTTCTTTCCTAATTTGGTGGCTATATGTTTCTTCATATAAAGATTTAATGATATTTATTAAAGCTTGGTCAGTATTCTAATTTTGTAATATAGTGAATAGTATGCCTCTATCAATTTGGTCATAAACTTTTTGGTAATCTATGAATAGAATATATGTAAGTAAATTGTATTATTTTTTCTTTGAACTGCTTTATTTTAAACCAAAAGCAGTATCTTTGTAGAGCAGCCTTTTTGAAAACCTTATGGTTTATCTTTCAATTTTTTTTCCACAACTTTACTTAGTTTTTGCTTTAAGACATTTGTATATAATTTTGAAGCTGTACAGGAACATGATCCTTTATAATTTGCACAGTTATTTTTGGAATAATAATAGGAGTTTATTATTGCCACAGTTTTTGAGTCTTATCACAATTTTGGTCCACCATATTTTAATAATTCCAGTTTATATTATGAATACCTTCAGATTTCCGATTCTTTTCTTTTATCAAATCCTCTTCCATTTCTTTCATTGTGATAATGCATATGATATTCTTCTGTGGCTCAATGTTATGAGTCATTTCCTTATTTAATAAATTTTTATTCTATTCATTCCAATGTTACTTAGAAATTGCATGATTTACACTCAACCCCTTTCATTCTCTTTATAACCTATATTTCAGGATCCTTTTATTGTCCCTTTCTATTTTCTTTAACAAGTATATTTCAGTTTTTCTTTTTTCTTGGTAAATTATTCTTTTAACTACAACTCTGTTTCTTTTATAAACTGTTTTATCATCATTTTCTGGTTGCAATAAATTGTCTATATAAATTATTTTTCAAATTAACTATTTATTTTACTTTGTCTCTCCAAAATTTAAGTCTTTTCTTAATTATTTTGGATATAACTCATTAGCCACAGTAAGAATATTATTCTTAATCTCCATCAAACTTCATTTATGTCCTAAAATTGAGTTCAATACAGATCTAGCAGCCTAATACTTTCCATCTCCAAGAGTTGAATTTTAAATTTTAAATCTCTTTGGTCTTTTTACTATGATTTTGATATCTAGGAGGTATTCAAATTTTACTTTCCACCAAATAGTTTCTTTATGCTGCTCTTTTAACAGCATCTGAGCCAATTTGGTAGAAAAAGAAGAAGAAGAAGAAGAAGGAGGAGGAGGAGGAGGAGGAGGAGGAGGAGGAGGAGGAGGAGAAATCATCCTGCAGTAGCATTATTCATTTGAAATAATACAGTGCAGTCAGTGATATTTTCCCAAGTGGGGTTTTCCTATGAGCAAGCTTCCCTCGTTTGTGCATTGTATACTTGGTTTATTTATTTCCCCTTCTGCTAATCACTGAGATCAGCTGGCTAATGAGCAGCATACTTGCCCATAGGCAAAACACTCCAGGAGAAAACAAAACTGATCACACTTCTATAAAATGTAATTACAATCTAGTATAATGCATATTTTGTTATATTATTTATTTAGATTGTAGTATATAATGCTTTATACAATTGCATATACTGCATTCCTTTCTCTGCAGTGTGTGGTGGCAATTTTCATGCTGTAAGAGGAGCAGTTAAAAGTCCAGGATACCCAGCATTTTATCCTAGAAACAAAGATTGCACCTGGGTAATAAAAGTTCCCCATGGCCAACAAATCAAGATTAATGTGACAGATTTTGATTTGGAGGGAGGCAGAAACTGTGTCTATGATTACCTTGAGCTTAGGTATGTAATCATAACTTAATTACTTTTTTTGTTTTTTTATTTCTGTTCTCTAATTATAAGTTAGATAAATTCTATAGATTACTGTTACCGAGTTGCGGAAGACTATACAGATCAGTAGATCCAACACTGGTTGGATCCATAATGTTTCATTATTAATATGATTTGCAAGGCAAAAATGTGAAAATTGGGCATATTTCACAATAGAGTAATGCAGAAGAAAATTGGATAATTAGTATTTGTATATTATATAAGCAGTTTTGCATTAATATCCTTTTTGGCCCCTTTATGGGGGCATATTCTCCAAATACTAGTATCTTTGATATCACCCCTCTTTCATTCTGATTTATTTTCTTGACTCCTGTTAAAGACACCAGTAATCTGAAAATTATTATTTTATTCTATGTAGTAAGGAATAGACATGTGCTGTAAAAAAGTGACTAAAAATGAAGCTAATTAATTACTAAGGCAGCCCCTAGGACAGGTATAACTCAATAAAATCGACACATTATATGAAACACATATACTGCACTTTCCTATACAATAGGGGTACAGATTTTGCACAAATACAACATACATTACTGATTTCCAATATTTTAAACAATTCAGAACAACATTGGGCTTTCTTTTCTTGCTGAAAAGAGCACACTTTCCTATGCCTACCTGTTTATACTACTCCATCGCATCATTGCATCCAAGTGAAGTTTATGATTTCTGCCATTAGATTGCACCACAAATGCCTGCATAGTTAAAGCACTTGCATAGTTAAAGCAATTTTGCTACTATTACTACAATTTACCGGCTAGCATAGCAGCATGCGATTCATTACAATATAAATCATCAATTTATACATATGAAGGAAGCAAGTGGAAGCTGTTAGGTTTTATAGATATGGTTTACTGTTGTTTCATAGATCTTTATTGACTTGTTGATATTTATTAGCTTTGTCATGATGCCTTTTAACTATTATTGTACTTTAGTTGCTCTATAGAGCTATAACTAGACATAGGATCTGTATGCAAATTCATATTTAGTTTATATTTACTTGTGATATGGAATTAAATTAGCAATATGTTTCACATTCTTCTGTGTTTGTATCTAAAGGTTTATAGTGCATGAAATTCCATATTTCCTATGTTGCTGCACATTTCGTTATTTTTCCATGCATATAATATTTGGATTTTTAAATTTTAAATTTATAACAATTTTTAATGTTTAAACACATTAGTGACAAAGTATAAAGTCCTTACTATGCAGAACCCATAAGTAGCATCTCCAGTGTGGTTGGGACAAAATCAAATGATGTTACTGGGGAATTCCTCATTCCATTTTCCTTATCGTCACCATATAACTCAAACCTGATCTGATACTGTTCAGTTTTCTATGTCATGTTATAAGGCCGAAAGAAAAGTTGTTTAGAAGTTTGCATATAAAACACTGGTTTAAAGAATGTAGAGAGTTCAATTTCACTGTAGACAATAAAAGTTATTTAATATGCCGTGTGCAATAAACAAATTGCAGTTTATAAAAAAATTCAGTTAACTCAGTACATGTTGACCAACCAGTACATTGGAAACAAACAGAGAACAAATACATCCAAATAAATATAACTGACACAAGTCCTTCAACTCCATGAAAGAATGAATTTTGCAGTGATTTATATGAAGCTCTTGTAGCCATAAACATAACATGGAACTCACTTATAGTAACCACAAGTTCCACAGTTTCTTGGAAAAATGTTATTACTATTATAATAATGCCATTCTTGATGAATGTACCTGAGAAAAAATTAGACTGCCATTATCAATCAGCAATTTTAGAAACTCAGGAACATTTAAAGGTCTCTATCATGTATGGGGTAATAAGATGAAACTACAGATGCCTGTGAACATCATATGGCAAATTTTCTTGTTGGGAAACTATGTGAAGATGAGCCAGGAAAATTGTATTTGATTATAATTAAATAATTGTATGATTGAGTCGAATTCATATTGAATAAAGGAAAATTATTAAAATCAGTTCAAGGACCTACAGAATTAGCAACATGGAAAAAAATCAATATATACAAATACAAAGACAGTTTAATGAACTTTGACAATTTTGGAGATGAAAACAAACTTTAAGCTCATCTTACCTCCACCAGAGCAGAATACACATTCCTACAGCATAATGAAGTATCCAATAGTCACCGTTGTAGCTGGTGATGCAGACAAAGGTTCGTGAAACCGGTTCTACATTATTTATAGACAAGTAAGTGGACAAATAAGAGCGTTTAGTTCGACTCAATCACACAATGATTTAAATTATATGATTGGCTTCACTGTACAAGTCCCAGTTAACATTTCTAGTTGTACTTGATTTTTTGTAGGGTTTTAAAAAAACAAACAATATACTATTGCTTGCTTCATGAATGATGCTTTGTAATTACTATGGCCAGAAGGAAACAGTGAACACTAATTTCAGGTTCTGCATTCAGATGTTGCAACTTATATGTTAAACAGAGTTGCTACTTGAACGGCAAAGGGGACGGACGTGTTTGTTGGTACCTGCGAGAAAGAGAATGGAGGCAGTTAAGAAGATAATTGAGCAGGTGAGGGAGCAGATGCAGCGCGGGTTCGAAAAATGTCACCCGAAGAAACTGGGAGAGGGAATGGGAAATCTGGTGCAAAGAATCACGCGCATGAAAAGTAGGTTAGATTATTTGGAAAATCAATCGCGGTGCAACAATATTGTGATATATGGTGTACAAGAGGAAGAGAGCAAGAGCTGGGGTATGAGTGAGGATATTGTGCGTCGAGTGGTTGCCCAAATAGGCATCGAACTAAGGAACTTTGATATCGAAAGAGCACACCAAATGGGAATTTGGGGTGGAGGAAAGAGGCCAATAGTGTGCAAACTAGCCCACTATAAGTTGAAGGGGGAAATACTACGAGATGCCAGATTTCTAAGGAGCATGGGAATCAGCATTGTAGAAGATTTCAGCCGACGGAGCGCAACTTCTTGAAACGACACTTGTTTGAGGCAAGAAGACAAGGGTGCCATAAATTAATTATCGAGGGGAGAGTTTGGAGCCGGCACGAGCTGGATAGAATGGAGCAGCGGGCGCAAGTCGAACCCAGCAGGAACATGGAGAGCCTACCTCAGAACGCAATGATGGTTGCAGCTGAGGGAGGAGGGGACGAGCCAAGGACCGAGGAAGCCCAGCAGCAAGGAGTGGGACAGTCACCAGAGCAGGAAAGGAGGGTGGGCGGTGGAAGGGGGGCTGGCAGCCTGCAGCCTCCCTGTATGCAAGGTTCAGCAGCCAAACAGCAGAGATGGGGAGGTATGACTGCTTCCTAGAGGGGGAAAGCGACTTGCAACAACAGGAACAGTTGGGCTAAGGAGTGGCAGAAGGAATTAACAGGTGGAAAACTCTCTCACAATAGGATGTTGGAATGTGGAGGGACTGGGAGAAAACTCAGTACTGCAGGCTTCTTAAGTTTTGTTAACAATATGATACATTGTGTCTGTCAGAGACTTGGCTTGGTCCTAACGATAAGTTAGATCTTATGAACTTTCACTGTTTTAACAAGAGTAGTAGGGTTAGAGGGATAAGGGGAAGATGGCCAGGGGATTATCAATATTAATTAAGAGAGAAATAGGAAGAGGTGTCAAGGAAATTGATGTACATATGGAGGGAGCGCTCTGCTGTTATTTAAGTATAGAAGGGTTAGAGCTTATAATTTTGAGTATCTATAATGCACCAACAGCTTCCAAATATTGTAACAGGTCTTTTCTTGAGGACATAGCTGAAAGAGTGGTGGACTTGTCAGAAACATATCTCACTGCCATGGTAGTAATAGTAGGTGACTTCAACACAAGAATAGGGGAGGAAAATATTTCACTAGGACATCAGGAGTGGGGGCAGGGGAATCTGACGACAACAGAAGGGCCTGCAGAATAAGTCAAGATAAAAAGTAATAAATGCTGAGGGCAGAGAGCTACTTGCGTTTTATGATGCACTTGGTCTGGAAATTTTGAATGGTAAATATGGACAGGATCAAAATGGGGATTTAACATTTATAAACGCCAATGGGGGATTTGCACTTCCAATTTAATTCCACATATTAGAAATTTCTGGGTAGGGGACAGGGCTGATTCATGTCATTTTCCTTTGGGTCTGCGAATAGCAGTAAGTAAAGAGGTGAGGGACACCAGAACAGATGTGGGAAAGTTAATACCATGTTACAGTGGAGGGTAGAGGAACGAGGTAACTACCAGCAACGACTTATTGAGAGATTGGAAGCTATTGGGAATGCTGCCGTAAAGCTGATGACATCTGCATCACAAGAGGTGGGAAGTAGGATGAAAATGAAATTTAGAAAATAGGGGCCACTTGTCAATTACACGTGGTATGATAATGCGTGTAGAGATACCAAGAAGGTAATGAAGCAGGCACTTAAAGTATTTAGAAAGGAGGGAGGTGACGATAGGAGACAGGTATTCACGGTTTCACGGAAACAATACAAGGAGCTGCTGGTTTTTAATAAGGAACAATGGAACTGTCAATTGGTGGAAGAGCTTACAGAGGCAGCATCCTGAGGGCAGGAAGCTAGTGTTTGGAGGCTATTGAAAAGAGTAAGAAAGCGACCTTGTATTCATAACTGCCATAACTCTGGAGCAGTGGAAAAATCACTTCCAAGAAGTATTTGGGGGAGGGGGGAACTGGCAGGGGCCAGCACTAAATGAGATGCAGCTATTAGGTGCACCACAAATTTAAATCATGGATCGTGACATTATGGTGGGGAATAATTAAAGCAATAAAAAGCTTAAAGAACAACAACGCACCTGGGCTTGATGGACTACCATCAGAACTATTTAAGGAGGATTTAAAATGTTTAAAATTTATAGATATGATGGCGAAGATAATGAATGGTGTTTTCAATGGGAGGACTTATCCAGAGGAATGGGCATCGGCAATTATGTTTCCAATATTTAAAAAAGGGAGCCCAAAAGTTCCGGATAGTTAGAGAGGGGTGGCACTTCTTCTGGTAATGGGAAAAATTTATTGCAAAATTTTATATGAGAGAATTAGACAATGGGTAGCTGAATACAGCATACTTTCAAAATTCCAAGTAGGGTTTAGGGAAGGATACAGCACAGGGGACAATATTTTTGTATTAGACACTCTGAGAGTGAAACAAACGCAGAAAAAGAGAGGGAAACTGCATTGTGCTTTCATAGATTTCCGAAAGGCATTTTGATTTTGGTTCCATGGAAAGGTAAGCATTATGGATTAAACTATGGATGAAAGGTGTCTTGGGTAAAATGATCAAGGCTTTAGAATCAATATATAGTAAGGTACAGTTCTGTGTAAATTATGATTGCGATTAAGTTTCAGAAAGTATAATAACACGGAGAGGTGTGAGGCAAGGCTGTATCTTATCACCCCTGCTTTTCAATTTGTTTGTAGATGACATGCTGGAAATAATGTGTGCTGCAGAATCTGATGCCCCAAATATAGGAGACATATCCATACCTGCTCTGCTTTATGCAGGTGATCTAATATTGATATGCACGACAATTGGCAGTCTGCAAAGGGAACTGGACTGCTTAGGGGCATATTGCCAGAAATGAGGAATGTCAGTTAACGAGGGAAGACCAAAACAATGACATTCAAGAAGGGGGCGGTGTACAACAGGAAAGAGAGTTGGGATTATGCAGGACAGGCTCTGGAAAATATTAAGAAATTCACATACTTGGGAGTCACCTTACCTATGAATGGAAACTGGGCAAGATGATTAAGCAACACAAAACGCAAGTCCTTAATTAAAAAATATAGAGGCATTAAAGATATTAGTGAAAATACTGGAAACTCCACTGAGAACAATGGAGAGGTGTACAGGGCGGTTGTAAGATCAACTATGGCATACGGGACCAAAATTTGGGGGTGGGAGAACACCAAGGACCTTAATCAGGTACAAACACAGTTCCTTAAATGGTTGCTACAAGTAGGGAGGAGTATAGCAAATTGTGGGGTTCTTAAAGAATTTGGTTTATCTAATGAAAGTGTGAATTTAAAAATAAGAACTATAAATTACTAGTTAAGGATAATACGGGAGAATCAAACTCTTCTTCGGGCATTTTGTCTAAGGGAGCAAATAAGGGAAGGGTGAGATACAGGATGGGCATCAAAAATAAGGAAAGGTATAGACAAAATTGGATTGGGGTATATCTGGTTAAGGGGAGAGAACATTACACAAAATAGTTGGAAAATAATTAATAGACGTTTGCGAGATATAGATAGACAAAATATTTTGTCTCAATGCGCTGAAATAGTATCACTGAACCTGCAGGCTCAAATACATCCGGTGTGGGGGAGGGGGGATTATCTAGATATATGTGGCAGGGAAGAAAGAAGTGGTCTCGCATGGTTCAGATTAGGGGCTTGGAAAGGAAGCAAAACAGTTTTCAGTGAAAGAATTTGCCCAATGTGTGGAGAAAGCGATACCAGGAAGCATATTTTGGCAGAATGCAGGGAAATGGAGATTTCAAGAAATAGGCATTTATCACCGCAATTTCTGAATTCCAATAGAAATTCGAACATATGCCGGGAAGTGTTGGTGCACGAGAGATACACAATTTGGGAATCTTTCTACAGAAGACCCGACAATGGATGTTAATGGCCATAATGAAGAGGGGGGATGGAGAGGGGGTGTGAGTAAAGGGAAGGGGGCTCAAGAATAAGGGTTTTATTCATGTCTATGTATTTGTATTTCAATTATAATAGAAAACTTAAATGTATCAAAGTATCTGTATATTTGTATGTATGCATGTAGATTTGTGTGTATGTTTATATGTATGGATGTATGTTTATATATGTATGTATGTAAATATGTACATATGTATGTACGTATGTATGTACGTACGTATGTATGTACATACGTATGTATGTATATATGTATGTATGTACGTATGTACGTATGTATGTCCCTTTTGATTGCTATAAGGACGACATTAGCCATGTACGGCCGTAAGGCCCATGCGACAGATGTATTTACTTGAGTGTATATGTTAAACATTGCTTCAGCATTAAAAGTATTTTTCGCTCTACCCTTTCATGTTACGTGCATTGTGCATGCATTTCACAGAATAGCAAAAGCTTTCCTGACATGAACTATATATATTTGTTAAAGAATATATTTGTTACAGCCCCATCCACAGTTAGTGCTTACAAAGAAAAATTTCGAGACCTCCTATTATCCTCAGAGTCAATGCATACTCATTGGGGTATATGAATTTAAGCTGCTTTCTTCTATTCAGATAATTTCAATGTTGTTAAAGAATTCATCAGTACACTTAATCTAATGGACTCTTTGTCAATTCATCATTCTCAGAATATATTTAATAGTGAATATTTCCAAAGGGACTTTGCTGTAATCAATGTACTTTTCAAAACTATAGCTAAAGCCACAAAAAAAAAAAAAAATGGTTTATCTGTACAAAATAAGATCTGAGAAGTCCTGACATTAAAATTTTGCACCCTATGGATAAATATTCTTAAGGTGAAAACTTAGTGTTTCCTGAAGAAATTTCCCCAGAGTTAGTAAGGGCTTTCAAATTTTGCCCAATAACATCTGTAGTAATGAAAAGATCCTTCTCAGCATACAACATTGTGTTAACAGAAAAAACTTACACTTGAGAAAATGATCACTGCATACAAATTACAATGACCAGAATGATATCTAAAGGAGAATGTATACTGTAAGTATCAAAAGTTTAAGCTCAAAGTTAACAATTTTAATGCATATTTTTGAAATTATAGAGCATATTTTAAAAGAGTTTGACAGCATAAATGCATGTATATTTTAGGTATTTTTAATGCATACAAATCTGATGTCTAGTTATAGCTATTGACTGTAGGAGTCATTTGCATTGACTTCTCAACTGATTCAGAATATCAGTGGTTGACATTTTGAAAGAAGTTGATAAGTTTTGAAGTGAATACAGAATGTTGAATGGATATATTCCACTGATTTAGAGTGACATAAACTGATTTTTGTTTTGGGGCATACTAAGGGACAAATGCACCATGATGACTATTTAAAACAAATTAAATCATAAATATGTATATATGCATTATAATTTATGATACCAATATATTTTACTGACTATATAGTTACATTACATATGGAAGTAATAAATGGACTAAGGTCCATATTGTGATGAAAATCTCATTCTTCTCTACTATCTGCCTGTGGTATTTTCTGAAGCAGAAATGTTCCTTTTTAGCATCCAGTGGTAATCCGCCCTGTTATCTTCTTTCCATTTCCACAACATCTTTGTAGAATCTTTTGCCACATTCCTTACTGAAATCCCCAAATTTATCAGATATCAATGTGTGAGAACAAAACGTGGGATCTTAGATTTATTTTGAATCAAGCCTACTTAGAAGTTTTTGAACATGCTCTGTATGATTGGTATTCATAAATTGTACTTATGAAGCTGTAGACAATGGAGTGGTAATATATCCTACAAGAATGTATTACACATGTTCACTCCTAACTACACTTACTTACACAATATTAAGATATAACAGTCGGTGAACAGCTGATGATGATAGCAAATGCTCCTGAAACATGTCCTAATGTTGTGCAAGCAAGTGGGGTTAAAGTGAACATTCTTGTAGGATATTCATTGTTCTTTGTTTGTGTTTTTCATTTTCCCAGAAAGTTCACAGTATGTCTTTCTTCACTTTGTATCATTATGTTTTCAAATTGACTGTTGGGTATCAATTTATTATGTGAGTTCTAAAAAGGTCTTCTATAAATTTATCTAAAATGATTGAAGGTAATGTCCTGACAGTACACTAAAACATTCACCTTCTCTGTTCATTGCTTTCAAGAACTATTTCATTATAGGTAACTTAAAATGTATAGGTGGAGGTAATAATTTAGATGATCAATAAATTGTTGTGATATTTTTATACCTCATGACAGACAATTTCAATTGGCCACTTTTTTACTTCCAGTGATGAGCTCTATTCTGGCTATCCCGTTTACACAGATATGTTTCTAGCCTCCAGTTCCAGCAGAAAACCTATCCTTGAAATTTGCACACACATAATACCCATTTTCATCATACTTCACTTTATTATTCAGCACCTTTATCTTTATTTAGATTTCCTTCAACAAAACTGAATAAACTACTGGTACAGATGGGAACACTTTACCATCATGTAGTGATACATATTTCAAACTTGTCTGTCTATACATTTGCAGAATCAAGAAGTTACAAATGCCATTTCTTCAGAGCTGATGAGAAGAAATCTTCACTATTCATTATATCCCTCTTAATTTAATGGTTGTTGTTGATTTTACTATTCTTTCCATTTATTCCTAGCTACAAACAAGAAATTCCCCAAAATCCTAAACACTTTCTTCTATGCTATTCCCATTCGAATCTTCAGCCATTTCTTTGTAATAAATATATTCCTCTTTTGACATTTAATGGAAATATGTTTCTCATGATTCTTCATAAGGCAAATGCTACTCTTCCTCTTCTAAATTAAAATATTTAAAATACTCTAGGAATAAAATCAGTATGAGTTAAAATATCTAAAATATTTTAAATACTCTTTTTGGTTTCACTCCCACGAATTAAAAATCAGGACATTGTCAACTGTTAAATGATCATTTGTCAAAGTTGGGAAGGTAAGTATTTGTGAGGACTCTAGTGGTCTAGTGATGAACTTAAACAGAGTGCAATCTACTTCTGGAATGTCAAAATTCATGAGTTTATGCTCATGTTTTTTTATAAAAATTTTTTCCCATATGCTAAATTCCTTAGGTTCTTGAATGACTTTTAATAATAATGCATTTTTCTATTTCATAATGTCGGTCCTGGTGGTGTAGTGGTTACCATACTTGCCTCCTAGATCGTGGGTTCGAACCCGGCCAGGAGCGATGGATTTTTTCAGGCATAAAAATCCTAAGTATGGCTTCCTTCGGAAGGGAAGTAAAGCCGTGGGTTCCATGTCGTACATTTATGGCATGAAAAAGAACCTCAAGCCTGAAAGAGAGGCCTCTGAGCAAAATTTGTCGGCCATTTCACACCCTGAGTTGAATGGGACGCTGATGACCTGAGGTGTTAAAGAGAGTTCATAAATAAATCAATCAAAAAAAAAAAAATCAATATTTCATAATGTTCATTCCAAAAATGTGCTGCTACAGCTGATTTATAGCAAATATTTCTACAATGTTCCTTCAAGCTGATGCCTAATTCCTATTTTTCTTACCTATGTATATTTTATCGCAATCTTTGCAATTAATCATATATATACAATTTTTTCTCTTTGGGTCTGGAATCCACTTTGTTTAATTTCAATAGTATGTTGACATTAAATTAGTTTTGAGGGTGATATTACACTGCTTAAAAGGTTTTTAAAATTGTAGTCTGTGCAGTAAGCCAGTATAGTACTCCCCATTTACTGTGGTGTTCCTTCAAGTCAATGAAGAATATTCCTTCACTGTCACAAAAAATTGTGGTCATGATCTTCTTGGTTGACTGAGTGACCCTGGCCTTTACAGGTGGTGCTTCGCCAGGTTACTCTAGGTTAACGCCACTCCATTAATTCTCTTTGGACAAGGGATCATAGTAGAGGACCATAGTTTCATTTCCTGTAACAATGGTTTGCAGAACTTCTCTGTTGTTGCCATGGCAGAGCTCCAAAAATTCCTGACAACAGATGACTCATTGCTGCTTTTGGACTGAGGGAAAGAAGTCTAGGTACCCATGTTGCATTAACCTTATTCATGTTTAAATGTCCATGAATAATTCAAAGGACTGTTGTTTTAGAAAGGCTCAACCTTGCTGCTATTTCTGTAATTTTGAGCTGCCAGTATTCCGTAATTTCTCCTTCCACAAGAGCGATGTTTTCAGGAGTGAGCAGCTCCAAGGGCCAACCTGCACACTCTTTGTCTTCAATGATTTCTCGACCCATTCGAAAAATTTTGGCTCAGTCTTTAGAATTTGAGGGGGATGCTTCCCCATATACACTGTCCAATCACTGTTTAATTTCATTTGGACTAAACCCTTCTTTTGTGAAGAATTTAATAACAGCTCGGTAGGCCGTTTTGAACATGTCACAATCTTCTATGCATAGGCTTCTTTATGCAACTATATCTGGACAACTGAACACAGTTGAGTTGAAGTTACAGTTGCAATTATTTATTGAACAGATAAGGTATGGCACCAGATAAGGATTTTGTGAAGGCGATAATCCTTATCAGCAAGGCAGGAAACTTATGGACCTACCCTCATATCATGATGTAAAAGCTGGTTCCTTATGTGATCTTGGAATAAAAATTTAAATTCAACAAAATAGATTCCAGACCCGAAGAGAATAAATCAGGTATATACCAAATTGATTGCAAAGATTGTGATAAAATATACATAGGCAAGGCAAAGAGGAATATAGGCTTCAGGCATTAGAAGTCCTTTCAGTCTATAAATCCCTAACTGAAGCCATGTTCAATTTTTCCTTTCCTTGTATTCATTCAGATAAAGCTCTCTACCAAATACAGCTTTTATCTCATTGTAAATTGCTATCTTCTGTTTCTCAGTAAGATATTTAGGATCTGTCTAGCCATACTCTCAAATCTAAATCTTATATTCCTTCAGAACCCTTTTCTATAATTCTGTCTCTCAAACCACATATTTGTCATTCCATTCTTCACTAAGTAATCCTTAATCATGCCCAAACACTCCTTGAGCCCGAATACCTTTCTTACATTTTAAACATTCTTCTGAAATATTTTCTTCATGCAATTGCCTTACCTAGAACCAAAATTACAATATTTTTCTATCAGTATTCCTCTAACACTTAACTTTCCCCATTTCCAACAAAGCACTTATAGGAGTTCATGCCTGGCATTAACTTATAAGATAAAAATCTTATTATCCTCCACTTTCTGGCAATATTTTTGTGTCCCAAAATTTAATTCCTCAGTCTATCTAAATAAAAGTTACATAAAATGTCTCAAACCAACATACTTCTATTATGAGTGCCTTAAATTAGTATCTTTATAATAGTTCCAATGCAAATCTATCCTTAGCTAGTGCAAGCTATTTGTGCCTATCCCATTCCCTAGCAACTTAATTTTATTATAAAATAATGAAATCCTTAACCACCTTAGCTTAATATCGTTTTTGAACACTATTATTTTCATTTTATTTTGATTAACTCAATATATTACCCCTTATAGTATCTTTTAGTTTTTAAGTTGTCTGATTTAATCTCAAAATACAGAATCAAATCACTAGGAATTCAGATTCCCAAATTAACTTATATGTGGTGGTTAGGGTGGTCTTTATAGATCAATGATTATGTTATATATGACATAGATTACAGTCTTGATTTACTTTCTCCTCCCCATATTTAGTACAAAAAGTATTTATCTTGTATAATGTTGTAAATAATAACCATTTTAAACTAACCCCTCCCTTTGTTTTTTGAATTCATATCCTAAGACTTTCCTAGTTATACTGTTATAAGCATTTTTCAAATCCACTAACATCTATATTGTATTTGCTTTATCATTTACTGATCAATTAATCCCTTCACTGACAGTATTTTTTTTGGAATGGTGTTTAATACTGAGGCAACACAGGTGGTTCACTGACAGTATATAATATACTGTTCTTCATTATTTTCCTTTCAGTCCTGGTGGTGTAGTGGTAACCATATTAGCTTCTAAATCCAAGATCACGGGTTCGATTCCTGCCAGGATTGATAGATTTTTTCAGACGTAAAAATTGTAAGTTTGGCTTCCTTTCAAATGGAAGTAAATTCTTGGATCCCATATTGTAGATCTATGGCATGTAAAAGAACCTCAAGCCTGAAAAAAAAAGTCTTTGAGCAAAATTTATGGGCCATTTCATGCCCTTAATTGAATGAGATGCTGATGACCTGAGATGTTAAAGAGCATTTGTAAATAAAACAAATCAACAAAATTCATTATTTTCCAAAGCCTGATTATAAAGGCATACCAATTGGTTTTCTTTAACATATCTTGTATTCTTTCAACTAACATCCCATGAAAATGTTCCAAAATTTGACAAAAGTGCAATCTCTTGATAATTATTGGACCTTCCACATGACCCCCCCTTTTTTTTTTATAAATTATAAATTGGGTGAATAATTCCTGGACACCAACTTTAAAATACACCACTATTATTTTTTAATAAAACTGAATCACCTTGCCATGCTAAAGTTTTTTCTAATCCTTACCATAACTTCCAAAAAATTCTGACATTAATCCATCAATTCCAGTTCTTTATTGTTCCTGAAATCTTTTAATTTGAAATAATCTTCAATACAGGAAAAAATATTTATCTAATGCCTTTTTTGTCAACGTGATTCCAAGTCTAAATTCCAAATTCTCTTCTCTCTTTCATTCCTTCCTCTTCACACAACAGCATTCATAGTTCTTGGTCTGCATGCTCTACCTCCATCTTATGAGTTGATTGGTAGAGGGCAGTATTACAGGAGGGAATGTGATGCATACTGGTTGCCTTTATATGACTTTCTAGATCAAATGATGCCACCTGTCTATTAGGTACCTCTCCATTGTCCTCACTGCAAACTCTACCTCTATATTGTGAGCTCATTGGCAGAGGGCATTATTGCAGGAGGGAATGTGGTAGCATACTGACACATTGTTGATTGCTATCACCTGACTTTCTAGATAAAACAATATCACTCCTCTATCAGGCACTTACCCAATTGTCCTCACAAGGCTTGGGGGACCCCATTCCAGATCTCTTTAATTTTATAATATTTCTAAGCAGGTACTGAGGATAAAACCTGAAACTTCCCAGACAGCAGCCAGCAATGCTCACAGCTGGACAAGGAAGTGGTCTCTCTCTACCATTATTAGTAAATAAAAAATCAAAAAGTACATTCTCCAACCATTGAAATTACCCCAATTTGATTTTTTATTCTCATTTCAAGAACTCTCCCTCCCCCATTCATTTCTCTTTTGTTTGATATCCTGCCTATATAGTACTCTTAATTCTAACATCTCTGTCCATTCCTCTCCACTGAATCATTGCCTCTCTTCACATTTTTCTTATATTCCTACACTCATCAAATAAATAATCTAAGCTCTTCCCTCTTCGTAATTTTCTTCATCATGCCATTCCATGACCATTTAAGCACAAAGTTACATAATTTTAATGCTTTTTCTATATTTGAAAATGATATCAATGTATGCATACCATAAATATATTAATGTGCTGGTTTATAGTTCAGTATGTCACAAAATTTATCATGTAATTCATTTTCCATTTAAGTCTCAGAGTGCTTAAATTTTGTATGTTTACTGTTCCTTGAAATATACTTTTTCTTGTAATGTTCTATTATTAAGAAATTGTGCATTATTTAATTACAATCAAAACCTTAAAGTTATTATTTCTGCTAACATCTCACTGCTGTAAATAGTAAGGTCTACAACACTTTAACCATTACACTCATAAAATGTTAAAAGTGCCTGTAAATAAACCAAAATTGATCATTAGAATCGCAGAAATTCTAATGTATAATTAACCTCTGAGAAACTATTCAATATTGTATTTATTTCAATATTATTTTCACTCAAATTTATTAACTTACACTGTTCTTCATTCACAACTATATCTATACAACAGTATTTAACATTTAATATCCATCAAGGAACATATTTTCTCAAATACAGTACTCTCTGGCTTGTAATTTCACAGTTCTTCTCTCTGGCTTGTAATTTCACAGTTCTTCTCTCTGGCTTGTAATTTCACAGTTTTTCCATTAAATATCCAATACATAAAATTTTAAAGAGGAATATTCCAATCTTATTTTGTATTGTTGTAGAAGTTGCAGAAAGGTTCCATGTTATAACAATGGAAAAGATTTGGGAATTTAAAATTATCCTTAACATAATATAATTTTTTTTAATCTCATTGTTAAGGTTGTTCACTCAAACATAACGAGTCCTTAAAATTTTCCTGTCAAATTACTTCTGACCAACAAACCTAAACCACCTATACTCTATCCTGAACTTAGGTATTCATTTTTTACAAGTGAGCAACTGAGCAACTGAAGATGGGAGAAATTCTCCCGAAATGCATCTTATTTTTATGTAAGTGGAGTTTAATATAAAAAATGAATATCTATTTAGGATATATTACCACTCTATTGTCAACAGCTTCATAATTACCACACCTATACTCTATTTCTTCCCCTTCCTTATTTCCCAAAATTTTGAAATTGTACATTGTGACTTTTTTTTACCACTGCTAATAGCTCTCTAGATTTTGTCTTAATCCCTACTCACACTTACAAAAACCCAGACATATCATCCATCATTCCTGTCTCCTTTACATCTCCTGACTACTTGTATATCTGAATTACTTCAACTTCTTTTTACAGTTTAATTTTATACTTTCATGCCAGAAATCTTTACATTTGTTCTAACTTAATGTGACTTAATTCTTCCTGTTCTTGAAAATTTCTTTCAATAAGCCATATATTATATATACATTACATGAGAATTTTCTTCCATTTCTCTTCTCTTCCAAATCCCTCATCATTAATTTTTACCAGCTTATGGTACCTACTGGATACAGACTGTTTTTCATAGAACTTTTCCACTTTGTTGATGTTACAGTCAATCTTGCCTTTTGACCACGATGGACTTTTCCTCCATCTTATACATATGAGGCTTTCTTCTCTTATCATACGCTATATCCACCCCCTGGACATTCTTGCTACCTTCTCTGAAGTATTAATCTCAACATACAAGTAGTATGAAGAAGAGATAACAATAAGCCTGACATGAGTCAAGCATACTGACTCATATCCTCACATCAGTACATTATATCCCATGAGTGCTTTCCTCCCCTCAACTTAATCTCATTAATTCATGACTGCAAATTATGAATACACATTCTTTCTTACTACTTTTGCTTTTTTCATCCAAGATTAATTGTAACACTCTGACAAATTGAAAGGTACTTGGTGATAAATTCATCCATCCTCTTCAATATTTTGCTATTCCTTAACACCTCATGTACCACCTCAGACCTTGCAAATATTGCTATTATTTATCTGTACTCAGTAAGCCTTCCACCTTAATATGTTGCCATATTTTGCCAATTTTTAGCTTCCTTTCTTAGTTTTTTTCCCTCTTCAAAATATCATATTCCTTTTGAATTGACAATATACTTCATCTTTCCTTCATTACCCAAAATATCTACTTTGCTTTAATTCCTTCAAATCCATTTTACCTTGCTGTGCTTCTTTGCATCTTTCTTGATCTTTTTGGCATCTTATTCACCTTATTACTTAATTGTTCCCGGTCTCATGCAAGCTATTGAGAATGTGCTGTGGCTACCTTACATCACTCTTTGACACCATATCAAGAGAACAACATCTCTTTCTGCTGTTACCTTAGCACTACTTAGATTATTACAGAATTCCAAGAATTTTCAAAAGATTTTTTGGTACCTGTATGCACATGAACAACCATATCATGTTATTTAAACTTGCAATTAAATTAAATAAATTGTACTTATGAAATTGTAGATAATGGAGTGGTAATATATTCTACACTAATGTATTCAACATGTTTACACTAAATATTGTACTTACAAAGCTGTTGACAATAGAGCGGCAAAATAACCTAACTTAGGTATTCATTTTTTACACCGAACTCCATTCACTTACACAAAAGTAAGACGCGTTTTGGGAGAATCTCTCCTATTTTCAGTTGTTCACTGAACTGCCGTTACTCAAAAAGATGCCTGGACACCCGGATGTTTCTGTGGTGGCCCCTGAAGTAGGGAAGTAGGGAATTACTGAGTTCATCCATAGAAGGAAACTTGTTGTGGTAAATTGGATGGTAGGTGAAACTTTTGAATTAGTATTCTTCTTTTGTGTTTTTCAGGGTGGAAACTTCCCTTATCCCATTTTGTCTTTTAGCTTTATTGATAATTTTTATCGCTGTGTCTGTTGAAACCATTGATTATAGCTGTCTTTATTATTTGTTTGTATTCTATTATGTACTCTGCTTCTGTGAGTGGAATATTCATCAATCTGTGTGCCAAACTGTGAAAAATTGCATATTTATGTGGGCTTATAACTCTCATTTTTTATAAGTTTTCTGTATGTGTTTCTTTTCTGTAAATTCCAAAATTCAAACAATCTTCGTTTCTTATAATTTTTAAATCTAGAAATGGTAGCCACCCATTTGTTTCTTCTTCTATAGTAAATTGTATGGATTCATGTTGCAAATAAGAAGTTTCAGAGCATCCATTGAGTGTTTCTTTGGTATTATTTGCAAAAATGTCATCCACATACCTATATCATGATTTGAAAATTAAAGGGAAGGCTTTTGTGATGTGTATTTCAAATGAGCTCATGAATAATTCTGCTAGAAAAAGTGACAAAGGGTTTCTCATAGCTAGGCCTGAAACGTGTAGGTAATATTTTTTGTTGAAGCTGAATTAATTTTGTTTAATGCAAATATTAGTAAGTTTTAATAAGTCTTTTATTTCTTCTGTTTCTAAATTTATTGATGTTAACCATTTTTCTAGTATAAGCATAAGTTTCTCTATAGGTATGCTCGGGAATAAGGCTTTTACATCAAATGAAACCATTATATCTCCAGCCATAATTCTGCTATTTTCAAGTTTTTTAACTTTTTTAACAAAAATAAATTATTTGGAACTTTTTAAAACAAAAAGAAATTTGGAAATTTGGAGGAAAGAACATTTTAGGAATATTCGGTTTAAACAGGTGGATAAATCAGCAGTAGCAACTCACTTTTGGACCAAAAACCATGAAATAAAACCAGTAATAAAACTGCTGAAAAATCTTCACAGCCCATTGGAGTTATCCACTTGGGAAAAAATTTTCATATTAAAAAATAGACAAAACCTAATGAATTTCGAGTTTCCTCCTATGGATGAGCTCAACAACTTCCTACTTCAACCAACAGAGGCCACCACAGGAACATCCGTTTGTCCAGCCATAGTTTCGAGTAACGGCGGTTCAGTGAGCAGTGAAGATGGGAGAGATTCTCCTGAAATGCGTCTTACTTTTGTGTAAGTGAATGGAGTTTAGTGTAAAAAATGAATACCTAAGTTGAGGTTATGTTCACACCAACTTCACTTACTTACGTAAAACATGTCCTAGTAAATGGAGCTAGTATGAATATATTGCAATTAAATGCTTGCACATATACAGACCCTACTAAACTTCATTATAGAAATATAGAAAAATATTCTGTTTAAAAATGGAGAAAAAATATAAATATTTTCTACTAATTATAGCAACTTCAATTTTCATCCATCCATCCACTCGCCACCTACCCATTTATCCATCCATCCATCCATCCATCCATCCATCCATCCATCCATCCATCCATCCATTCATTTCTTATTTTGCAGTTTTGGGGGCAATGAAAATAACACAATTTGGTTGAAGGATGAATTTTTTATTTCAAACTTGTATTCTTCCTTTCTATATCTTGTTACAATACATTTATTAAGATGAATTGCTGTCTTAAAGGTTGGATTTGCTTTTTATAAATTGTTTCAAAAGTCACATTCTATATCAGTCCAAGTTTGATAAAACTACTACACTGCTGCTGCAAACAAAATGAATTTCCCTTGGCATAAAAATGTAAACAATGTGGCAATTTTTAGGTTGTGTTCATTTATTTAAATGTTTTCCCTTCAAAATATGTATTTCTGGGGGTGTAAAGGATAGCTTAAATTTTTTTGAAACTGTCCACTGAGAAAATGTTTTCATTGTTTTATCATTTCTGCAGAAATGGTGGTTACCATAACTCTCCCATTATTGGGAAGTACTGTGGCACTCAGCTTATGGGGAAGATCATTCCATCAATGAGCAACCAGTTATATTTACATTTTGTGACAGATTCTACTAGAACAGCAAAGGGCTTTCACATTATTTGGGATGGAACTGCTTCAGGTATGTTCTAATTCTAAGATAATTGAACTGTAACCACCTAAAAATTATTAGGCAAATTGAAGATAAATATCAATGCAGAATTGAAATGAAATAATATTTAAAATAATATCCATGCTTATGGTTTGTAACTCTGTACAGGAATGTTAGAATAATGGATTAGTGCTTATGAAGAATAAATAATATTCATAGTGTGGTAGTTCAGAAAGTAGAACATACATAATCATCACTTTGGTTGAGGAGGAAAACCAGATAAAGATTCTGTTATTTAATTGTAGGGTGTGGTGGTACACTCACCAGTTCAACTGGTGACATTCATTCTCCTAACTACCCAGAGCCATATGGGGCAGAAGCTGAATGCTTTTGGAAAATTTCTGTCAGCCAGGGAAGTGTAATCCAGGTAGTTTTTGTAGACTTGGATTTGGAGCAACAGCTTAGCTGTTATCATGATTATCTTGAGGTATGTGGATCTAAGGAGGTAATTATTTAGGCCATAGAAAAACATTTACATCTTATTTCAGAGTATTATTGGGTAATTTGCAAATAGAGGAATGGTGTATTTAGCTTTATGCTCTTGTTTTCAAGAATTAATTATTTCATAATGAAATCAAGGATAATATACTGAATCTGTAAAATTGACAATGTCCAGCCTTATATCGCACATGAAGAATAATAGGGCCTAACTAAAAAAAAAAAATAATTTGGGGTTTATTGTGATTTTCTAATGGTTTATATGAGTTTAATTTGGTGTAAGAAGGTCATAATTTATTTCTGTTAATTTCCATCAGAGAGCACTAAGAAAATAATTTCTTGATTTTATATTTAGAATATAAAATTTTGAAATACTATCCTATAAAATTTTGTTGCTTTTAATTGTGACCCTATTATTCTCAGCATGTGATATGATTGTGGTCTAGTTCTTGAGACTGAAGGAACTGACATTTCACTGAGCACTGTTTTTGGTATTTTAAAGGCTGGTCAACATAGTCAAGTTGAGTCTACCCACTCCAAAACTTTATTAGAACTCAACTAAATTTTTTCTCCACTGTATGGTAGGTGGGCAGAGCTTGGCATTGATGGTTCATGTGGATGTGCTATAATTATTGATAGGCCAAGACACTCTTGGAGGTTGTGTCTCTTCTCAGTTGTGCAGTAGTCACTCTGTGCCATATGGGGCTAAACCTTGGCCCTCTTTAATTACAGAATGATTTGTTCTATCTCCTCCATGTTTCAATTTGAAGAATTGGACTACAGGCCCACATATTATGAATTTTATAGAGTGTGACACTGGCCATGAAAGCCTTACTGGTAATATACTGTATTGCTTTTACTAGCATTTGTTAAACCATTGTTTGAAATTAAGGAAACTTCAGAGTACGAAAAGAAATTATGCTTCAGATGAATGTTTGCTTAGTTTTTATACCTGAAGCATAAAATCTAGGTTACAATTTACTTGTAATGTGACATCAATTATATATGCTATGTCACAAGTAGAAAACATTTTAAGCTTAAAAAATGCATATATAAATTGGAAATGTAGTGCTCTATTTCAAAATGCATCATGGCTTATTGCACAAAGATTGCTGTTTGCATATTTTTAATTTAGTATTTAATATAAGTGTTAAATCATCAAGGATATTCATCACCTTCAAATAAATATTAGACATTTTTCTGCTTTCACTAATAGTATGTAGATGTAGATATTTACTCAAATAGGTATTAAACAGGTTATTAGTAATCTTTCTTGGTTGCATAACTTTGATGTTAACTAATTTATAAAAGTGCGAGTGAACTATGAAGTAGGAATTAAAAATCTGTTCATTGTTTCAAAGTTTTTTTTTTCCCCTATTAAATAAACAAAATGCTCAATTTTATACCATTACATTAAATGAGGTCAATAGCAATAAACATTAGTGTAACTATATCATTGAAAATTTATGTTTGCATATTAGGGCAGTGAATTTGTATTTTAATCGTTGCTGCGCATATGGTATTAGTTTTTGTGGGCATTTAAATTTTGAGCTCTTACCACAAATGTTAAGCTAAAAATGACTTATATACCTATGTATAATGAATTTTAGTTAACTATCATTACACTGGCTAAATTAAGTTGTTATGAATAGCTGGAATTTTCAGTGAAATATAGTATAATATAACAAATTATTATTAAGGAAATCACTCACATTTCTAATTTTGTTACACTTACTTGGACATGTTTCAAAGGCTGTTGCCTTCATCTTCAGCCTGGTCCCACTGTCTGCTTCCCAGCGTGGTATTAAGATGTTGGTCTGTAGATTTTAGGAACTTAGAGATGATGTTACTATTGTTTGGGAGATCAAAATTAACCAAGTTTTCCTTGTTTTTATTTAAGACTATATTTTCCTACAGTGTTAATTTTATGGGCTTTTGAAGAGCTTTTAAGAGTTTTGGTTCCTTTTGGAATTCATGGTTCTTTTGGCAGAAATGTTCTGCTATTGCTGATTTTCCCATGTATTTACATTTTACATTTCTCACGTGTTCCTTAAACCGTATGGTAATGTTTTTGCCTATCAATTTCATATTACAGTCTTTGCAACCAATGTCATTCCACTGTCTGTTTCCAGCATGGTATTAAGATGTCGCTCTGTGGAGTTTATGAACTTAGTGTTAGGGTTACTATTATTTGGGAGATCAAAATTAACCAAGCCTTCCTTGTTTTTGTTTATGACTATATTTTCCCACACTGTTAATTCCAGGAAGGAAATTTAAGTATGATGAAAAAGTGATGGATGCTGTTTATGCTCATTTTGCAGACAAGACTTCTGATTTTTTGGGGGGGAGGGATTGAAATTTTAGTTCAAAGATGTGAGCAGTGTATTGTGATAAAGGGTAACTATATTGAGAAGTGAATTATAATTTTTGTCTTTATCATACCTAGAAAATGGTTAGGGCGGAAACTTATGGACCCACCCTGGTATTTCAACAACTTACAACCTAAGCTATTATTCCCTTTAAAGGCAAAGTTATTTTATACATGCACACCCTTATGTAACAAGTACTTCTAATTTCACTGCATTAAAACATTGACATTCATCGTTTTAAGGCATTAAAAATTAGTTTAGAATATGCTGTACATACCTGAAATAATTTAAATATTTGCAGCAAAAATGCTCCTGTACTCAACCCTATAATGTTCACACAATGGCCATTGATGTAGTGAAGATAGATGTTGCTCCCATAAAATCTTATATATGCTCTTTACACTATAACTGTATAAAAATAATTAAGTCTCCTAAGGGTTTCCTAGATTCACATTTATATTAGTTTTAAATGTGCACCACTTTGTACTGACCGTAATTAAGGTAGCCGCCAATTGTAAATAATGCAGTGTCATACTCTTTGCATCATCATCATCATCATCATCATCATCATCGAACCGCCACGGGTGGCCGAGGTCGTTAAGGCACGGACTCGTGAGCGGGAGGTCTGCGGTTCGAATCCCGCCAGGACCGTCCTCCCTGACTGGGGTTTTTTCCAGGTTTTCCTCAGTCTTCATAACTGGCAAATGCCGGGGAGGTACCTAAATTTAGGCCTGGAACGCTTCCTTCCTTAAAAAAAAAAAAAAAATATCCTTTCCTAATTTATCATTTCATCTCATGTATCATCAGTGTCCACCGCCTGTGGTGCCTCAGTAGTAAAAACGGGCGTTAAACACTACCCAAAAAAAAAAAATCATCATCATCACCATCATCATCATCATTTTTTTTTAAATGTTTTTAACGCCCATTTTTACTACTGAGGCACCACAGGTGGTGGACATTGATGATACATGAGATGAAATGATAAATTGGGAAAAGATTTTTTTAAGGGAGGAAACGTTCCAGGCCTTAGTATAAGGTACCTCCCCCGCATTTGCCATTTATGAGGAAAACCTGGAATAAACCTCAGTTAGGAAGGACGATCCTGGTGGGATTCAAATCCCAGACTTCCCGCTCATGAGTTCGCGCCTTAATGACCTCAGCCACCCATGGCAGTACTCTTTGCATTTGTATGCAACTGTGCACCACAACCTGATTATTTTCTCCTATTTTTTAACGTACTAAACACATGTTTTCACATGACCTTGTATTTTCACAAGGGTGTGAAGAGCATGTGGTATAGGAGTAACAGAAGGTAGGCTTTGCTGAAATCCTGCATATCTGTGTAACATAAGGCCTGTGATCAGCCATTGCACTAAATTCTGACTGTAGTTCTGAAGCCTGTTGCCATGAGCTGTTAAGCAGGTCTGTTTGAAATGTCATATATTATAAAAAATTAACAATGGCTATATTCACTATGAAATGAAACAAGGATTTCCACCATTTTTGAGGACTGGCTGACACTATAATATTCCTTCCTTTGGTCAACAATGTCAACTTCTGCCATATTACTAGTTTAGTTTATTACTTAGGAGAGGGTATTTTCATTTGTTCTTTTCCCTTGATACTCTTTCTTTCTGCCTTCCCATCAGTTCTTGGATCAGTATTAGTAAATAACAAAAGAACGTCCCTCTTATCATGCCTGACAACTGCTGTCACACCTTTATGTTGCAATTTTCCATATTTGTCCCATTTTAGTTTCAGTTGTTTTGGCTTTGAAAATTCTTTTGGCCAGTCTATCCTACCTGTACGAGCTGTATCACATGCATATATTTTTCTGTTCAAAAACAAATTTATTAACTTTTTGGTTGCAAAAATATTATCAAAGTACACGTGATGCCACAATCTTATTTTTGTGCAATCCAAAAACTACTTGTTCTCCAAGTAGAAGATTGCTGTTTCTCACCTCTTTCTCCCCCAGGTAGATTTTACAGTCTAACAAATATCCAGTGTTGCCGTCTGCAGTCTTACTCTACTGGTAGCCAACTTTTCTGCCAGTGCTCACAGCTTTTCACATTTGGATCCTTCTTTCTGTTCCGTCTCACTTTCTGTACACGTCCTCTCTGATTTGTACTCCAGTGACCCTTTTCAGTGTCAGATCCGTATCTTTCTTCCCACTTACATTCTCAGCGCGCGTCAAAGTGGCTTATAGACAAAGCGAATTGGAATCTCTTGCAGTTCTCTGGTCATCTTTTCAGGATGTGCTTTTCCATCAAATTACGCCACGATCGAGCACCTCGATACGGTCCTCATTACAGCCGCAGATCAGGCTATTTCTCGGTCGTCCCACTTCAGATGCTTTCAGCTTTCTTGGTGGACCGGTGAATGCCAGGACGCATTGCGTGCACGCCGAGGTGCTTTGCGAGTTTTTCGTCACCACCTTACGTTGGAGAACATGATTAGCTACAAACATCTGCGCATCCAATGCCGTCGAGTGATTAAGGATAGCAAACGGGCGTCTTGGATTGCTTTCGCCTCATCTTTTAACCGCTCGACGCCTTCGTCTATTATCTGGGACAAGCTACGCCGCGTTACAGGCAAATCTGTGTTTTCACCCATACCCGGTTCAAGGCACTACATCGTGTACTTGCTACTCCGATAGTTATTGCTAATACGTTAGGCGCACTTTCGCTAATGTTCCGAGTTCCACTAACTATCCTCCTTGTTTCGCACCATTAAGCAGCAGTTTGGGTCGAGATGATTCTCCTTTGCCTCTGACAATCAGGAGTACTATAATGTATCATTTATAGGTAAGAAATTGGAGCATTCGCTTTCTACCTCTCGCCATTGCGCTTCAGGGCCAGATGGTACCCATGCTGCTATGTTGCAACAGTTAGCGGAAGGCAAGGCTTTCTTGCTCCATTTGGTGTGATGGTACGTTTCCATGTGCTTGGCGAGTGGCCACCTCTTTCTATACCTAAACCTGAAAGGACCCACACCTTCCTTCCAGTTACCGTCCGATTTTCCTCACCAGTTGCGTTTACAAGGTGATGGAACGCATGATTAAAGGGCGGCTTATGTGGTGGTTAGACCCGCAGCACCTTTTGCGGTTTTCGTCATCATCGCTCTTCAATCGACCATCTGGTGTCTTTTTTTTTTTTTGAGTAGTGTTTAACGCCCGTTTTTACTACTGAGGCACCACTGGACACTGATGATACATGAGATGAAATGATAAATTGGGAAAGGATATTTTTTTTTTAAGGAAGGAAGCGTTCCAGGCCTAAGTTTAGGTACCGCCCCGGCATTTGCCAGTTATGAAGACTGAGGATAACCTGGAAAAAAACCCAGTCAGGGAGAACGGTCCTGGCGGGATTCGAACCGCAGACCTCCCGCTCACCAGTCCGTGCTTTAACGACCTCGGCCACCCGTGGCGGTCATCTGGTGTCTTTTACCACCCATATAATGGACGAATTTGTGAGAAAGTGCCAAACGATCTTTGTCTTCTTTATCTGCAGAAAGCCTATGATACCTGCTGGAGAAGCTGTATCTTTCGTACGCTTCATGATTGGCATATCTGTAGTCGGATGTCTAGTCTAATTTTATTCGGGAGTTCATGAAAGACCGAGTACTTAATGTACTCGGGTTCTGTTTTATCATCTCTGTTCTCTGTGAGTTCTGTTTTATCGCCTTATTCAGGAGAACGGAGTACCTCAGGACTCGGTACCTAGCGTCACACTGTTTGCCATCGCTATCAATTCCATCACAGAGTGTTTACCGCCAGTGATTAAATCGTCGTTGTTCGTGGACGATTTTGCTATCTTTCTTTCATCTCAGCGAGCTTGTCTTTTGGACCGCCGCCTCCAATGCTGCTTAGATCGCCTTTATGCTAGGAGTGTGAATCACGGGATCCGTTTTTCGGCTGAGAAGACCGTCTGCATAAATTTCTGCCGCTGTAAGGAGTATCCTTGACCATCTCCCCATCTTGGCTCTGTCGCAGACGAGGTTAAGTTCCTGTTTGGTACTTGATAGGAAATTATACTGGTCAGCGCATATAGAGCAACTCACAGGCAGGTGTGAACTTTCTCTCTGTCTTTTTAAGTGAAACATCCTGGAGTGCTGACCGGACGGTTCTCTTATGTTTCTACCGATCTCTAATCCGGTCCAAACTAGATTATGGCTATGTAGTTCATAATTCTTCGCGACCTTTAACTTTCGTCATCTTAACCCCATTCATCATCGGGGAATCCCCTACCAGTCCTGTGTCTAGCTTGTTTGCGGTGTCTGGCGAACCTCCTCTTTCCTATCGTAGGAACATTTTACTTGGTGGTTATGGTTTTGATTGACTGCGCTACCTCGTAATCCCACTAATGAGCCTTTTAGTATGTCGTTGAACAGATTTATGCTGCTAGGTCTCTTACTCCTAAGCCTGCTGGCTTTCGTTTTCGGGAGATGTAAAGGTTATTAGACGTTGATTTACCTGCTTTTACTTAGCCGGGGAAGATTGTTCTCCCCCTTGGTTTGTTGCAGAGGCCCACGTTCATCTTGGGCTTACGTCCTGTCCTAAATCTTCTACTGCAGCTCCTAATATCCGTCGCCATTTTTAGCGCGATAGCAACCTCATTTGCTAGGTGCAATTTTATTTATACCGACGGCTCGAAATCCGACATGTGCCTTCGTTTTTAATGTAGGTAGTTATATTTTTGGTCTTGGCTCTGCGGTATCTATTTTTATGGCGAAGCTTTATGCTATTTATCGACTGTTTTTATTTCTTTCTGAACAGCAGCTGGGGGACAGTGTCATTTGTTCTGATTCTTTAAGTGTCATTTTGTATTTCCGAAATCTGTATAAATACCATTCTCTTGTACAGAAAGCCGGTCCTGGTGGTGTAGTGGTAACCATACAAACTCAAGGTCGCGGGTTCAAACTTGGCCAAGATCGATGGATTTTTTCGGGCGTAAAAATCCTAAGTGTGGCTTCCTTCGGAAGGGAAGTAAAGCCGTGGGTCCCGTGTAGTACATTTACGGCACGATAAAGAACTTCAAGCCTGAAAGAAGAGGCCTCTGAGCAAAATTTGTCGGTCGTTTCAAGCCCGAAATTGAATGGGACGCTGATAACCTGAGATGTTAAAGAACGTCCTTAAATAAAAGAATCAAAAAAAATCTTGTACAGAAGATCCAGGACGAAGTGATTACGCTTGATGACGCTGGCGTCAGCGTAACACTGTCCTATCTAGGACTTCAAGGCATTGAGGCCGCATATGTCGCAGCTAAATCCCTCTTTTAGACCCTGCTGAATTTGAGCAATGTTTTTATTCGGGGGATTTTAAGCATTCTTTACATAGAGGTATTCTCTGGCGCTAGCGCGAGGAATGGAATTTACTCCATGACAATAAGTTTTGAGAATGTAAATCCGCCCCTTTTAATTGGCCAATTTCTCGCGCAGTTCGTCGCGAAGATTTTAGCACGTTTACGGATTGGGCACTGCCATTTTAGTCACCGTCACCTTTTCAAAGGTGAACCAGCTCCAGCATGTCCTAATTGTGACTACCCCTATATAGTGCATCACATTTTTATTGAATGCCATCATCTATAGACTTTTAAACTTTCCATGGGCATGCCCTCCTCTATTGAAAAAGTACTTGCAGATGATGTGGTTGCTGTCAAGCAACTGCTCCATTTATACCATTATGGTTTTGGTGTAATTTTTTATAATTTTATATGTGATGGTTTCTGTAGCCCATTTTAAGACTGTTATTTTTCCAGCTATTGCTGGTTTATTTTACTATCAGTTTTTTTTTTTTTGTTGAACTTTATTGCCATTGTTATTCATTATTGACATTTTATTTTACTGTCCATCATGCTAGTGCCGTTTTTTTCTGCACAGTTTTAGTGTAGATTGATTATTTATTTTAATATTGGCACAGTGTTAATGTGTTTGGGCACTAATGATCTTAGCTGTTTTGCACCCTTTAAATCATAATCCATCCATAATTCATCTGAATGCAACTCTAAATGTCATTTATGGTCTGTAATTCCATCCTGGTATGTTGAAATCAGTTGTTCAGAAGCGTATTTACATCAATACAGCTTTAAAAGTTGAGGTCAGCATAAACAGAAACAATGAAAAAGGATAAACAAATTTACATTATTCTTTCATTATTAATTCAAATTGGAATGGAATACAATGAAAAAAATGCATTAATTTCTCTTCTGAGTCAAAATATTTAGAACACTCTTTATGGTTTCACTTACATGAGATTTACTCAGGACATGAATTGTGGAACAATTGTCCACACCATTAGCTGTCAAACGACTGTTGTATCAATTGTAGAAGTTGGGTAGGAAGGGTTGACTCTGGTGATCTTGTGATAAACTTGAATAAAGAGCTGTCTGCTTCTGGGATATTGAAATTCATAAGGTTTTGCTCATGTTTTTTTTTATATGAATACTTTCCCATATGTTTAATCAATTTGGTTGAACAGTTCTTAATAATTTGATGCCTTTTTCTGTTTCATGGTTTTAATTACAAAAATGTTCTGCCACAGCTGATTTATCTATTTGTTTATAATGGATGTTACTCCAATGTTCCTTCAAGCTAATGCCTATATTTCTCTTTATCTTTCCTACATAGATTTTTTCACAATCCTTACAAATAATCTGGTAAATACCAGATTTTTCCTCTTTGAAACTGGAATCTGTTTTGTTTAATTTCAATAAATTTTTTATACTGTATCGGTTTTGAGGTGCTAAGATGACGTATTGCTTGAAAATGTTTTGAAATTTCTAATTGACTGACTGGTGTTAAATGAACTTTTTAAATGTTTTTCTCCCCTGATAAATCACTCAAAGTTGTGATTGGTTTAATTCTTTTTTGTTTCTGGAATCTTTTAATTTTTTGACTAATCATCTGTAATCACCTGTTTGCTGAACGCATTGGATTTATTTAGCTGCTTCTATTATAGGTAGATATACATTCTTGTATTCTTCTTTGTTCAGTGGTATATTTATTAATCTGTATGTGATGCTGTTGAATGCTGCTTCCTTATGTGATCTTGGATTGAAACCATGGGTTTATATAATGGTCTATATGTGTGACCTTTTTGTAGATGTCAAATTCAAGTTAATTATTACCTTTTATTATTTTCAGATCCAAAAATGGCAACATATTATTTGTATCCATTTCCACATTGAAGTTAAATTGCAGGCTCTTGCAGGTTTAAAAGTTTTAGTGCTTCATGCTTCATGCTTTTTGTTTATAATGGTGAATACACTGCCTGTATATCTGTGCTAAACCTTAAATATGTGGGGAAAGCCTTAGTGATGTGCACTCAAAATAGCTCATCAATAAGCTGCCTAGGAAAGGTGATAATGGACTGCCCATAAGGAGAAACATTCATTACAAACAAATAGATAAATCAGTTGTGGCAGCACATTTTGGGAATGAAAACTATGAAATAGAAAAAAGGCATCAAATTATTAAAAACTGTTCAACAACCAAAATGATTAAACATATGGGAAAGGATTCATATAAAAACATGAGCAAAACCTGATGATTAAGTAAAAATTGTACTTACGAACCTGATGAATTTCGACATCCTGGAAGCAGGCAGCACTTTATTCAAGTTTATCACAAGATTACAAGAGTCATCCCAGATACCTACCTATCCAACTTCTACAAATGATCCAACAGTTGTTTAACAGCTGATGATGTGAACAATTGTTCCATGAAATATGATAAATCTCATGTAAATGAAATCATAAAGAGTGGTGTAAATATTTTGCCTCAGAAGAGATTGTTACCATGTTCCACTTGCTGTGTGCAGCAAGCCATTTATCATTTCACTACATTTTTTATGCTAAGCTTCACAAAGGGGTAACAAGATTATAGTGATGTGCAATAAGCAAAATCATAGATAATGTTGATATAGAGTTGGTTTGGAGATACTTATACTTCACTTACTTTGCTTTTAATTGGACATGTTTTGGGAACATTTGCTCTCATCATCAGCAGAAGACCAACTCATAGAAGCACTCTCTGTAGATGGTCAGAGAAATTTAGCAAACATTTTTATGATAGTGTCTTGAAGTTCATGATGCAGTTTTAGTTCATGATGCAGTTTTTATTTTTGATGGTGTAGATTTTTTTCTCATGTCGTTAGTTTCAAAGGGTTGTAAGTGCATTTCAATACTTTTGTTTTCTTTTTAATATTTCATGGTTTTCTGACCAAAAGTGGGTGCCACTGCCAATTTCTATATCAACATACTTCATTGTTAATAGCTTCAAGAATATAAGTTCTTATAAAATCATAGATTCCACTTAGTTTACCATAAATACTGTTACAAATATTTGATAACCAGTTTTATGTGTTGTGTAAACAGTTAAATTTTTAGCCAAAAGCAAGAGTTTTATAAGTTCAAATATTAAACTAAATTTTATTTTTTACTGTACCAAAATGGATGCGAGCATTTCAAAAATCATATAACAGGAATAATATTTCATAAATTATAAAAATTAACTTCAGAAGATTTAATATCCTTCAAGAAGCAGAATTATTAGGTCAAGATTTGTTGGTGTACTATCCAGCAGTGCATTAGAACTGGGTTGACTGGATGTCATTAGGACCAATCAGTATGTTAAAGCAGTTGTGGAGTATAAGGCATTTCCTCACATTATAGCTATAGCAACCAAAGATAGTTTATTAAAACATTTCCTGAAGCTTTATACAAATAAGCACAGAAACATTCTTTTTACTGTTGAAGTAGTTTTTAAGTACCAAAATAATGGTATTTGCCACAAGATCTTGAGAAGCTTATGAGAAAGGTCCAAGGAAACAGAGAGACCATTATGCATTCTGAGGTAGTAGGGCGAGAGAGTTATGGTGATACTACTGAATTCTATTCTGCAAAAATATATGAGAATCTACCAGAAGTTTAAGAGCTATTGGTCAAGAATTTCAGCAATAACTTCTATGCCTAATGAAGGTTCTAGTACAGAGAATGCTCTATCTAGCAATTTCAGTCTCAATCTTTTGAGCTACAAATTGTTCTATTGCTTCATAACAGGTCTATACAAAGAAATTCCAACTTCTACACATTAAAAAACTCTTTTGCATAGATAAAGGAGATTTCTCCAGTCATAATGCCATCAATAAGTAGTCACAAAACTTTAAGCTCTGTGAGAAGCTCATGGAGAGGTAATTTAATTTGAATTATTTGAATATTTATTGAAATGCTAAGAAAAGTTCAAGATCTCCACCCATCTGGTCATGGCCATTCTTAGGTGTGTCTCACCATTATTACAATCAATGTTTGTAATATATTATAAGCTGATTATAATTATTTTTATTCCACTTCTTAGAAAAAACAAAATAAAATAGATACCCTCTGGTTAATACCTACTACTCTTTGCTAACCTCTGTAATCAGTTTGTCAGTAGTTTTTTATTGGGAACCCAGAAGAAAAAGGGTTCAGCAATCACTTTAAATTGCTCTGTCATGACACCAGAGAATTCTCTTTCAATATCCTTTCTTTATTTATTTTCTCCCTTATTATTTCTCTTTTTTAAGGTACCTCTCTGTTTACAAAATGGTTAATTCTTCTTAAATTCATTTTTTACATATACCTCTTATCAGTTGACCATGCCCATTTTCTTTAGTGTGTCATTATTGCACATGATACCTTTGTTTGCAATTCCATCCTTCCTCCTCCTCATCCTCTCCACATTTGTCCATGTCAGAAAAGTTTGCTTACTGGCTTTGTTTCCCATTGGCTGGAAGAGGTATAGAAAAGTTCAAGGTGCTTATGAAATAGCCTTTCTGACTTTCTCTCTGCTGTTTCCATTTCCAGCTGGGAAGATCACTTCCAGATTTTGGGGTGAATAAGTCTTCACCTTACATTATAAATTGGTATATCTGAAGCTTTCTCTGATCACCTAAAGAGATTTGATAATACTTTATTTATTAGGTATTAATGCAAGCAAGATTAGCATTGGCTTAAAGCTCTTTTTTGCATTTTGCTTATTTAGCAGAAACTTGTTATGTAAAAGCATGGTTTTTTAATAACCGTAATTCGAGAATCAGCACTAAACATTTTTTTAAGTGTGATTTTATAAAGTGTTTGAAGCAGAACCCCAGACATGATTGAGAAAGTGCTATAAATATTGACACTAGATTGGTGACTGACTCTATGATTGATAGCAATAGAATTGGACACGGTACACACCATTATGCTCCATTGCACTGTAACACTACCTCTCACACTGACGATGTTCTACTCGCTTTAGCAGGTTTATACTACTGGTCACATGTAGTCCATGCTAGGTGTTACTTCTCCCCATTTCTCTGAAGAACAATGCACATGTGCTGGTGTCCAGATATGGCAGCATTCACGGGACTTTTCAAACACACCATGTATGCTTTATATATATGCTTTTCATCTTTATTAAATACCATTTTCTGAGATGAACATAATTTTACATGTGAATTATACCTTTTGCTTACTCTTGGATAAAATATATTAATTTCTTCTCCCATACTGGATAATTACCTTTCTCTGGCCATATCTCGGGGATTTTTCCTTCCAACACAATTCCTTGTTTAAAACTTGTTCAGGCATCAACACTTCCATCATCAGCTGTTGCCCAAGTAAGAGCAATTGCCCCAGAAACATGTCTTAATGTTGCATAAGTGGAGTTAATGTAAATATATTTAATACATTCTAAAAGGATATATTATCACTCTATTGTCTATAGCTTCGTAAGTACAGTTTAAATAATGGTAATTATATTTATTTTGGTACTTTTATGTGAATATGAATGATTATGAATTAAAGAATTTTTAATGCTCTTCTTTATCTAATGAAATTATTATTCCTATACCACACACATATGTCAGTTATAAATGAAACTAATATTATGTTAAAAATCTTCTTTTACTCCACCTTTTCTCTTATAGCTTATCACTTTTTTAATAAATTCTGTCAGGAATTTCTTCACTACTTATTTCATCATTGTACCTAAAAGCAATTTCCAGTGGAAAATGATTGCCATTATTAAAAGGACTATATTTTTAAAATTATCCAACACTGCTAACAATTCTATAGAACACAAACAATAATAATGAATAATGCTTTGACCATTTTTGACCTTTCTTCGTCATCCTCCCACCATCCATTCGAGATAATCAGATTATTATTTTGACAAAAATTTACTAACATATAAACCTGTTCATTCTTTAATAAATCCTTGCTTTTCCTTTTACATAAATATTTCTCTATATAGAAACCCTGTTTCTCCTTGAAGTCTTGTGCTTAAAACATATAAGGAAACCAAAGTGTCTTGAAATATGTTTGTAATTTCATTAAAAACAATATTTTTGGTACCACCTGACACTCATTACATTCTGTGATTTTCAGGCAGCTAAATACTTTTTTTTAATAAGAAATTTTTGGGGGGTTAAGAACCTTAGCTTTTTGTGTGTGTGTGTGTGTGTTGTTTTGTTTTTGTTCCCAGATTTGTAGGAACTCTGAAGATATATAATGTCTTCATTGGGATTAGTAAATATCAGAATTTGTATTTAGTAGAACTTGCCATTCTCATAGTACATTTAAATTATCTATAAGCAGTTTTACATTCTTAATTAAGTACAAATATATTTAAATATTGTACTTACGAAGCTGTTGACAATGGAGTGGCAATATAACCTAAATTTAGGTATTCATGTTTTACACTAAACTCCACTCACTTACACAAACGGCAGTTCAATAAGCAACTGAAGATGGGAGAGATTCTCCCGAAATATGTCTTACAAATATATTTGATGATCTGAAATTTTAACTCTCTATATTTGATAAATACTGAAGTATGACAATTTTAGGCCTATAAAGAATGCTTTATAATTAAGATTATTGTATGAATTATTGAACACTCAGTCAAACTTATTGGCTCCACATGTTTATATGTAGAATATGTTCTGCAGACCATCCATCATCTGCTTTCTCAGCTCAGCTCAAATTATATAATTAGCTTAACTGTACAAGTTTCAATTAGCACTTCAAGTAAAGAATTCATTCATCATAACTGTTTAATAATATCATCTTATTTATTCATATCATTTCAGTCATTTATCATAGTTCTGCCCCCTGTCCATTTTTCTATATTTTTTCTGACTTACCAAATAACAAGAAATGATGGTCACATGGTAAGCATATTTTATTCATTCAGGAAAGTGATGGTGCTGTATGTGTAATGGATGTATAGAAATATGAACCATTTCCAGAATATGGAGCTGTAATTGATTCAAACTGCTGGGGAGCTTGAATTTAATTCCAGGTGGAAAAAGATGCTTAGATGAGTCTTATTTTCAATTTTCCTACCCGTCTATTCATCTTTTAGGCACAGATGAACTCTGGATTATTTGTACTTTTATTAAACTAATTTCATTCATTGTGTCTAACTCCTGATTAAATTCATTTCATTCATAGTCTCTAAGGGTGGAGCATTAAAATATTGAAAAATTAATTTAATGAAAAGTTAGAAAAAATATCTCATCATTATGAATTTAAGTGACTTCCTCAGTTGACAAAAGACACTTCTTGACCTCAATAGATGTTGATTAATTCTACATTTTAGTGGAAACAAATAGCTCAAGAAAATATTGAAGATGGATGAGTCCTTCTAATTTTAATAAAGTTAATATATATTCCTTAGCAATGAAGATACAATGAATTGGTGAATATGTCATTTAAAGAAATAAATCTGTAGTTAATTAAATTATACTTTTAATTAATGAGTCAATAATACAGGTAGGAACTAGCACATTAACTATAATAGAACTAAATATGCAGTTTTTATTAACACACTTTCTTTCTATAAAATATAAGTAGTTAGTCAATATATTGCACTCTGCTGATTTTTCATTTATAGCTACATGATGGGAGAGATTCTTCAGCACCAAGAATAGGCCGTTACTGCAACCGTGCTCCTCTACAAGTTCAAACAACAGGAAACCATTTATATTTAAAATTTAGATCTGATAGAACACGAGAAGGCAAGGGCTTTCATATTCGTTATGCAGCAGGTATGTAAAGCTACAAGAAACATGCATATGAGAAGTGTATGTTCCTGTTCAATGAATCACTAATGAACTAAGGGAATGAAGGCTAAATACTCTGGCCATAAATTAAATACATGTGTATATATGAGATGTATAATATCCCATTAGAAACTCTTGCCACTAAATCTATTTATAAATATTAAAAAACATCTTCAAATGTCACTCTAGTGTGATATTCAAATAATTGTCACTAAACAACTTTGTAAGTGCCAAAATTTTAAGAAGGAATATGAAGTTAAAATGTGCAATATTTATTTATTCATTCTTTAGCAAATGACATATCATAAATTGGTTTGAAATTCTTTTTATTTGGCAGAATGATCCTGGTATTTGCATCTGATCATGTGTTACACCAGTCTGCTAAAAGCTATTTTCAGAAATTTGAAACATTAAATTGATATGTAAACGTCCTTATAAATCAAGAAAGTGTGAGATAAAGTGTAGTTTAAATGGATGAGGAAATAGGTGCACATTAATAAGTTTGCAATTCTAAAATTTTGAAGGTGCCTAAAAGATTACCTTTTCAAAGAAGATGTTGAAAATTTTCAAAGTTTGTTTCAAGAGATACATTATCTAAAATATTATTAAGGGTTATAGTCTGTTAGATTCCCAGACCTATTCCCTGCAGTTTTTATTTATGGATCAGTTTAAGACAGAATCTATAACCAAATATTTAAATATTACATGAGCTGTAAAACAACACATGATAAGAAATATTCAACATTTCAGAAGTAAAGCTGCATAAGAATTTGTTTAGACACTATAATGCCCTTCTTGCAGAAATGAGGATTTTTCAGCATCTTCTTTGAAAAGATGCATGTTTGATTTTCCTGATCGGCAATGATATTGTGACCTAAGTGTGGTGCACACATGACTGCTGATTGCCATTATCACTTTGTTGCATAAAGCAAGAATCAAGCAAATTATTCTCTTTTGGACAAGGAATCATAGCAGAGGACCATAGTTTCATATCCTGTAACAATGGTTTGCAGAACTTCTCTCTCTCTCATTGCTATGGCAAAGCTCCAAAAATGCCTGGCAACAGATGATTCAATTAAATAAAACATAGTGAACTTTTGTAACAGTGATGTCAAATATTAACATTTAAAAAGTTGAGTTGAAATTGTAAAATATACATCACTAAAATTTAATGTAAAGGAAGACTAGTTTCTGGACCTATTGCTCCTATTGTCAGTTCCTGGTCGACTGTCGGCCTCGCTCCTCGTGGTGGATTTATTCGTCTCTAGTGGAGGTTTAATGAACCTCTGTATTAGTACATCACTTGGCAGGATTTCAAAATTAAAAACTTTCTGCTTGTTCTTCCAAATATAAATGTTTTCCCAGACTGGAAGTTCAGTTTTTCCTTTGATATTTTTAAGTAGTTTGGGGATTTTATCAATACTATGTTTTTCTCTCCAAAAATGCCAGGCCACTGCCAATTTTTCTTCTTGTCTTAGGTTTATATTCCTAATGTGTTCCTTAGCTCTTGTTTTCATATTTCTTTTGGTCTTTCCAATATAAACTTTTTCACAATCATTGCAGTTCATCTGGTATATTACTGATTTTTCTTCTTGTAGTAAATTATCTTCCTTTTGTTTTGAGTTCAGGATATTTTTAATGGAATAATTATTTTTTGAGCTAAAATAATGTTATATTTTTTAAAAATTGTTTGAAATTTATGAAAGGTTGATGAGTAATATGTGAATTTTTTGTATATTTTGGTGTCTCTAATTTTCTTTTTATTCTTTACTCTGTCTTTTTCTTGTGCACAACTTCTTGTTTGAAGCCATTTTCTACAGCTATATCCACTATATTATTCATTTCACATTCATATTCCTCTTTGCTCATAGGAACATTAAAACTGCATGCTTGTGAGGAACTGGTTAAAAACTATTATATTTAATGTAATTATCCGTGTGTGTAGGTTTCCTGTTTATGCCAAAAATTAGGTGATATTCTTTTTTATTATCTTAATATCCAAGAAAGTTAACTGTTTATTGATTCTCTCTTCATAGTGAATTTAACTGTTTTTTCCTGTAGGTTGAGTAACTTTAGTGCATCATCCAAATGTCTTTCTGGTACTATTGCAAAAATATCATCAACATAGAGGTACCAAGTTTTAAATAGCCAAGGGAAACTTTTTACCAGTCTAATTTCCAATGCACTCATGAAAATATCTGCCAAAATTGGAGATAGTGGACTATCCATTGTCAAAATAAGTTAATTAGTGTAATGTACTCTTGAATATCAAATGAGGATATTCAAGATATTCATTATATCCTCATTTGAGGATATTCCAGAGGATATTCAAGATATGGAATGAAAATAAAAGGCCCTATAATATAAAGAAAGCAAATTGGGATAAACTAAAAACAGAATTTAAATTGCCTACAATGGCTCAACCTCAAGATGACGTTAACAATAAAGCATTAGAACTAACCAAAGCCATCCAAAAAGCTATGTAGTGTAGCATACCCAGAACTAATAAAAATCATAACACTTCACCAACATTTTGGAACAATAATCTGTATAAATTAAGAAGATTAGTTAAAAAAGCTAGAAGAATTTATCAGAAATCTATCATTGCCTCAGAAAGAGAAAATAACTTAAATTAGAAAAAAATATAAGGAAAATATAGAAGAATATCGCCAAGCTGCATGAAAAAATTTCATAGAGGTAAACGTTTCCCTCAATATATGGGGTATACCTTACAAACTAATAATGGAGAAATTAAAAGCCCCAGAAGTAATATCTACTCTGCATAAAGAGGAGGATAAATTGTCAATTGGATAGATTCTATAAGTCTCCTACTTCTAAAACTACTGACTAATGATAATAAAGAAAATGATAACCCAGAGCACAGGAAACTAAGAAAGGAACTCATTACTGTAAAAATAGATGAAGGTATCATTTTCTCCTACCATGAAGTTGAAAAAAGAAAAACTATAAAGGAGTTAAAGAAGAACAAATCACCAGGACCGGATGAATAAAGTCGAAAGTGCTACAATAGTTCGAAGATCAGATTACCCCATATCTGTGTCAATTGTTTAATAATTATCTATGGCAGGGAAGAGTGTCTTACTGCTGGAAGGAAGCGAATGTGATCATTTTAAACAAAGAGGCTGACAAAGATCCCACACAATCGAAATCCTATAGGCCTATTTGCTAATTAAATGTTTTGGGCAAAATTCAAGAAAAATTATTAAGCAAAAGAATAGATGAATATAGATCAATGATTGGTATGGCCACTAAACAGTTTGGATTTAGAAAAGACAAGGCAACAGAGGATGCCATAATCGGGACAATAGAGACTGCAAAAACAACTCTTAAAAATATGTAATAGCAATATTTTTCGATATTGTGGGGGCATTTGATAACTTATGGTGGCCAGAACTGTTTCAAATTTTAAGGAGAAAGAAATATCCAAAATTCATCTATAATTTGTTAATAGATTATTGTAAAAATAGAAGAGTGTATGTTAAGGGTGCAAACCAGATTATTACAAAGGAAATTACCAAAGGATATTTGTAGGGATCAATTTTAGGGCAATATTATGGGACATATTTTTGGAATCTCTAATAGAGCAATTAGAATGATTAAACAGTATAAAAGAGATCATCGCATATGCAAATGACTTACTAATAATAATAGAAGGAAATAATAGAAAGGAAATTGAAAAGAGATCAAATATAATAACTGGTCATGTAAACAATTGGTGCATAAAAGCAAAATTGGAAATAGCTCCTCACAAATCATCATATATGTTTTTAAAAGGAAACTTAAACAGAAATCCAAGTATTAAAATTAACAATAATAATATTAAAAGACAAGCAGTATATAAATATTTAGGTATCCATTTGAATGAAAAATTAAATATTAAGAAACATTTAGAAAATACAAGAAATAGAGCAGAAAAAGTTATTTTTAAATTGGCCAATATTGGACAAAGATATTTCAATATACAAACTAAGGGAATAAAAATCTATCATAATAGCATCTTTGCAGCCATATTAAACAATGGGGAAGGAATTTGGGGGGAAAAGGCAAGCGAGATACATTTTATAAAAACTTCAAGGAGCTCGCAAAGGAAAATTTTATTGAGATGTATAGAGGCATTTTCCACATCCCTAACAATGGGAATATTGGGTATATGGGCAATTGATTATTTAGTTTGATTAAGAGCAGCCTCTTATTGACTTAAAAAACAAAATAACTAAAAAATAATGGACATTATTGGTAAAAAGTGTAGAAATAAAAAAGAAAGCAAAGATTCTTTATTACAAATGTGACAAGGAGAATGGGATGAAGTAAAAGAAGGTAGAAGAGTGCATGAAATCTTCCCATCCATAAAGAAAAGATTACAATTTAAGCATATTCATCCCAATAAGGATTTAGTGCATTATGCAACAGGACACAGACCATATTGCTCATATTGCAAAGATTTAAATTACAAGCAAACAATACATGTATGGATTGTAATGTGATCAATACACTGGAACATGTCTCATTTGAATGCGCTAAATACCAGTCAATTGTAGCAGAGGAAAGAGGACTACTTGCAGGGAAACACATCTGGAACATCATGAGAGATGAAGATGATTTTAGGGCATTGAATGAACTAACAAATAAAATATCATGCAAAATGGCAGAAGAGTATATAAACAGCAAAAATCAAACAAGAGGAAAACTTCAAAGGTCTGAAATCATATATTCTCCTAGAAGATCCCAGAGAATCAGGGAAAGGCAAGAAAGATATTTACAACTAGAATTAGTTGAAAAGAAATATGATAAAGAAGATAACACCCAATTTGAATTAGAAGAAGAGAGCAGAATTGACAGAAGGGAATAATGGCAGTTTTCGGGTGGAAAAGAAGTAGACAGAGATCAAAAAAGGAGAGAAGAGAAGGAAACTGCACTGTCAACACACCATGGTCCAGTATAGCTGCTCCTTGAGACCAGCAGCAACTCCATTGATGTCCAGGTTCTGATACCAGGAATTCCAGTGGGGAGCAGCCTGGATACCGAGCGTTAGCAGAAATGTTCATTGTAGATATTAAATTAGAAAAAAAATTTAATTAATTAATTTTAAATGTAATTATTGTTACTGGGTACCAGTACCAATTGTAGATATAATTATAAGTCATAGTAAAATAGCTGGAGTGCTGGATTCCAGTACCGGTTTAGTTTATTAAAGTTTTAATTTTGTTTAGTTATAGTATTAGTATTGTAGATTTTAAAATCTGTAGAATTTAAATTTTAATTTAAATTGTATCAAAAGATATAAGAGGAATAAATAAATCTGGAGTATTATGTCCTGATGTAGAAACAAGATATCAATATGTAAGTTTTGCGGAATAAACATAAAAAATGTTGCACGGTCAGCGATTAAAGTAGCCTGAAATGCTGATGCCACAGGCATATCAAAAGAATGTGTATGGTACATTTTACATGAAAAACTAAAGATGAGAAAGCTTTGTGCAGATGGGTGCTACATTTGATGAAGCTGACCAAAAGTGATGCCAAAGTTAAATTTCATAGCAATGTTTCGACTACTTTTAAAAGAATCCAACTGATTTTGTGCACTGAATTTGTTATGTGGATGATATATGGGTCCTCCACTATACTCCAGAAATAAAATTAATCAAAGCAGTGGGTGGAAGCCAGTAGCCTTGTCCAAAAAAGGGGAAGTCAATGTTATCTGCTGGAAAGATTATAGCAAGTGTTTTCTAGGATGCAAAAAGGATTTTTCTTATTGATTATCTTGCAAAGGGTAAAACAATAAATAACTTAAAGTCTTAAAAAGTCTTAATAATAAAGTCTTCTGGATCAACTGAATGAAAACATAAAACATAGGCTGAAGAGGCCTGGATTAAAAAAAAAAAAATCCATCACCAGGACAATGCATCTGTGTACAAAGGTGCCTTGGCAATGGGAAAACAGAGGGATCTGAAGTATAAATTGTTGGAACATCTACCCTATTCATCAGATTTGGCATCCTCTGACTTCCACCTATTCCCATATCTAAAGAAATTTTTGGCTAGAAAACATTTTGTGTCCAATGAAGAGGTTATTGCAGTGCAGCCATAGAGAACTTTCCAGCAACACACTTCAGGGATGGATTCTACTCACTGGATAAACATTGGACAAAATGCATTGATCTAAAAGGCTAGTACATAGAAAAATAAATGCATTTTTGATGTAGAAAATATGCCTTTCACTGCTAGGCCAAGAACTTTTCACCTCACCCTCTTAAGTTATACCAAAGTGGAACATTTACCATTATCACTTTATCTTTTAAGTCACTGCTGTAATGCATTCATTTTCATGATCATGGGTCTTGCATTGTTTTTGCAAATGCAATTAGTACCACTAATATTTATATTTAGCTCATTTAGTTATTTTGTAATATAGGATCCTCATTTCACTATGCACTTGGAAATTGATTTTGCCGATAAGAAATCAGTGCATAACAACCTCACCATGTGGCAAGTGAAATCATGTTGCACAGTCTGAACTCATACCATACATTTTTAATTTATTTCATTATTTATTAGCAGTAAATAGCAATTCATGTTGTACTCATCATCATATAGATGCTCAAAGTATCTGCCCTCTGACATGAGATATGCCTGAATCCTTATGAAAATATTTGAAGTCACTTGCCACAATTCATCCTCCAAAATATTGTAAAATGTCTCCCTAATATTTTCTTTTAGCATCTCCATAGGTTTTAGGTACAGCAGAATTTTATATGTATGAAGATGTAGAACTGAGTGGCTTTATACACACTACTGACAGATACACCAATTTGTTGGGCTAATTGTCTTAAAGACTTTTGCAGAGAAATTTCTGATCAATAGCCTATTTCATTAAGGTCCTCTGTTTAAACCTGTATTTTGTGTCTTGGCTTCTTGTTCATGAAAACACCTTGAATTCACAATTGAACAATATAAAAAAAAGTGCACTTTCAATTCCTGGAGATTTAGCATGAAATTCCCTTTTACAGTGGTTGTATGATCTCTTTTGCACGTATCAGTCATAAATATCTTTTTACCATATTCACAAGTTGCTGAGCTACTGCAACAAAAGTTCAACAGTTTGGCTGTCTATTGTTGGTAATGGATGCTCTGTAACATCTCAGGTCCACCAGTGTCCCATTGAATTCAGGGAGTGAAATGGCCAATAAATTTTGAGGCCTTTTTTGTCAGGCTTGAGGTTCTTTTAAGTGTAATAAATCTAGGAGAAGGGACTCAAGGCTTTACTTCCATTCTGAAGTAAGCCATACTTAGGACTTTTATGTCTAAAAATCCATCAATCCTGGCTGGGATTGAACCCGTAATCTTGGATCTATGGGGCAAATATGGTTACCACTAGAACTGACAAAAAATTTTGTCAGGTATCTCTTTTGTTTCAAGCAAGTTTCTGCATTTGAGTTCTGATATACTTTTTCATAAATGAGTAACATGTCTAAATATTTACAACTTTATATCTAGAATGCACTAATTGCTGATACTCAATATATGTTTGTTTGCATAACCTTACTGCAAAAACAAGCTCATAACTAAGTGTGCTCACTTTTTTAATCTTATTAAAATTAATGCTGTGACAACAATATTCAGCTTGCTGATGCCAAATCTAATTTTGTGAACCCAAATGATTCACATAAAATATTTCAGGTTAATTTATGTTAAAACACTTTGAGTTATGAAAAAATAGCGGAAATTATTTATGCTATTTTTGTTTGTCTATGCATTATTATAATTGTAATATATGAATTATATGCAGAAATTAATTTTTGGGTCAAACAACACATCAGTAGCCAAAATGCTATTGGTAAATTTTGTTTCATTTATAGCATGGAATAAACACATGAAATTAAGGCATGAGTTCCCTTCCACCCTATATGTATGCTTTACTCTTTTATACACACACTATTCCAAAATTTTTATCTACATTATGCTTGTTTTCTTTTTATGGTGAAAAGAATGTGTTTCCTTTTTATTTATTTGTTTATTTTGCTCCTTGTTACTTTAAAGTAGTTTCAACAGATTTAAGTTTCTCCCAAGGATAGCTCCAGAATGTGGGCTTCAGCAAAAATAGCAAATAAGCAGAATTTGCATTCTCTGTTGCCTAGTGATTTAAAAATAATTAAATGAAATTTGTATCACTCTTTTTTTCTAATATTGTTTCCATGTATATATTTTTTTTTTTGATAATGAAAGAAAGAAAACTTAAAAAATATAAAATGAAAATATAAATGGACAGAGCTTCTATGATGGCGTTTGTTCTTGTTAATTGGAGGGATATCTTAGTTAGTAACAAAAAATAACAATGGTTCTTAATTTTTCAGTCACCTTTGGCTAATATTCTAAAGTTACTGTTTACATTCTATGCAAACATTGGCAGTAATGGTAAGATTTTAAAAATTATTTCAATTTTCTTCTTTACAGAATGCAATAATGTAGTAAGTGGATTTCATGGAGTAATAGAGAGCTTCAATTTTCCTAATGAGTATCCTGAAAGTTTGGATTGCACTTGGAACATAACAGCTCCAAAAGGCAATAAAATTAATGTAACTTTCTCACATTTTGAACTTGAAGACAGTAATTCTGGTCGCTGGTGGAGACAATCAACTAATGCAGCAGCATGCAACTATGATTATGTTGAGGTATTATGTTTTATGTAATCTATTGCTTTTTTATTTTTTTTTTCTGTGCTTATGCTTTTTCTGAAGAAACTGGGGATTCATACCAGGGATATTAACATAATAGGCTTAATTGATATCATTGTATAATTCAGTTGAACTACACACTCTTGAAGCTTCACTTACTTTTCATAAATGTATGGAACCGGTTTCGAGAACATTTAGTTCCCATCTTCTTTAAAAATAATAAGACTTGATATTATTGTATGAATTAGTTGAACTACACACTCTTGATGCTTTACTTACTTGTATGTGTAGTTCAACTAAATCATACAATAATATCGATTCACTGTGCAAGTTCCAATTAACATTTTAATTTTTAATAATAAAACTTATCTGAAATTGCTATAGCTTTTATAATTGAGGGGTTATTAAATAAATGTGTGGATTTTGTTACAAAAATACATCCAGTATAGATGCACATATTTCTTTATTTCTCATGTTAAAATTAAAAATTTCCTGGCTGTTGTGCCATGATCTTTGTTTTAAAAAGTAAAACAGAGCATTCACTTGCTATCTATGTCCAGCAACATCTATTCTAGTTGTTCATATTCATTAATTGAAATTAGTGACATCTCACTTCTTAACATAGTGGAAAATTCTGAATAACTTTGATTACTATTAGTTGAGACTTGTAGCCTTCCTGGTGACAGCAATTGTAGAAGTTTTATTAGGAGAGCACCAGGTGAACAGCACTTTCAAGCTTTCAAGGACATACATTGCCCTCATCATTAGAGATGATGTACTTAAGCTTGACAGAACTTGACTTATGTACAAAATGCATGAAGAGGTTGGAGCCATAAATAATAAATGCTTATATGACTTTGAAGAATGCTAAGCTAGTCAAATCTAACATCAATAAAGAAGAAAGAGAAACAATGAGACTCTCCAAGATGATCTAGATATTTTGGTTTCATTTGCTGACAAGGGAGATCTCTAGAGTAAAGATTATCTCAACAAAATGACACACTTCAGGACTGCATTTTTTACAATACAATACATTTGTGTCATCCTTTTTTTATACTATACAGAGGATACATCATTATTATTATAAATGTGCATATAAGAGATTTTATAGAAATTATTCATGTTAATAATACATACTTTAAAACAATAGTGCATATATACAATGAATATCTATACTTACAGGAAAATTATCTGATTAATTATCTTACATTTAAATGGCATGAAAGATCATTGCACTTATGCTTATCCTATTTCATTTACTTTGTCTGACTAGACTTTACAGAGGATATTTCATAATTTTTATAAAAATGTGTATATAAATGAAACAAATTTATAGAAATGATACGTATAAATTATATATATTTCTAAACTACAGTAATAATAATTTTTATTCTGGTCAAAGTATAGAAATCCTAAAAATAAATATAAAACAGATAAAAGACTTTCACTTACAACATATGCTATTTATTTAAATTTGGAATATTTTTGCAGTTGTATATTAAATACATATGAGTTATTGATTATTTAATCTGAATACTTAGATTTAACATAATCATACCTTGCAATAATATTAACCTCATGTTCTCATTTGATGATTAAAGTGATACTAAGTAATCACAAATACTCTCATTACCAGTGAGAATTATGAGACTTAAACTATAAGGAGAGTAGAATTTGCATACTTGTACTTCCTTTCTCCATGGTGTGACAGCCCAATATTCAACCTTGGCCTGCTGCAGCAACCATTGCATCCTTTAACTCCATCTTGTGAGAGAGCATGTGATCAGCATGCTGACATCCTGCCAGTTACCTTTCAAATGGCTTTTGAGATTGAGGGATGCCACCTCTCTATCAGGTAGCTCCCCAATTTTTCTCATGAGGCTGGGTAGACCCTGTTCCAAATCTCCCTGACTTAGAAATTTCCTAAGCGGGTACCTGGAATTGAATTAAGAACCTTCCAGCTAGCAGTCAGCAATGCTAACCAGTATACCAAGGAGGTGGTGGTGCAGTTCCATCACCTTGTTACTGTAGACAATATAGATTATTTATAAAACATTAAATACATACTTATATTCTAAGCAAGTGCTTATTTAGCCATGCCTCTACATATACTCATATTTTTTTCCTTTATTTTCTATCCTTGTGGCAGTTTTATAGTAGCACATCGGGAAAAATTAACATAATATTAATGCTGTAACTTTGTAATTGACCCTTGGAAATGCTGTTAAAATAAATGGAAAATATGCATTATGCATCTATAATGGTCATAATTAATAATGTAAATATTTGATAAGTATAGAATAATGGGCTCAAGCCCTCCTTTGCTTTTTGTGGTGCTCTGGTTGTCTGCCAGATGGTATCTATCAGGGATGTTCAATAAAGTATAACATACAGTTTTAAAAGCATAAATTCCTTGCACTAAAACTTAACAATATTTTGTTAACTCAAGGTGTAATGTACATGTGTACTAGTTTCATTGTTGTCACTCCCAGTTCCTGCCTGTGAAAGGTGTCAAGTTGAGACATGCTCAGTTCTGCCTGCAGCAAAATGGAGGTGACACATGACCAATAATACGCTGCTCTGAAATTCTACTTTCATCTCATATCTTCAACTGAGTCCTATGCAGTGTCACAGGAGGTCTATGGAGAGTTTGTTCTTCCCTTTGGCACAGCTGAAGATGGCTTAAAATGTTTAAAGATGGGCAGCTATCAATTTCAAAGGAAGGTAGACCTAGCTCTCCAGTTTGTGCTCTCAGAGGAAAACATTAACAACACATTGTGAAATTCTGAAAATTTCACTGGGTGCCCCCCACATGTTGGTGACTGAAAAGTTGCACATGAGACATGTTTGTGTACGGTGGGTTTCAATCTGAATAAAAGGACATTGGCATACTGGTATGCATGCAGTTGAAGATGATGTTACAGAAAAATGTGCAGTTTCTTTCAAAGATAATCACTGCTGATGAAAATTGGCTACATCATTTTGATCCTGAGAGCAAACACCAAATCTCTACATGGAATTCTCCATCATCACCATCACCAAAAAATGCAAAAAGGGTTACATCTACTGAGAATTTAAGGTCATCTCATTTTTTACTAGAGTTGTCCTGAAAAATCTGCAAGGTCCACATCATACCATAGGTACCAACCTGTGTATATATTGAGAGGGCCCAACCTCCCAACATGAGATTATATTAATGGATATCATTGTATGATTAGTTGAACTACACACTCTTAAAGCTTCACTTACTTTTTATAAATGTATGGAACCGGTTTCGAGAACATTTGTTCCCATCTTCAGCCATGCTAAGGTTCAACTCAACTCAACTAGTTGAGTTGAACCTTAGCATGGCTGAAGATGGGAACAAATGTTCTCGAAACCGGTTCCATACATTTATAAAAAGTAAGTGAAGCTTTAAGAGTGTGTAGTTCAACTAATCATACAATGATATCCATTAATATGATTGGCTTCACTGTGTTTAAGTTCCAATTTTACATTTAAGTAATGAGATTATATGTTCATGACATCAACCAAAACATAAAGTATGTTATTGTTTATCATTTAAGTAAAAATTAATCTCTATTAATGATATGCATTAATAAGCAGATAAATTCAAATAAAGTAACAAATTTATGATGTGTAGAAAACTGAAATAAAATATATTTGCATTTGTTTAGTAACTCTACTATTATATTTTATTTAAAAAATCTACAAACTGTGAACATGCAAATTAGTAAAAAGACTTTTTAAGAATTAAATACTTATGACCTATTTTAATGAAAGCCTGGCAAATGTCTGCCTTTAAAACTCAGTTCTTGATGAACTGGTTGACTATATCATTGAGATCCAAAGAGCTGGATCTTTCAGTCACTATTTAAAATGGCAATTCATTAAGATGGCTCTTCTGATCATCTAAGAAATTTTTCAGCCTCAAGAATGGTCTTTCAACTGTACAAGTTGATACAAGAACAATTAAAACAAGTCATATATATTTAGTTCATTCCAGAAGAATTTTGGGTGCATAGGTATCGCTTTCCAGAAACTGTACAATGAGGAATAGTTATCCAGGGAGTTCTTGTTCAACTTTGATTCCATAATATTGATCATGTTGCAGTGCAATATCAAGCGGTCAGGATAAATATTATTTTACTACGTTTTTAATATCATCATTTGTGATGAATTGTTCAATTTTAAGCAACAGATGAGAAGCAAAAGAAAGTAGGCATTAAACTAAAACATCAATTATTTAAAAAAAAATATTAGGAGTGGCAAAATTATGAGCAGCACTTCTAGAATCTAAATTTTTTGGGGTGTAACTTTGGCATGGTAGTTGCGGTTCTTGTAAGCATAAGTGAAGAGATTGGACACTTTATTTGTCACTTGCTGTGCTGATGTGAGCAGATGAATATTGCCTTCATTGTTGCTGGATGCTATTGATTTTCTTTCAGTCTATTAATATGAACTTGTGCTATCTAAAATTAACTATATGTTGATATTATTATTACCTTTTGAAAATATTGGTGGGAGGTTCAGCCCCCTCTGCAAAAGCATTAGAGGGCTCCAAGTCCTTCTGACCCTTAAGAGTCGGCACTCATGACATGCAGAAGATGACATTTTCATGCAACAACCTAGATGCTGCATTATGATAATGTACAACAACACATCACAAAAGCTATTGCTGAATATCTCATAAATATTAATGTGGAGTTCCTCACCCTCCCTGTAGTCCAGATTTAGCTCCTTGTGACTTTTTCCTTTTCATCAAATTGAAAAAATATCTTCATGAGGGACATTTCCCATTGGTGAAGGCGATTCCAAAGTCAAAAATGGTTTCCAGCACATCTTTGAAGACTGGCAGGAACACTAAGACAGGTGCATGTATCCAATGACTCTGTTTTGAGATAGATCATCAAAATTATGAGGATGAATGTTGTCAAAAAAATCTATGATATTTTGTATTGAACATCCCTTATATGTATAGTGCTGACTGCTTGGAGGTTCATTTAAGCATCATTCTCAAGGATCATATAGAAATTTATGATAATTATAGACATTATTTTATTTAGCACTGATGTGTGGATGCATAATGGACACCATTACTCTTTATATTAGGCATTGATGGTCAAATTATAATATATAATTATTTTATGAGGGGAAGCTTATATGTGCACTAAAGCTCATTTCTCCAATCTCAGAGTTCAAGAAGTGGATATATTTTTGGCTGTCCTAAAAACTGATTTTAATATAAAATTATTTGCATTTCAGTTAAAAGAAGGACATGATATGGATCCACCCACAACCGCACTTACTGGAAAGCTTTGTGGCTTTAACATTCCAACCCCTGTTTATTCAACAATGGACCATGTATACTTGCATTTTGTGACAGACAGGACTGTGTCATTCACTGGCTTTCGTTTGGAGTGGGTTGTGAATGGTAAGAAATTATCCTTTCAGCATGCACAATATTTTATAACAAGTAAACCATTTAAATGTTGTAATTATGAAGCTGTTGACAATGGAGTGGGAATATAACCTTAACTTAGGTATTCATTTTTTACATAAACTCCATTCACTTACACAAAAGTTACACTTAACACGTTTCGGGAGAATCTCTCCCATCTTCAGTTGCTCACTGAACCGCCATTACTCAAAACTATGGCTGGACAAACGGATGTTCCTAAAACATTTATTTGTCATTATCATGTAGCAAAATAAATTAATATAATTTAAGAGGCTTTAATACAGTCAATCCTTATTCTGAATATATTCTGGGCAAATAGTACATGAATCTCATCAATAAAAAGAGAAATTTCATCTCATCACATTGCTCTTTTTATTTTCCATTTTCTCAAGTAAGTGCTGCATGGCTTTTCTAATTGATGTTAGCAGGAGTAGTAACATAGTTCTTTTATCAAGCTTTCAACTTTGAATTATGCCAATCTGGAGGGGGCACATCTAGAAATCCTCAGGGCCATTTTAAATATCTTGCTTTGACCCTTTCAGTGATATCCAAGTCTTTTTTGAGTAACTGTACCAAAATAAAGAGATTCCATAGATGATGAGTGGCATTATTTTTGCTTTAAATTGGCTGTTTCTATGGATAGATATGTGATGTTGTACTGAACTGGGAAGATACTTCAGCCTGGCTCATGGCAAGCTGTTTGTGTCTACATCCCCATTGGGGCACCTCCAGGAGGAAGAAATGAGGTTGAGGGAGTCACTGGGTATCCAGGATCCATAAGCAGGGACTGTATGAACATATACTGAGTCGCTAACATTTTCCAAATAGAACATCCTAATGTCAGTGGAGGCCAAACTACCCAAGGATTTTGAGCCCTTAAGAAAGTTATTTCCATACCATGTTGTGATGGCAATTAAATTTCGTTGCGTGCCATATGCGGTGGTAATTAATTTATGGAGAATGAGAGGAAGTAGATGGGGAGTTGTTTGGTTTGGGATGGTATGCTGGTTGCAGAAGTATTTCTACAGTTCCTCTCGCTCCTTGCCTCCTCGTGCTCCAGCTATATTAGACTTCAAGATAGGGGATTTTTGGAAGGTAATACCAATCACAGGTAGAAGAAAATTTTAATAGGTCCTTGTCCTATGGACAAGTACGAAAACAAATCAGGTCTATGTAAAAGTTTTATTAATCGTCCGTTCTTACATTCAGGGGTTAAGTTAAACTTTAGTTATTGTTCTATCGTTGTAAGGAACTTTGACTCTTGCATAACATTTAATTCAAGATGTAACATCGTTAAGGCTATAGCTATAAATGTTCACTTCAAGTGCCAACTTTAACTTTTTGGCTTCACACTCCGGCAACTTCAACACTTCCACTGTTCACCATTACTCTCACAATTCCCACAATTCTCCATAATTGGAAGGTTTTATGTCACGGCAGTTGGTCAGTTCGTGATGATGCTTTCTAAGTCTAATTCACTGTTTAAAATATTAGGCTATACTACTATTGGCTGTAGAATATGAATTTGTGTTATGCAATTTCCTGATTGGTATATTTTTTCGCAGTCCCTCTGGCTAGAGGTGGGGTGTTACCTCCTATTGCGCGAAAAAATATTCTTGAATGGTTTTCCATTTCCTGTTTTCAAGAAGTTTGCGTTATTCTTTCCCTGAGGGTGCAACAGTCGAAGTTCCTTTTGTACAACTTATACAACTAACAGTACACGGCAAGTTTCATGGTTATCAGGGTCCTTGCAGGAAGAAGGGTGTCTGCATTTATGGCTCTTTCGCTCCTTTCTGCTCACAAAAAATTTTGTGTTCACCAAACTGATGGCCTTGTGAATTTCTAGGAAGGTACTAACCTTCCGCTTCTCATTGGAAATGTAATGCCATCCATTTTTAATATTACTTTATTATCCATTTAATTGTTATATTCACCTGGTTAAGGTAACCACCTGGGGATTTATGTGGTGTGGAGATCTACCGCTTCAATGTGCAAGCCACCATCACATCCCACCCACTTTTGGTGCAAAGAAATGAGATGATATGAAATGGGATAGTGGAAAATTCATGGAAAGTATAGATACATCCCAGCAATTGCATAAGCGACCAGGGAAAACTATGAAAAAACCCAAAGTCAGGATGGCCACCCCTAAGTGAGTTGAACCCAGGACTTCCTAAATGCAAGTTCCAAATGTTACTGCATTAACCAACTTGGTTTAGTTAATGTGATGTTATCTAGATCATAAATTGCTCTGGTTTTAATATGTGTTTCTTTGATGTGTATTCTGAATTACCTTTTTGCAGTGAGATACCTTCAGTAGAAATTCGTCATCCTTTTTTAAATTTTCTTTTAAACATACTGAATCAAATAAAAATCATATACACAGTAATAAATAGCCATACAATAGTAGCTCCAAAATAATAATTAAAGCGAAACACTCTGCAGCTGTACTAACTTACTATTTCATTAAAACATGTTTCACAGACCTTTGTCCACAGCATCAGCTACTTGTTGGCTGTCAGAAGGGTTGTTACAATTCTTGGAGGAAGCTCTGTTTGGCTCTGTCAGGAATCTGATTAACCTGAAATGAGCATTTTCTTCCTTCTGGATATTGAAGTTCATTATCCATTTTTTTAATTTGTGGATATAAATTTTTCTCACATGTTCAAAAAAAGAACATGTCATTTTGCTGCCACAGCAAATTTCTCTATTTTCCTATACATTATGTTCCTATTGTGCATTTTCCATTGAGTGAAATAAATAAATACTTATGCTTCTTTTTGTTTTTCCAAAACATATTTTATCAAATCTGCACAATTTCTAATGATAGATTCCAGACTTCTTTTATGGAGGTATACTATCTAACTATTTGTTGTTTATAATATTTTATGCTGAACTTATTCATTGGTACTAATGAAATGTTAAGGTCGTCTGAAGTTTATGTGCGACTCAAGGATAAAAGGTAAACTTTAAAAAATGTTCTTTTCTTTTACTGCCAAGAAATGAGATTTGTTTTAACAGCTGAAGTTTTTTGAACCAATTCCTTACAAAACTCATTATTTAGTGCTGTTTTTTCTATCAGACTGTATTTCTGTTGGTATTGTTTTTTATAAATGGTTAATTCATGAGTCTATATGCTAAACTGTTAATCATTTCAGATTTATGTTGTCTTGAATTAAAACTATTGACTTTTATGTAGTTGTCTGTGTGTATATTCCAAGTTCCAACATTTCATTATTAAACTGGACAAAATTATTATTACAAAATTAGTGAAATTTGAGTGATTTCGTAATAATAATTTGTCATATTATACTATATATTTCACTGTGAAAATCCCAGATACAAAAACTACTGAAAAAATGGAACTTGGAATACATAGGACACACACACTCACACACATATCTTGGGCTACACATAAATTTCAGAATTACATTGAACCATGAATAAGTTCAGCATAAAAAGTATTATAAATAATAAATAGATCTTATACTACTAGAGAAGTTGGGAATTATCATATAAATTGTGGACTACTATAAAACATATATTCCAAAAAAAGTAAATAAATAGAAACATAAGTAGTCAAAAAAAGAGTATAGCAGGAACATAAATTATAAGCAAAAGGAGAAATATTGTGGCAGTTCAGCCAGAATATCATAAAATTGAAAAAAAAATACAATTGCTAAAGACATTAGAAGAACATACAGAATTGAATATACGGGAAAAATTGTATATCTCTAAATTCAAAATAGGCTGATGAACTTTGATATTCTGGGGGGAAGAAAATGCTAATTTCAGGTTCATAAGATTTTCAACAGAGCTGTACACCCTCCAAGGATTACAACAATCCTTCCGACAAGTAAATAATGATGTGCACAAAGGTCTGTAAAACATGTTCTAATGAAATAGTAAGTTAGTGAAGCTGCAAGAGTGTTTAGTAAAACTAATCACAACATATGAATAATTATGTAAAATTCAGTCCATTGTGACAGTTCTAGTTTTATTTAAAATTTAATATTATCTAAAAATTATACAGGAAAACTATACTTAAAAAGTTATGAAGAATAAAAATAGAGAAAGGGAACCATTAAATAACTACAGAATTTGATTAAATTGTGTTTTAAGTCAGAGAACATCTAATTTTATTAAATGACACAATGGTGACTTATGAGGGTGGTTCATAAGTTTCCGGCTTCACTGATAAGGATTATCGCCTTCACAAAATCCTTATCTGGTGTCATACTTTATATGTTAAGTAAATAATTGCGGCTATAACTTTTGCTCTGCTGTGTACAGTTGTTCATAGTTGCATAAAGAAGGCAATGTGTAGAAGATTGTGACATGTTGAAAATGGAGTATCGAACTGTTATTAATTTCTCCACAAAAGGATTTACTCCAAATGAAATTAAACTGCAATTGGATAGTGTTTATGGGGAAGCATCCCCCTCATATTCTACTGTAAAAGAATGGGCCAAACTTTTTCAAATGGTTCGAGAAAACATTGAAGATGAACAGTGAGCAGGTCAGCCCTGGGAGGTGCTCATTCCTGAAAGCATCGTTCTTGTGGAAGGAGGAATTATGGAAGACCGGCGAATCAAAGTTACAGAAACAGCAGCAAAATTGTGCCTTTCTAAAACATGAACATTTAAACATGAATAAGGTTAGTGCAAGATGGGTGCTTAGACTTCTTTCCTCAGTCCAAAAGCAGCAATGAGTCATCTGTTGTCAGACATTTTTTGGAGCTCTGCCGTGGCAATGAGAGAGAGAAGTTCTGCAAACCATTGGTACCAGAGATGAAACTGTGGTCCTCTACTATGATCCCTTGTCCAAAAGAGAATTGATGGAGTGGAGTAAACCTGGTGAAGCACTGCCTCTAAAGGCCAAGATCACTCGGTCAACCAAGAAGATAATGGCCACAATCTTTTGGGACGTGAAGGAATACTCTTCATTGACTTCAAGGAGAGGAACACCACAGTAAATGGGGAGTACTATGCTGGCCTACTGCACAGACTATATGCTTCCATCAAAGAGAAAAGGCGAGGACAGCTGAAAGGTGGTGAGAGCCTTCTTCACAACAATGCGCCTGTGCACACAGCTCTTGTTGCAAAGGAAGCTATGAAGAAATGTGGCTTCAAGGAGATTGACTATCCATCCTATAGCCTAGATCTAGCTCCCAGTGACTATTTCCTCTTCTCAGAACTCAAGAAGGACCTTTAAGAAAGGAAATTTAAGTGTGGCAAAGAGATATGTCCATTTTGCAGACAAGACTTCTATTTGGGGGGGGGGATTGAAATGTTAATTAAAAGATGTGAGAAGTGTATTGCAATAAAGGGTAACTGTATTGAACAGTGAAATATAGTTTTTGTCTTTATCATACCTAGAAAATGGTTAGGTCTGAAACTTATGGACCTACCCTTGTACTTCTCTTTGCCATCAGGAAGCAAAGTATTTCACAGTAGAATTAATACTGCCATCTCAGATGCTCTGTGCATACTAAAATATATATCATTATCTATCCAATAGTGTGCAGTGTTTCTACTTTATAAATTCTTAATAATTCATTTTATTATAAAATTTACTTACACAACTATACCATACACTCATTCAGTAAGTGTATTATGAGGGTAAGTCATTAAATAAGTTACAAATTAATGAGGGGTACTGCATGTTTGAATGAGGCACCTGAGACTATTGCCACTAGATGGTAGCATTTAGTCTGGTGGCTAATGGTGACATATAACAACACAAGACAGTCAATATATGTTACATTAATGCTTTCAGTTGTTAACACTAACTCCACTTACTTATTTAAAACTTTGGACTAGTTTCGGGAGAGGTTCCTCCCATCAGAGTTAGTGTTAACAACTGAAAGCATTAATGTAACATATATTACCACTCCATTGTCTACAGCTTCGCAAGTACAATTTTTACTTAAGACAGTCAATGTTTACATTGCAAAACAGCTGTTGCATGATGGTGACACCTCTGAGTATACAATCCTTAAGCAGCACTGTTGTGCGATTCTTGTGGGCAAAAGGAACTTTCATAAAGATAAGCTTGCTATCTATGGTAAGAAATGTCTGTCACATCAGCTGTTTACATTTTGGGTGCAGAAGTTCTCTGAAGGGCAAATATGTGTTTAAGACAAACACTCAAGTCAGCCAATGGAGATTGCCACAGAGGCGAATTTGCAACAAGGTAAAGTTAAATCCAAGCAGACAGAAGGTTAAATATAAACATTATAGCTATTGCTATTGGTTGTTCACAAGGCATGGCCTACCTCATAATGCTCGACAGATTAGATTTTCACAGTCTATGCACAATGGGTGCTGTGCATGCTGATTCCAAACCAAAATGCAAAGAAAGGGTCTGGTATTACAGTATCTCCTTCTCTATCATGATAATATGCTAGCCCATCACAGGTGGGCTCACCATTACCAGCTCAAAAAAAGTGTGTGTCATTGCAGTGGACACATCCTACATTGCTTATGAAAATTAAGTTTAAACTGATACCTCCTGTTGGGAAAGTGATGCTCAGTTCTTCATAAAAGTCTACTGCTCACTGCATTCCAGTTGCTCCAAGTGACTCCCATTAGTTCAGCCCTCTTAAACATCATCTTTTGGATGAGCATTTCCCAGATGATGAAGCTGTAGAAAGAGAAGTCACCTCTGGGTTTCTGTAGCATCCCAAAGAAGTTTATGCTGCTGGATTTCAGGGGCTTATGAAGCAATGGGATAAGTGCTTCAATGTACAGGGGAATTATGTTGAAAAATAAAAGTATTTTTAAATCAGTGTTTTTATTTGTTTCATATTGAACACATTGTGACTTACATAATGACTTCCCTCTTATCATTATTATCATTTTTTGAACAGGGGTTAAACAATTATTTAATATATGCTACATTAAAGTGTTCAGGTTGTTAACACTAGCTCCACTTACTTTTTAAAACTTAGGACTAGTTTCGGGAGAGGTCCCTCCCATCATCATAAAAACTGGTGATATAATGGTGTCATTCGATGTGAAAACTTTATTTCCAAGCATTCCAATAGAAAACTTGATGCAAATTCTAAAAAAATGGTTAACATCTGTAAACTTAAAATCAGCAGAAGTAGAAGATTTGCTGAAACTGATATTTGCATCCAACAAAACTTCTTCAGTTTCAATAAAAGAAATACATTTCACCAAAGTGTTCCTGTTGATCTTCAAGATGTGGCATAGGTATGTGGATGACATATTTGCAATAATACCGAAAAAAACATTCTCTAGATGCATTGAAACTCCTTAATTTACAACACAAATCTATACAGTTTACCATAGAAGAAGAGAGAAATGGATGTCTCCCATTCCTAGATTTAAAAATAATAAGTAATGTAAACTGTCTTAGCTTTTAAATTCACAGGAAACAAACACACACAGAAAATTACATAAAAAATGATAGTTATAACCCCATCCCACATAAATATGCAGTGTTCCACAGTTTAGCACACAGATTAATGAACATCCCATTGACGGAAGCTGAGTACAAAATGGCAAATGAAGATGGCTATAACCAACGGTTTCAACATAAACTCAGTAACAAAAATCATCAATAAAGCTAAAAGACAAAAATCGATAAAGGAAGTTTCCACACTAAAGAACACCGAAAAAAAATATAAATTCAAAAGTTTCACATATCACCCAACTTACCACAACAAATTTAGGAAGATATTCAAAGAACATGGAATAATGTTAGCCCCAAAGAACAAATATAATATATATATATTATATACAAATATTCAAAACATGGTACAGATATGTTGATGATGTGTTTGCCATTGTAGAAGATAGATTCATTGAAACTGTTGAACTTGCAAGAAAAAACCATAAAATTCACTTTGGAAACCGAGGTTAATAATACTTTACCTTTTCTGGACCTAAGGATAATAAAAAGGAATAAAAATATAGAATTTGGTATATACAGAAAGGACACACTTACCAACAATTACATAAAAGCAAAAGGTTTCAACCTCAGACCCCACAAGGAAGCAGCATTCAATAGTATGACATATAGGCTAGTTAATACACCACTCAGTAAAGAAGAATACAGGAAAGAATAGGCACAAATAATACACACAGCAGAAATAAATGGATTTAACAAACAAATGGTAGATAAAAAAATAAAAAGGAAATTAAACTAATCACTACACTCAGTTCTTCACTTAAAGAAAATACTTATCAAAAATTCACATATCACCCTTATGTTAACCATAAATTCCAAAAAATTTTCAAAAAGTACAACATTACTCTGGCACCAATAAACAGATATAGTGTTGGTAAACTATTAAATCTACATAAAATTAAACAAAAAAAAAAGAAGAAAGAAGAAAATTCAGGTATATATAGAATTAATTGCAAGGATTGTGACAAAATATACATAGGAAAAACAAAGAGAAATCTGGGGATAAGATTAAAGGAACACTGGAGAAATATTAGACACAAACAAGTAGAAAAATCAGCAGTGGCTGCACATTTTTGGAATGAGAATCATGAAATAGAGGACATAACATTACTAAAAACAATTCAACATCCGAAAGAACTTAATATATGGGAAAAAATTTACATAAAAAAATATGAATACAAACTTATGAATTTTGATATACCAGAAGCAGACAACATATTGTTTAAGTTCATTAACAGACCATCAGAGTAAACATAGTAACATACATACTTTGCTGAAATTGATTCCTCAGTCGTCGTTTTGATTGATAATGTGAGGAATGTACCTCACGAAACATGTACCAAAATTACTTTTATAAGTGTGTTTGTGAAACTTAAAGAGAGTTTTAATGTGACGACATGATTTTTAGTGTTTTACTTTAAATCAAAACCAGTTATATATATATATTGTCAGATATACTGAAATTATATCAGTGGACAAGCCAAATGGAACAAGATTTATGACAAATTTATTTCAAATGCAGATAGACATTACTAATGCATCATGGTCAGAGAGCATTGATCAAAGGGCTTACTGAACATGAAAGTTTCTTTGTTTTTGTTTACAAAAATATTATCAATTCCTATATTAGAGTTATTTTATCATAAGGGGAAAATTTACTGTGTATTTAATTTTATATGTTGTATGAAAAAGAATTGAACTTATATTTCCTTTTGCTCAGATTTAAGTAATCAATGTTTATACATGGTATATTATTATTTTATATGTAAAATAAATACTGGTAGATTTTTTTTTTCATGAAAACTGAGGTTATCATCAGGTGTCTGATATATAGCAGATGTAACAATATTGATATTTTTTATCAAGTTGAATTGTGTGTATTTCTATATCTTTCTTCTATTCAATTTTGAAATCTGTTGCTTTCAATGGTACATCATGCCCAATATACCTGCAAACTACTTCATTTCTAGGATTGTTCTTATATATTTTGCTCCCAAAACATATTCATATTTCAATTAGTGGAGTTAGTAACACTACCTGCTGTTTTAAGTGAAGTTTTGATATGTAGACTATATATGGTTTTAATATTTTGTGCTGCTATGGGTCCAAGGTCATTAAGTCATGAACTCATGATTGGGAGGTCTGGGATTTGATATTAGCCAGAACTGTCCTTACTGACTGGTTTTTCCCAGATTTTTCTCAGACCTCATAAATGGCAAATGCCCAGATGGAACCCTAAAACCCTAAAACCCTTAGGCCCTTAGCTTCATAAAAAAAATCTTGGGTATGCATGTAAATAGTACTTGTTAACATCTGTACTTAAGGAACACAACGCTGCTCATCACATAGCAAGAAATTCTATGGAAAGGGAAAAGATTTCCTTGCCTACAACATGCCTTAAGAACAAAAATCCCAACAACACAACCGGTTATCATTGCTACAGGTGTTTTACAAAATTATGCGAACCAAAGAATGCCTGAATTCAATGATGAACTAAAAATGAATGAATAGTGTTTAACGCCCGTTTTTGCTCAAAGGCACCACAGGCGATGGACACTGGTGATGCATGAAATGAAATATTGGAAAAGGATTTATTTTTAAGGAAGGAATCGTTCCAGGCCTAAGTTTAGGGTACCTCCCCAGCATTTGCCATTTATGAGGACTGAGGAAAATCTGGAAAAACCTCAAGTCAGGGAGGACGGTCCTGGCAGGATTCGAACCCCAGACCTCCCGCTCACGAATCTACGCCTTGACGACCTCGGCCACCCTTGGTGGTGTGAGAGTTGAGGAAAGTCTGGGAAACTCCCCAGTAAGGGATGACGATCCTGGCAGAAATCGAACCTTAGATATCCCTCTCAAGTCCGTGCCTTAATGACTTCAGCCACCCGTGGCGGTAAATGATGAACTAATGCATGATCCTGAAGTTAATGACTCTGCACCAGATGAGGGGGACAAAGTAGCTGGGCTAAACTGGAGGAATCGCATCCTCAATATGCATTTTACCTAGTTTCTTTTGGCTGTAATTATTTTTAAATTTCAAATTTTTTAGGTATATTTCTTAGGTTCATGAGTACTGAAAAAAATTCTATATTAGCATGCATTACATTCATAAAGTTACAACAAATTTTAAACAACATCATTTATTCAGCTCCTTTTCCAATAACAACTACTTCAACTGTTCCTGCCTCTTTTTCAATTTTAACATTTCTTCTGCAAGCTCTGTCTAGTTTTAATGCTTTCATTTTTTCCTTATGCTCTTCTTTTGCCATTTCCAGCAGCCTCTTCTGTAACTTCCCTTCCATATTTCTTCTTTTCCCCCTGAAAAAGGAATACAAGAAAATCACATACTGCAGTAGCAAAACTTGACATTTTATATAGGGAAGATTGAGACATGGGATGTCAAAATTAAAAGAAAGTCTAATAAATGCTAAATATATCATAAATATGGCTCTGCTCTCAATCTAAACTTCTTCACTGTTCTATCTCCAAGTAGGGAAATATTTCAACTAGTCAATTAAAAATTTACACTATTTTGGGCAGGCCCATACTTGCGGTTTACTCCCATATATTGCTAAAATTTATACAAAATAGGAAATGTCACCAAGGTAACCCCACTTGCAGGTTTTGTGTAAAATAGGTAACACTTTCAACATTACATACAAACTGTGAACACTTGTTCAAAAACCTAGAGCATATGCATGTCATTTTAATGATGCCTTTTATGTAATAATAATGATATGTTTTAGTTCTAAATTGAATAAATTTACATACATTTTATGCCTGCTGGGGCTCTCTTGAAAGGTTGCATCAAATGGTGATTCTTGCCTCTTAGGATTTATATTCAAAATATCATTGCAAGGTTACTAGTTAGTAAGTAAGCATATCATCAAATAAAAATTACTTTTCTTTTGCTCAAAGCTTTAAAGCATCACAGCACTGGATGTACCAGTTGCCTATCCTTTGAGCTTTTGCATATTTCTTATGATTAAGTGCACTTGTGCTAAATGAGTACAAGTACTTATGTAAAGTGAAACCTATCACGATTGCATTATTTCATTTATTCTGATTATACCCATTCACCTACTTGTGGGAAATATTGTGCAAGTAAAGCATGTCACAGCCTAGACCAGGTCTTTGGAATGCAGATTATTTAAAAAATTATGAATATGCAATGAACCTAGTTGCTTGATTTATGCTACCTATGGCAATGTTAATCTTAGTTTAGATTGAAATATGTTAAGTTCTCAGCTTATATTTTATTATTTATTGTGAAATAACCATGCTAAGAGTTGTGTTAAGGCTGCATTTCTCACTCACACACACACACACACAAATACACCACAATGTAACATCCCTCTGCCCATTTATCAGCATTTTGAGAAGTAATATAGTCTGACAATGCATGACTGCATTTAAATTCAGAAACCAAATGTTTGTCTTCAGCTAGAAGAAAAAGGTAAGGTTCAAATGAATACAGAGCTGCTCTTTTACCTTTAGAATGTGTCAGTCTCTGTAACTACATGGATTTTTGTAGTCTTTATTGCCATTAAAATCTTTCTTATAAAGAGGAAACCATTGTTTTAATAATAGGGTACACATTTATAATAAATTAAGTACAAAAAATTTACTTCATTGTAATATGTAATAAAGCCTTTAGTTACATGTATAAATAATACAATAATTATTACAAGCTATAAATTTATTATAATAAATTTGGTGTCAGTAAGTTATCAACAGAGTTAATTGTTGTAAACTGTTGCCTGTTTTAAATATCCTGTAGTACCACTTCTCTTAAATTATTAATTTATGTCTTTTAATCTAACATGGCATATATAAGTTAATCTTAAATACAATTTTAGTTACCTGATTGATTACTCTATTATTCTTGAAGTGAACAGAATCATAAATGAATTACGCTTTTTTTCCATTCACCCCCCCCCCCCCCAACTGGTTCTGTTTTGATTTATTCAGTTTTTTTAAAAACCTTTTAATGTCCAATTTTATTGCAGTTACTGCAATAGGTCATAAGGATGTTGAATGAAGTTAATAAAGATTGACAGAGAAACTTGAGTCTCTAGGGGTATAAGATATTTGAACATTCCAAGAAAAGACACTCACCATGGCCATGTGACTCAATTGTAAACAACAGACTAATCAGTAGACATGCTGGCACTTAATTACAGTAGAATCCTGCAAACTCAACTCATTGTGGACATAGAGGATGACGAATTACCAAAAATTATGATTTTTATGAAATCTGGGATGGATTATTCATAACACATAATACTAAATTGTTTCGTAAACTAACTAATCTATTATAAACTTTAATATAATCAGAACTTAAAAATTTATGTATGATGAAATCTTTTTCTATTAAAGATGCACCAACTTGCTTCTAGATGAAATGACTGTCTTCTCTGGAGAAAAATCTCTTGCATTTATTTCTTATTGCGCTGCTGTATCACATAAGTGATAGAGAAATAGAATATCCATAGCAGCCTTTTATCATTGTTCGCCTAATACATAAATCCATTGCAATTTTATTTATAATCTACACTTTATCTAATTTCTTTCATGCATCTAATTTTAGCTCATTGTCACATTGTTTTATTTTCTCCATTTTGACCTATGCATTTCCAGTACACTAAGAACACATTTCCTGCACAATGACACTTTCTGTATACTCAAGACAAATTACAGTAGAAAACTCAGAAAATAGGGTCAGAAATGCCATTCAAGAGTTACAATCTTCTTTCATTCCTGCAGGGAAGGCATATAAAATAGAAAAGGATTAAGTGGGAGAATAACTAATTGCTGAACCTTCAAGAATCTCTAGAAAATAGCGCTTGTGGTCCCAAACATCATCCGTAACCATATACATTAGACTCTCATAATAATAAAACTACAATATATATTTTTGCTGTGCTCCAGATAGAAATGCATAATTACATTTTAACACTGATTAAGGCAATTACCTACTTTAATCCAGCTAGAAACTCATCAAGTTGCTTTCATTATCACCAGAGTCATGTATGTAGATTGTTTTCATTATATAATCAAGTAAATGTTTTCTTGCATTAGCATTATGTAATTGACTTTGTGAGTTACCATATAATGGAACTACTGAAATTTTATTTATATATTTGTGCTCACATCGTCAGCACATTGTCCCCCATACTGTCACCTGTTGACATAAATAACTTCTGGAAAGTTTTCAAATGCTAGGAAATATATGACTTGTTTTAAAGGTGATGTTAATTATAAAATAATAATCGGACATTAATTTTGTGAAAACATCTAAAAAGATATTGTACTTATGAAGCTGTTGACAATGGAATGGTAATATATGCTAACCTTAGGTATTCATTTTTTTACACTAAACTCCACTTACATAAAAGTAAGACGCATTTCGGGAGAATCTCTCCCATCTTCAGTTGCTCACTGAACCGCCGTTACTCAAAACGATGGCTGGACATCTGAATGTTTCTGTGGTGGTCTCTGTTGGTTGAAGTAGGAAATTGCTGAGTTAATCCATAGGAGGAAACTGGAAATTCATTAGGTTTTCTCTGTTTTTTAATATAAAAATGTTTTCCCAAGTGGATAACTCCAATGGGTTGTGTAGATGTTTCAACAGTTTAATTTCCAGTTTTATTTAATGGTTTTTGGATAAATCAGCAGTAGCAGCTCACTTTTAAACGAAAACCATGAAATAAAACCAGAAATTAAACTGCTGAAACATCTTCACAACCCATTAGAGTTATCCACATGGGAAAATTTTTTTATATTAAAAAATAGAGAAAACCTAATGAATTTTGAGTTTTCTGCCAAGGAAGAACTCAGTAATTTCCTACTTCAACCAACAGAGGCCACCACAGAAACATCCGGGTGTCCAGCCATCGTTTCGAGTAACGGTGGTTCGGTGAGCAACTGAAGATGGGAGAGATTCTCCGGAAGTGCTTCTTACTTTTATGTAAATAAGTGGAGTTTAGTGTAAAAAAACGTATATCTAAGTTTAGGATATCTATAAAGGTGTTCAAATCTTTAGGGTTCAGTGTCTATTGCTCCTTAGCAACAACCAACTGTGTATAGCAGCATAAATAAACATAGCTAACTTGCATGAATAAGAAAGCATCTGTGATACTGAGTAATTATTTTAAAAGTATAAGCTGTGTGAACGAAGATTATTCCATACTAATAGTATAGTTAGCAGTTTAAGTTGTATCTCATGTCACAACCTTTTCAAATAATTAATTGTATACAAGGAAAAGGTCCCTTGAGATTATGCTTAGAAAGATGCTCCAGGTGTTCAGACAAACACATGAAGGAAAATGTAATAAAAAATCTTAATTTTAAAAGTAGATTGCTAAATACCATAAGGTAGTTTGTACCATTAATTAATTCCATATGAAGCTGAATGTGTGGAGATAGCCATATACTGAGAACTCAAAAATGGTATTACCAACATTTTTCTACTTCCAGTTTTTCTGGAAGTAACTTCAGCTCTCCTATTTTAAATGGAATACCAAGTTTTTTTGTAAATTTTCAAATAATAATGCTCATTAAGAGCTTTTCAAAAAACACTCACACTAGTTACTTTTGTACAAACTTATTGTTGCTAAATCAAGAAAATTAAAAATATAGCAAATAATAAAATGCTTCTGTTGTTTATTGTGTTTTTTCAGTAATACTGTCCTTCACTTATGTCCATGAAATCATGTTTATTGATACAGAACTATTTTATTTAACAGATTAAATCTCACATTTAATGTTTTAAATAATTCTATCTGATGTTAAGTGAAAAGAAAAGAATTTTAATTTTAATTATGATTGGCTATGGAGATGGGTAATTATCTCATCAAGAGACAGTGAATTTATTTAATGATATACATCTGAATTGCAATCCAATTCCACGTAAAAAGTGATAAGAATCATAAAAACATTTACTCAAACTTGAAGCATGAAAGACTTACCAAAATCAGGTCACCCAAAAAGTGCAAGTAATGGGAATATTTCATTGGGTGTTTTCCTCTATGTGCAAGTAACTCCAAAGGCTTCTTCTACAATTTTGTTGTTAGAATAAAATGTAAACCAAAGTTCCATTATGAAAATCCTTAAAAGTACAAAGCAACTTCCTTATAAAATTCAACTTTTGCAGAAACTTTTAGAAGACAATCCCAATAGAAGAATGCAGGTTTATGAATTAATGATTGTATATTAAGAATAATTCAGTCTTTCTTAGACAAATAGTATTCTCTCACAATTTGTCTCAATGGATTTGTCAACAAACACAACTGCTGATACTGGTCAAGATGCAAATCCACAATGACTGGAGGACAACAACACAGTATCCAGTTTGGGCTGGTATTGTTGGTGGTCATGTCATTTGGTCCTTTCTTCTTTACAGAAAGACTAAACACAATAGATATTTGGATTTGCTTCAAAATGATGTAGTATTGGCTATCACAAGTTTGTTTTCACATTCAGTCAACCATGGGCTACCCAGAGATGACAGTCGGTCCTGGTGGTGTAGTGGTTACCATACTTGCCTCCTAAACCCAAGATCGCGGGTGCGAACCCGGCCAGGACCGATGGATTTTTTCGGGGCATAAAAATCCTAAGTATGACTTCCTTCGGAAGGGAAGTAAAGCCGTGGGTCCCGTGTCATACATTTACGGCACGAAAAAGAATCTCAAGCCTGAAAGAGAGGCCTCTGAGCAAAATTTGTCGGCCGTTTCACGCCCTGAGTTGAATGGGACGCTGATGACCTGAGCTGTTAAAGAGTGTCCATAAATAAATCATTCAAAAAGAAAAATTCCAGAGATGACATCTATTTCCAACAAGATGAAGCTCCAGCTCACAATGGATAGAATGTTTGTCAGGACTTAGGCCAGGTTTTTCCACAATGATGGATTGGTACGAGAGGTAACTAAGAGTGGCCAGCAAGATTTCCAGATTTGTCACTTTTGGACTTCTTCTTGTGGAGCCATTTGCAGTTAGTATACCCAGAAAGATCCAACAATTTTCAAGATCTGGAATATCAAATAATGGAAGACTAGTTAAGTCATTACTTAAATGGTTTTTATGATGGATTAGCACTTTGTCAAGCAGTTGAGGGCTAACTTTTGAATATAAAATTTAGATGGTGAACTAACTTTGTGGCTACACAACAGATCTGGTCAAGAAAAAGATAGAAAAATTCAAAAAACAAAAACGAATAAAAGAAATCACCACACTGAAAGGTTACAAAGGAGAGCAGATATATAAAAAATTTACATTCCATCCATGGGCACACCAAAAATTTCAAAAGATTTTAAAGAGGCCAACATTATTTTGGCTCCAGTTTGAATTGCAATTTGAAAAACCTCCTAAAAACCAACACAAAGGACAAAATCCCGCCAGTAAAACAATCAGGCATTTATGAAATCAGTTGCAAAGACTGCAATAATAAATATATAGATAAAACAAAAAGGAACATTTCCATATGGTTTAAGGAACACATGAGAAGTGTAAAATATAAACATGTGGAAAAATCAGCAGTAGCGTACCATTTCTGGCAAGAAAACCATGAGTTCCAAAATGAACCAAAACTCTTAAAAGCTCTTCAAAAACCGATAGAATTATCGGTGTGGGAAAATATATTTTTGAACAAAAACATAGAAAATTTAGTTAATTTTGATCTTTCAAACAACAGCAACCTCATCAAAAAGTTTATAAAATCCAAAGAGTGACATCTTAATACCAAGCTGGAAAGCTGACGGTGGAACCGTGCTGACAATGATGGAAGGTTGCCTTTGAAACATGTCCAAGTAACTGGAATAAAACTAGTGAAATTTCAGTGACTTTTTCAAAAAGAAATTATTATATGATAGTATATTTCACTGTGAAAATCCCATACTATTCAAATTTAACTTTCTTTTGTTTTTATTAAGGAAGAAACATTTTATTATTGGCTACCCACCAAGTTTCATGTCACTAAACCACATGCTTCAGAATTTGTTTAGGTGGTATGGGACTTTTAACTAACCCTTTGTAGAATGATTTCAATAATAAATTTTTTATTTGCAATAAACTTCAAGGTAAAAATCATTTACTAACATCAAAATTAATGCAAGTAACTAAAAGTGAATGGAGTTTATTGTAAAAAATGAATATCTAAGTTGAGGTTATAATTAAAAGTTGCTTATTTTAACCTGATTGGTAAAATTACACTGTTAAATAGAGAAAATCTTCTACTAATAAATTTTGAATTGTAACAAGGCAGCAAGATAGCAAATTTGACTGTTAGTCCTTAAACAATGACAAAATATTTACTAACATTAACATAAGCAATAGGATTTTGCCCATTTTAACCAGATTTAAATAGTGTCAAGCATCACCACTTTTAATGTATTCCAATGATAATTCTAAATTACAAATATAACAATAATAACCATAAACTATTGCCACATGGAATCAGTGGCTACCCAATTTAACCAAACATTTTTCCAGCTGGTATGCCATTGCACCATTCAAAAAAGCCTGTCATGTAGGAGCTGCTTAAAACTAAGAAATTCCTCACCAAATTGATAGCATTACTGTATGATATTAGGGGAACAAAATTAAGAATTTTTGCACCCTATAAGTATTACAAAAAAGAAACCACATCATCGTCGTCATTCCATTAATTAAAAGAAAATTTTAACCACTGACAGGCAAAGCTTATACTGTGCATTTTTAAACATTTTTGCATGTAACCATTTTTATGAACTGTTCCCTTGATGAATCTCTCTACATTCACTAAAATATAGAGAAATAACAGAAAATTACAGAAAATTACAGAAAATTAATCAAGTTACATTAGCAGGAGCAATTATCATACTTTTAACAGACTGAAACCTCAATACCTCTTTCTTTATTTAAGATGTTCATATGTTTCAATAAAAGAAAAACATGTTACTATTTAAAAACAATTATAATATACTAAGTAAATATACACATATAATAAACAGTCAAAAGTTTTGATTTTCATTGGCTTTAAAATTTAATTTAAATATTACTGTAGTAAAAATGTTTAACAAATATGTTTTCTGAAGGTTATTACAGAGCATTCTTACATACAAATATAATTCTGACATACATATGAGATAATGTTTCACATTTGCTATCTTCAGAACAATGCTTTTGTTGAATATGAAACATATGAATCTTTTTAAATACAGTGTACATGCTGAATTAATTTGTCCTTTTATTTTAAAAAATATAGAGACTATTAAATGGAAGAGTGTTTTTTATTTTAAATTTTGGTCTTCAAGTATACTCTTACTCTTAATGGTCCAATTCCCTAATTTTCGGGAACTATTTTTCTTATTTTATTTAAATGTTATACTAAATTTTGTTGTAAAGCAACAAATATTGGTGTTGCTAGAGTGATTTTTAAATCTTGGGTTTCAGATAAACCTCCAATGCTAACGAACTAATTTCCCTGATTTTCAGAAACTGTTTTTCTTATTTTGTTTAAATGTTATATATGGAGTTTCAATGCTAAAAGCAAATATAAATGTTGCTAGGGCGATTTTTAAATCTTGGGTAATTCTCCTATTAATGGTCTGATTACACTGAAGTTCAAATACTATTTTTCTTATTTTATCTTAATGTTATATATGGCATTTTGTTATGAAAAATAAATATTAATGCTGCTAGAGCGATTTTTAAATTTTGGGTTCTACATAATAGTCCGATTTCACTGATTTTCAGGAACTATTTTTATTATTTTATTCCAATGGCATATACCGAGTTTCCTTTAATTTTTTTTTCAAAAATGCAGTCGCTAGAGTGATTTTTGAGTCTCGCTTTAACCCCTACTCGTTTCTCAGGTGAACTTCCACTTCAAATAATCTGATATCACTGATTTTAAGAAATTATTCTTTTTATTTGATTTAAATGGTATATGCCAAGTTTTGTTATGGGAAAAAAAATATTTGTGCTACTACAGCAATTTTTAAATTCTAGATTTAGTAAACCCCCTTCCTAATAGCCCAATTTCCCTGATTTTCAGCAACTATTTTTCATAATTCATTTAAAAGGCATATACGAAGTTTTGTTGTGACAAACCCATATATTTATGCCACTAGATTTTGGGGTGCAGGTAAACCTCCCCTCCTAATAGTTCGATTTCAACAGTTTTTGGAAACTATTTTGCTTATTTTATTTCAATTGCATATACTGAGTTTTCTTTAAAAAATATAAAATTCCGCCGCTAGAGCGATTTTAATGTTTCGCTCAAACCTCCACTCATTTTTCAGGTATACCTCCCCTCCTAGTAGCCCGAATGCCATAGTTTTCTAAAACTACTTTTATCAATTTATTTTAGAGAAATGTACTGTGTTTCTTTGAGAAAAACAAAAATTGCAGACGTTAGAGCGATTTTTCAATTTTTTAAAAAAATATCTTTAGGTTAACACCCATGCACAATGGTCCAATTTTTCTGGTTAACGACTCGACAAATCGTTTGTTAATTAATGGCTATATGCCGAGTTTCATTGAGAAAAAACAAAAATTGTGATTGCTAGAGCGTTAAGAGACAGACACACACATGCATGGGCATGCAGACACACATATATAGATACAATTTATTTTTATTTGTAGATGCGTACTAGGTACAATTGATGTAAATTTGAATAGATTGTTAAAAGTGCTATCAATAGGTACAACTGCAACAGCTGACATTCCTTCGGAATTCACTAAAAAAATAAAAAAATAGAACTCAATTAAATGTACTTATGAAGCTGTTGACAATGGAGTGGTATATGTATATAAAAAATGTAATACAGTTTTTTTCACACTACATTCACTTACATAAAAATCTGGACATATGTTTCGGGAGTGATCCCTCCCATCTTCAGCCTGTAGATAAACTGTTGTTATACGTGGCAGTTGGGTCTCTTGATGTTCTTGTGGCGGCATCTGTTGGTTCTATTAGGAATTTGCTGAGTTCATCCATTGGAGGGAAATCGAAATTCATCAAATTATCCTTATTGTTTGTAATGAAAATACTGAGCGAAATCATAACTATCTTTTGGGATAAGGTTATTGAGATAGGTAATCTTTTTTTCTTTTTCTAGGTTGTGGAGGTATATTGGATAAACCAAGCGGTACACTGACATCTCCTGGATACCCAGGAGCATATCCTGCATCTACTGTTTGTGAATGGCTCATAATGGTGGATTTGGGTCACAGCATAGAAATAACTCTTGAAGAATTCACATTGGAAGGCACACAAAATTGCTATTATGATTCTCTTACAGTGAGTTTTATTTTAATGCAAAAACATTTCATTGTAGCACTTAATATTTAATAGTAAATCCTTTAAAGATCATGTGAGTGGGTATGCATGCACATAGTTGTACATGCATGTAGGTATGAACCAATTACCTATATATATCTACATTTATACGATGCTAATTTCAGTCCTCTTTAAATAAATACAGAGGGTGCCAAAAAATGTATAAACACTTCAAGCAAAGAAAAAACTGTGTTAAAATAACAAAACTGAATTCACACAATCAGAAAATGATGAGCACTAATCATCTTAGGCTTTTACAGTTACAACAGTTGCTCAAAATGCCCACCATCGACGTTGATACACTTCTGAGTACGTTGAACTACAGATTGAGCAACATTTGTGAAAGTGTCCTGAGCGATTGCAGCACAAGCCATTTCAATTTCTTCCCCAAGTGCTGCTAGTGTAGCTGGTTTTCTACGGTATACAACATCCTAAAGAGTTCCCCATAGATAGAAGTCCAACAGAGTAGAACTGGAGAAACCTCTTTGTCCTATTGCCTTTGAACTTTAATAATGTTCTTGGTTTTCCAGTACCACTTCAAAATTGCTTTCTGCTGTTCAAACGATAATCTTGGCTCCATTTTGTTTTAACAAAGCTAGCATAATGTAATGTGAGTTACATCTGTTTACAGAACATCATACAATAATCTTGGTTTTATTTGTTCATTGTTGATTTACGATAATCTTGGCTTCATTTGTTCATTGTTGATTTATGATAACCTTGGCTTCATTTGTTCATTGTTGATTTACCTGTCATGTAGCAACTCTATCATAATGTATGTGAATCACATCTGTTTACAGAACATCATACTACACACTGTTTTTTTTTTTTATCTAACTTTGAAATATATTAAATAAACATCTATTTAGTGTGTATACTTTTTTTGGCATCCTTGGCATACACAATTTATAATTTTGCATATTTAACTGCACTTACCCAAGGATAACATTTGAATTTGTATGTGTAAAGTGTGGAAGAACAGGGCTTCTTGATAGTTTTAGGATGAACAACTTGTTGCTCTGTTAGGTATATTCATTTGGCATCAAAAATCATACAAGCTACAAATCTATACAATTTGTAGAAATAGTGACTAGAGCGTGAATGCTGCAAAATAAATTAAATTGTATAAAGTGTAACTTATCTATAAAGCAGTATCAGTAAGGCACCCATGTGTTATTGATTATTCCATTACTTGTTTTTGAGTAATGTACTAAACAGCTCAGCTGTTTAGAATTTTGTATTTTTTCTCAAAGATGCCAGCAGTGAATAATAAAAATGTCACTTAACTCGTACCTACAAACAAGATCACCTTTTTTTGAATGCATTTTTTTTCTTACCAGAAAGCAGAAAGAATCTGATTAGTGCATATCTCATTAAAGACATTGTGATAAGAACTGAGGAGATACTTTCATTATCACAAGGCAGCACTTAATAGCTTTCTTCTCTTGGAGATGGGGCAGGTTCAATCCCAGGGGCCATAAATAGGATTTGAGGTAGATAAATTGGCATGTAGGCTAGTTTTCTTTAGGTATACAAGTTTCCTCTGCCACTCATTTCAGCATTGCTGCACCATCACTTCATCTGTATCATTGCTATCATCTAGTGCAATGTAATCCATTGATTCTCGATGTGTGCATTATAAATAGATAATGCTTCTGTCCTCTACCGCCTGTGTATGGAACTCCAGTACTGAGGAGGAGAATGTATTAAAAAAAAAACACACACACACACACACACTCTCTCTCTCTCTCTCTCTCTCTCTTAATTATCTTTTTTTAAATATTCATTACATTAATTAATTTTGAAATATATTTATATTTAATACTATACTCACCCTCTAGTGATATATATATATATATATATATATATAATATTGAAGATCAGCATTAACACAGCAGATAAATTATCAAAAAATAATTGCAATGTCTCTATTAAAAAATTAATACCTGAGAAACAGCTGCTGTACTGATTAAATGTAGCCTAAACCAATACACATATATATATAGAGATATATTTGCACACATGCACGCATGCACACACACACACATGTTTATATAATGTAACTAAATTAACAATAATCAGAAAAGCAGAAATGAATAAAACCCTAAGAAAAAGTCACAGATTTGCAATCACTATATTTCAAACCACTAGCTTGCCTTCTTACTATAGAAGAACTCTAGTAGTTTGAAATATAGCAATTGCAAATCTATAACTTTTTTGAGTGTTTTATCCTTTTCTGCTTTTCTGATTATTGTTAATTTAGTTACATTGTTAATAGTATTACATTATTTTTCATTTATTTATGTATAGCAAAATTACTTTATGGTTACATACAAAGCATTATGTATGACATTTCTATAAATTGGTATTTTCATGCAACTAAATATTTCTCTTCAGATTATAGACAATGGGTGGTGTGAATAAAATTAATGGAATCTTGTAAGTGGGGTGCTTGCTGAGTGACTCATATGTCATTGCAGATGAGCTTTTATTTCACATTTCAGGCAAATAAAAATATTGATTTTGTTGTACAACGGAAATTTTTCAGGGCCAAGCAAAAGCTTCATGCATATTGTTCAAGATCATGCCTCATACTAATACTGATTAATACAATAATAAGCTTTTTATGGTTGTGCATTTTTAATAGGGCAGTGAACTTGCACATGCCATTTTTCAACCCCAGTTTTTAAATACTGCCATTGCATAATACTTGTGTGAATTCCATTCTGTTTTTATTTCTATTTTAAAGGAAAATGAAATCCAATTTAGCAAATTGCAGTTACTGAATTCTGAACAAAAGAAAGAAAATGTAATAAATGCAGTTAAAGCTGAGATAGAAAAAAATTAATCTAACTCTTGTGGTTCAAAAACTTTATAACAAATTACAGAATATGAAATGAAGGTTCGCATTTAAAGTTATCTTTAAAAGAGTGAGAGAAGTAGCTTCTGGACCTCTTGCATGGTAAGATTAACTCTCTATCTGGCTGAAAGAGGCTACAAATTTCATCATTATTAAATAAGAAAAATTGTCATGTTTGGCTATTAAACAAAAATTATTAAAATACACCAGTATTAAAATTTACACACCTGTATATGTGGCCAATCTATTCTTGTTTTGCTAAATAAGGTAAGTGCTGCTTTAGCTAGCCAAAGTAGCTTTCAGTCATGATACATTATATGCTGTTCATTCAGAGGTAATAATATTTTGATAAGGGGTTATAATCCATAGAGTAAATACAATTGCCTATGTTCCCAAATAAAAGTGTGTTTTGCATAACATTCAGTTATAATTGGCAAACCTCCATTGAGGACAAATCCACACTGGTAAACTATGAGAGTAAGTCCATAAGTTTCCAGCCTAACCATTTTCTAGGTATGATAAATTTCAATTTTCAACATAGTTACCCTTTGTTGCAATACACTTGTCATATCTTTGAATTAATATTTCAACCCCTCCCCCCAAATAGTCGCAGGTCTTGCCTGCAACATGGGCATAAGCAGCATCCGTCGCTTCTTTGTCACACTTAAATTTCTTTCCTGGAAGGTGCTTCTTGAGTTTTGAGAAGAGTAAATAGTCAATGAGCATATTCTGGGCTGTAGGGTAGATGGTTGATCTCCTTGAAGCCACATTTTTTTTACAACTTCTTCTACAACAAGAGATGTGAGAGCAGGCACATTGTCATGAAGAAGGTGCACAGCACCACTGTGCTTTCCTCGCCTTTTCTCTTTGATGGAAGTATGTAGTCTGTGCAGTAGGATAGCATAATACTGTCCATTTACTGTGGTGTTCCTCTCCTTGAAGTCAATGAAGAGTATTCCTTCACAGTCCTAAAAGATTGTGGCCATAATCTTCTTGGTTGACTGAGTGACCTTGGCCTTTAGAGGTGGTACTTTGCCAAGTTTACGCCACTTCATTGACTCTCTTTTGGATAAGGGATCATAGTAGAGGACCATAGTTTCATCTCCTGTAACAATGGTTTGCAGCACTTCTCCCTCGTTGGGATGGCAGATCACCAAAAATGCATGGCAACAGATGACTCATTGCTGCTTTCTTTCTTGCACAAACTTTCATTAATAATTCGAAGGACTGTTGTTTTAGAAAGGCCCAACCTTCTGTAACTTTGAGCTGCCTGTCATCCATAATTTCTCCTTCTACAAGAGTGATGTTTTCAGGAGTGAGCACCTCCAAGCGTCGACCTGCATACTCTTCATCTTCAATGCTTTCTCGATCCATTCCAAAAAGTTTGGCCCATTCTTTACAGTAGAATATGAGGGGGATGCTTCCCCATATACACCGTCAAATCACTGTTTAATTTCATTCTTTTGTGAAGAACTTAATAACAGCTGGATATTCCATTTTGAACATGTCACAATCTTCTACATATAGCCTTCTTTACGCAACTATATCTGAACAACTGAACACAGTGGAGCAGAAGTTACAGCTGCAATTATTTACTTAACAGATAAGGTATGACACCAGATCAAGTTTTGTGAAGGTAATAATCCTTATTAGCAAGGGCGGAAATTTACGAACCTACCCTGGTACACATTTCCATTGCAGGAAGCCTGCATATAAATGCTAGAAACACTTTTATGTTAGGTAGTCATCCCCATGAATATGCTTATATTATAATATGCAAATGAGTTCACTGGTCTGGTGACATAAGGATAATTAAAGTGTTCTTGCCACTTGGCCTTCTCTTGCTACATTTCAGCATCATTTGTTGTTGAAATTTAATTCAGTAATTTGTTTTTCCTTCAGTTGCTTCTGAAACCTATGTAAATTTTTTTGACACATCGATATTTCACTGACACCACTCTGAAATTTTTGGTCACCAATGCAGCCTAAGAATATGCTTTTTCTTCATTCCCTGTTGTTTCTTTGGATTGTCGAAGGAAATGCTCTTATTTGAGCTTGTATAATGCTTTATGATGAAGGTGAGATGATTTCTTTTACACTTTATATAGTTTCCTTTTCTGATTAACTCCATCATAAATTTCATGTTGCTTGAACCTCTGTTACTGAGTCACCTACAGGTTAACTGAGAATCCTAAGCAGGTGCTAACCAGAATGAGTACCTGCTTTATCTTTATTCATCTGAAATCCTTAGTAAGTCTGCACATGGGTGCATTGAGTGGTGTGTTTAAGGAACAGAGGCTAGTTGTCAGTTACTGCTAACAAATAGGGATTTTTATTCACCTCATTGTGAGTGCCCTCTCCCAATATGCGAGAAAACAGTGTATATTCATTTTTATATACACCATCCAATAATCTAAATTTTAGGCCATACTCTAAATAATATATTATAGAATATTTTAATTATCTTTTGTTTCACAAAATTTGCACATGCTATCGCAACTATATTTAAGTCTAATATTTCTAAATTTAACTGAAACAGTTTTAAAATTTGTAACACTATGACCCTCAAAAGATGCAAAAAGTATCTTTAAAATTTTCAAGAATAATCTTCAGAAACTTAGATAATAATGTCTTCTGTCACCTACCATGCCCTGGTGCTAGCATTTGTGCCTCCTACATAGTGGGCCTGAGTTTTATTTTTGGTTGGTTTAGTTTCTTGAATGAGGTTTTTAGAGGTTTTTGCTCTGTTCCATCTGTTGTCATCCAGTACAATACATCTCAAGATCACTGCGCCATGTCACTGAAATTTTCTTTTGAGTCTGCTGTTAACTGAAAAATTCAATTTGATTTCCAGTAGTGACAATTTGCCTAAGTAAGACTTTTTTTTCCAGTTCCTCTCTGCAAGTCAAATACTAAGATACCAATAGATTCAGGGCTGATCGCATCATCATTAATTAACTTCATTCTGGATGGTCTTATAAATGATTTCCTATATCTGTTATTTTACTGGTCATATTTTGCAACCTGGTTTACACAGATTGTAAATTTCTTTTTACTAATACTTTAAAATACTTAGTAAATAATGTTGAAGACAAAGAAACCTAGTTAATTACTGAGGAGATTTAATTATATATTGATATTGACTTGCCTAAAGGAGAATTTTCATTTAACCAACTTCTGACATAAGTTCATTTAAAATATTATAAATAATGGGTTATAAATAAACATTATAAATAATAATGTTTTTTTTTTACATTATCCTATAGTATATTGGTCATTATGATATAGTGACTCCCACTATATTATAATGACATTGTTTGTGTGTTGTATGGAGAATAGCATATTCTCAATTTTTTCAATGATATTTACACATTCTTGCATACCATACTATTTATTATCTTAATATATATAGCAGGATAAATGCATTTCACCAGTTTTAATGAAAAGCTAAACTTAAAAACAAGTTTGAAAAAGTAAGCCAATTTTTGTTAAATATATTTAATGTTAATGTGACAGAGGGAAATATATGTTTCAGATCTATAATGGAAAAGATGCAAAGGCACAGCAGTTGGCCAGATTTTGTCATAGAATGCTGAAACCAGAAATCTATACTTCTTCGGGTAACAACATGTTTTTGAGATTTGAATCAGATATTTCATATGCTTCACAGGGTTTCAGAGCATCATATAAAACAGTTGACTCACGTATGTATTTCTGTTATTTTTAGTTTCTCAAATGTCAAATATACGTTAAATTTTTTAATAACTTTAATAATTTTAAACTAAGTAATTTCTGCTTTGCATTATTAATAATATTATATTATTAAACTTCTGTTAATGTAAACTTCATTACATAAAGGCAAGTGGGTTCAATCCCACAGCACACAAACATACAATTCTCAATGGCTTAGCACATAGACTCATATGAATGAGTTTGAATACCGCAAAGAGTACTATCATATTTTGCAAACAGCAAAATTCAATGTATATGGCCAAGAAATTGTAGACAAGAAAATCAAGAAATTCAAACAAGAGAAGAGGTTAAAGAAGGCTACAACATTGAGAGCAATAAAAGAATCTACCATCCACATAAAATTCACTCATCATCCTTGGGCCACCAAAAAATTCCAGAAAATACTTAGAGAGTTTGGGATTACTTTGTCCCCAGTGAACAAGTTTAGCATGAAAATCTGCTCAATTCTGGTGATTGTGATAGAATACCTGAGGAGAAGCCAGAAATATACAAAATGAACTGTTCAGAATGTAACAAAGTATATATTAGAAAAACAAAAAGAATCATTGGAGTCAGGCTGAAGGAACACTGGAGAAACATCAGGTGCAATCAGATAGAGAAATCAGCAGTTGCACATCACTTTTGGAGAGATAAACATGATATGGAAATGGGAGTAAAATGATTGAAATTTGTAGATCGGCCCATGGAGCTGGGAATATGAGAAAAAATTTATATAAAAAATATGAGAACAACAGAGGACAAATTAATCCAGAAGTTCATATAATGTCTGCGAGAGCTACACCAAGTCCAGCCAACCAACAATGAATCTGACAGTCGACTCGCAACTGAGGATACAGGCAAAAGCCTGTGAGACTAGTTTTGCATAATCCAACAATAAGTGGAGAAGAAGATTATCAAATCAACTCACAACATAATTAAGAACACATTAATCACTTCACTGTATTGGTTCCGACACAAAATTAAATGTTATCTTTAATTGTTCACGGACGTTTTCTAAATGTATTGATGTAAGGAACGCATGGTTTCCAGTGACTCATTACTGAATAATTTCATTGTTTTCATTTTGTTTAACTGAACTACAATAATATATGTAGTTATTATACAGCTTACTCACAATATGTTTGTTTCCAAGCAAAACACAACCTTTCACTTCTGTAGTAAGGCATAGTAGTGTGCGTTTTCAGTGCGATCTGCCACCAGGCCTGAACTCCTGCTCAGTTCTGCCTCAGTTTTTGTTTCCTGCAGTACATTACAGTTTAGTATGTTGTTAGTGATATGGCATGGATAATTTTACTTATGCAGAATTAGCTGATATGCATCTACCTATGGTTTCATTCACTGCAATCGAAGAATGGCACAACGACACTATGCAGAACTATTCCCACAGTGACGGCAACCTCATCACACCATATTTGCAGCTGTACAGGCAACTACAAGAAACCAGGTCCTTCACTGTAAGGTACTGGTCATGGTAAGAATGGCACATCTTGAAGAGGATATTTTAAATGCAGTGTGTGACAAAACTGCAATCAGTAGTTGTCATATTGCATGAGAAGTGGATGAAAGTCAAGGAACTGTTTTGAGGGATATTAAATGAGCAGCAGTTGCATCCATATCATCCACAGAGGATCCAGGCATTGCAACCAGCAAACTTTCCATATCGAGTGCTGTTTGCTAATTGGTTATTAGAGAAACATGCAGACAACCAACATTTTCCTCTTATGAAGTTGTGCACAGATGAGGCAATTTTTAGCAGAGAAGACTTGTTGATCAGTTTGAATAGACGGGAGTATGAAAATCTATATGCTGTGGTGAATCCAGCCTACCAACAGGCATTCTCTATGAATGTATGGGCTGGTATTGTTAACAATTCTATGATTGGACCTTATAAACTTCCCAACAGACTGAATGGAGTAGTCTACACAAAGTTTCTTCTAACATGTACTCCCACATTTTCTGGAAGATGTGCCACTAATAATTTGCAGGCTTATGTGGTTTCAACATAATGAGGTACCAGCACATTTTGCAGTGAATGTTATGGAATACTTTGATGATAGTTCCGGTACAGATGGATTGGTTGTGGTGATCCTGTTCCATGGCCCGCCCAATCACCAGATCTGACAACATGGACTTTTTCTTCTGAAGTCACATGAAGAACCTAGTGTATGTGACTCCTATCGAAATTAATATGAACCTGGTTGCAAGGATTGTAACAGCTGCTGATGATGTGGGCCAATCTTCTGGGATGCTAGACTGTGTGCAACAGTCCATGAGATGTTGCTCTGAAGTTTTTCGTGATCATGGAGGTTGACATTTTGAATATTTACTTTAAACAGTGTAATTTGGGTTTTTTCATGTCATTTTTTGTAATGTTTGGTCATCTATCCTTAAAAATAAATAATTGTTAGGAAGTGATGAGTAGTTGATTAATTGGAGGCAGACCTTAATGTAAACATGCTCAAATGTTATGTTTTGTTTGGAAACAATCATATTCCGAGTAAACAGATACAAAGGTGGTTCAGTTATTACAAAATGAAAATAATGAAATTATCTGGTAATGAGCCAATGGAAATCATGGGTTCCTTATATCAAAACACTCAGAAAAGATTCGTGAACAACTTTGAAAGTTTATCAATAGATAGTATTTTGTATCGGGGATTTTCACAGTGAAATATATTATAATATGACAAATTATTGTTTTGAAATCACTCAAATTTCATTAATTTTGTTCCATTTACTTGAACATGTTTCAAAGGCAATTGCCTCCATTTCCATCACAGCTGAAGATGGAGGCAATCGCCTTTAAAACATGTCCAAGTAAGTGGAACAAAATTAGTGAAATTTGAGTGATTTCGTAACAATAATTTGTCATTTTATCAATAGAGTTGGGATTCATCCTGTATATAATAAAGAAGTATCATAGCAGTTGGTAAGGGAGTTCCTATATTATTAGTAGAGTTTATGTAATTAACATAGGTAAATTACAATAATGTAAAATTAACCCTCTCACTTATAATTACTTTTGGTTATGAGTACATTTCTTTATTTTGATATTTTAATATGTACATATAGTTTATATTGATTATAAATAATTTAATTTATTGAATTGTACAATGCTCTTCTTTGGTATCATAATGATTAAACATCACATTGTTTTTAAGATTGGCCTTATAACACAGCCACTTGCCTTCTGTACTTATAAAGTTGGATTCAATTTTTGACTGCATGCAAGAAATTTTCTTTGATTAAGAAGATTCCTTGTCGTGTTCAGAGTGTGGTGTATGAGTGCAAATGTTATTATATATGGGTATTGGTTATTTAATAACCAATTTTCTAATTTTGAGGACTGCTATTTGGCAGATACTTAAGTACTCATGTTCAGATATATATATGACTAATGTTTCAGAAGAATGAGTACAAGTTCATGGTACCCATATATGAAGCATGTCGGTCCTGGTGGTGTAGTGTAACTTGCCTCCTAAACCCAAGATTGCGGGTTCGATCCCGGCCAGGACCGATGGATTTTTTCGGGCATAAAAATCCTAAGTATGGCTTCCTTTGGAAGGGAAGTAAAGCCGTGGGTCCCATGTCGTACATTTATGGCATGATAAAGAACCTTAAGCCTGAAAAAAGAGACCTCTGAGCAAAATTTGTCGGCCATTTCATGCCCTGAATTGAATGGAACGCTGATGACCTGAGATGTTAAAGAGCGTTCGTAAATAAACCAAATAAAAAAAAAATATATGAAGCATAGTTAACTTAAAAATTAAAAGTGCTTTTTAAAAAGTGAATAAAGTTCAGCTTAAGATAGATATCTCTCAGTGAGGATCAGACGTTAGAAGTTGAAATCTGCAACATATAAAAAAGAATTTATGCAGTAAGCATTGCCACATAAATATTAAAAACAAAACATTTATCAAATAAATTTACATGTGTACTTATGTCTGAGAAACTTCTCTAATGCCCCACTTGCTTATCATGATTGGTTTGTCACAGTAAAAACCTGGGAAATGAAATCTTAGTAATGCTTTATTGTAAATAAACTTTGAAATTTCTGTCATATTTAATTAAATGAATGGATATATTCCATAGTTAATGAACCAGTAAGTCAGAATAGGCATGCATGTATTTTAAATAGATGCATTTTCCTTCCTCCCATCTACTCTCTCCCTTCTTTCCTTGCTTTTCTCCCTCTTTACTCCTTGCTCCTTCCCTCACCTTTTCCCTCCCTCCCTCCCTCCCTCCCTTCCTTCCTTCCTTCCCTTACTCCATGTATCCCTCACTCATTTCATCCTTTCTCTTCCATCTCCATACCCTCCTTACCTCCTTTATTTCTTCCTCTCTCCCTTTCTCTCATCCTCCCATCCTTCTTCCTCCCTTTCTTCCCTCCCTCCCTCCTTCCTTCATCTTTAGTTATTGCAGAAACTGATACCTTCCTGTCTCTAACCAAGTACATCTGCAGTGTTAGCAGCTGCTTGCAGGAGTTTTACAGCAGTTCCTCTCACAAACTGGATAAATGAATGCCCTATCAGCTGTCACTACTTTTTAAAAACCACTTTTCTTAAATGGTCAACTTCTTCGTCAAAGAAATCAGTGATCTGAAACAAAATTAAGTTTATAGTATGCTAAACATTCTGAAATAATGTACAACTCCTAAAATAAATTGAATGCTTGCAGTATTCAGTAAAGGAGATATTAAAAGTAAACCAAAACATTTATTCTGAACAAAGTGCAATTAAGCATGCGTAAAACAATATAAAATCCCAAATTTGGACCAAATGCAATACATTCAATCACTTCTAAAGTACTTGCACAAAGAGTTGTACTGCAAACTTTAAAATAATTGCAAATTGTCATGAAGAAGGTAAAAACTGTATATAAAATATATCTTTAATATCTTCAAATTTTTGATAATAGATTATTACTGTATCTGCTGTTTTTTATCTAGATTGCAAACCACAACATTGATTTGAAGTTGACTTTCTTCTGGTCATGTATGTATAAGACATTCACAAAGTGAGACAGTTTTCAATTTGTTCATAGTATGGGTAAGAAGATCGCATGTAATATTGATGAATAAGTATATGTGCACTTCATCATGTTTCAAATGACAGCTGTTAAAATATAAGTCCAAGTTTTCTGATGATACAAAATTCCTGCCAGGTAGAATTAAAAACTAGTTAGTACAGAAAAACTCATTGCCCTGAGAAGCCTGTAAAACGTGAAAAAATGAAATTATAAAATACTTATGCAATACAGAATTGACAGAATTTGTATTTTCTAAGTATAGTCAAATATTTGTTGACATGATTATTATAATTATTAGTTCTTTAATGGTTAGCCTACAACAGTTAGTTTTACAATATGATGCCTTATTGTTTCTTTTGATTCATTAACCAATGTCTATATTTGCCTATTGTTTCTATATATCTAATGGCTCTTACAGTCTAAACAAAAAATAATAACCTATTAGAAATAATTAAATATGTTAATACTAACTCTACTTACATATACAGCATTAGGATATGTTTCGGGGACAATCACTCCCATCATCACCTGTTGACTTGCTACTTGATGTGCTGGCTGGATCCTTAGGTACTTCTGTGGAGACATTTTATGGCTTGAACAGGGACTTGCTGAGTTCATCTGCAGGTGTAACATCTAAATTCATTAAATTTCCTCTATTTTTTAGGATGAACATTTTCTCCAACATTTTGTTATGAAGTTTTGGTTTAATTTTGATATTTTCAGTCCAGACCACTAATTTATCTATTTGTTTAAAATGCATATTCCTGAAGTATTCTTTTCTGTGAATTTCTAAATTTCAAAATTTCTTTTCAAATATAATCAAAAATACCCTGATTACATTCCATACATTCCATTTAGTAAATTATTGATTTCTGTTCTGTTGGTGGGATGTCTTTTACTGTGAAACCTAGTAAATATTTTATATTATATTTGTTCTTTGGGGTTAACTTTATACATTATTCTTTGAATACCTTATAGAATTTGCTGTGGTAAATGGAATTATGTGTGAAACATTTGAACTGTTACTTTCCTTGATGTTCTCTAGTGTGGAAACTTCTCTTATACATTCTTAATTAGCTGGTGACTCAATTTAATAATCTTGTGCTGAATTATACTAAATATATAACAAATTATTTTGAAGAAGTCACTCAAATTTCACTAGTTTTATTCCACTTACTTGGACATGTTTCAAAGCCCAATTTCCTTCATTGTCAGCATGGTTTCACTGTCAGCTTTCCAGCCTGGTATTAAGATGCTGCTCTTTGGATTTTATAAACTTTTTGATGAGGTTGCTGTTGTTTGGAAGATCAAAATTAACTAAATTTTCTTTGTTTTTGTTTAAAAATATATTTTCCCACACCGATAATTCTATTGGTTTTTGAGGAGCTTTTAAAAGTTTTGGTTCATTTTGGAACTAATGGTTTTCTTGCCAGAAATGGTATGCTACTGCTAGTTTTTCTAAATGTTTATATTTTACACTTCTCATGTGTTCCTTAAACCATATGGAAATGTTCCTTTTTGTTTTATCTATATATTTATTATTGCAGTCTTTGCAACTGATTTCATAAATGCCTGATTGTTTTACTGGCGGGATTTTGTCCTTTGTGTTGGTTTTTAGGAGGTTTTTCAAATTGCAATTCAAACTGGAGCCAAAATAATGTTGGCCTCTTTAAAAATCTTTTGAAATTTTTGGTGTGCCCATGAATGGAATGTAAATTTTTTTTATATCTGCTCTCTTTTGTAACCTTTCAGTATGGTGATTTCTTTTATTTGTTTTTGTTTTTTTAATTTTTCTATCTCTTTCTTGACCAGATCTGTTGTGTAGCCATTTTTCTGTGCTATATCCATGATTTTTTAGTATTCCAATTTATATTCTGTCTCATTTACTGGTAGGTTTGTTAATCTGAATGTGAGGCTATTGATTATAGCTAGTTTATGTTGTTTTGGATTGTGGCTGTTGCTTTTTATATTATTATCCAAGTGGGTATCTTTCCTGAATATGCCAAATTCAGTATGTTATCATTTTTTATAATTTTTATATCCAGGAAAGGAAGAACCTTGTTCTCCATTTCCATTGTGAATTTTATGTTGCTTCTTTTAGGTTTAGTAGTTTTATTGTGTCATCTTTCCATTTTTCATCTACTATTGCAAAGACATCATCAACATAAAGATATCAACATTTATATATGTGTGGGAAAGCCTCTACTAATTTTGTTTCCAGGAAACTCATGTATATGTCTGCTAAGAATGGTGAGAGTGGATTACCCATTGCTAAACTCTTTTTTTGTGTATATATCTTGCCTCTGAACGTGAAGTAGGTTTGGTTGATGCAAATTTTGGTGAAGTTCAGATATTGTTCTATGATCTCTCCAGGTAACTTGGATTCAGGTTAGCCATTTTTTTAAAACATTTATTAGTTTCTCTTTAGGGATGTTAGGGAACACAGAAACCACATCATAAGACACTAGTAAGTCTCTGTTTTTCAGTTTCATAAGTTTAATTTTCTCTATAAACAATGTAATACAGTTTTTTTCACACTAACTGCATTCACTTACATAAAAATCTGGACATATGTTTCGGGAGTGATCCTTCCCATCTTCAGCCTGTAGATAAACTGTTGTTATACGTGGCAGTTGGGTCTCTTGATGTTCTTGTAGCGGCATCTGTTGGTTCTATTAGGAATTTGCTGAGTTCATCCATTGGAGGGAAATCGAAATTCATCAAATTATCCTTATTTTTTGTAATGTAAATGTTTTTCCAAGTGGAAAGTTCTATTGCGTTATGAAGTTGTTTAAGTAGTTTTATCTTGGGTTTAATTTCATGATTTTTATTCCAAAAGTGCGCTGCTATTGCTGATTTATCAATTTGTTTTAAGTGAATATTTCTGAAGTGTTCTTTTTTCCGAATTCCCAAATTCCTGTTCGTTTTTCCAATGTATTTTTTATCGCACTCTGCACATTTTATTTCGTAAATATTGAGTTGGGTAGTCGAATACTGAAATATCTAGGAGACATGTATTTTGTCCTCATGTTATTATTACACAAAAAATTATATCTGAACTTAACCATAACCATCTTCAAATATGTCGATCCTGGTGGTTTAGTGATAACCATACTTGCCTTTTAAACCCAAAATTGCAGGTTCAAACCCAGCCAGGATTGATGGATTTTTTTGGGTGTAAAACTCCTAAGTATGGCTTCCTTCGGAAGGGAAGTAAAGCCGTGGGTCCTGTGTCATACATTTACTGCACGAAAATGAACCTCAAGCCTGAAAGAAGAGAAATCTGAGCAAAATTTGTCTGCCATTTCATGCCCTAAATTGCATGCGATGAGATGTTAAAGAGCTTCCGTAAATAAACCAAATCAACAACAATCTTCAAATATAGCTTTTTTTCATTGACAATTAACAAATGAATCTTATGTGAGATTTACTTGGGACATGTTTCTTGAAACAATTGTCCACATCCTCAGATGAATCTATTCATACAGCCTATTCATGACACAAATTATGATCAAATTTAACAAATTTTAAAACTGTAAAACTACTTACTGGTAGTGAGCTAAACTCAATTTATTCCATCTTCTCCACTCCCATCAGGACCGTTTTCCCTGATTGAGTTTTTTTCCAGGTTTTCCCAGTCCTCATAAATAGCAAATGCCAGGGAGAAACTTAGGCCTGGAACACTTTGTTGCTTTAAAAAAAAATCCTTTCCCAGTTTATCATTTCATCTCATATATCATCAGTGTTCACTGTCGATGATGCTTCAGTAGTTAAAATGAGCATTAAAACTCTATTAAAAAAAACCTTCTTCACTAATCATTTCCATTAAAACCTTACTTTCCATAAAAACACACCCATACCCCTTAGTTGAATCTTATAATACAAATTGTTCTTCATCACCACCAATTTTTATTAATTTTAAACTATTTCTCTCTAATTAAAACTTTCCTCCATTCCTCAACACCCTTACATTTTAACAGAATGGTGCAGCATCTTCCTCCTCTTCACATATTGGGCATATACCCTCAACCGCTCAGCCAAACCTCTCTTGCAAACCATATATCAACTAATCCATTCTTCTCTAATTGATCCTTAATACTTCTCAGCGAATTATTATTTAAATGTTCTCCTGATATCTTAAACAAACTTTCAATATATTACCTTCTAGCATCTGATTTATCTGATACCAATATTTCAGTATCCTTTCCATCACTATTTCACACCAACTTTCACATTTCAGGAGAATTATATTGGCTGTGTTTTGAGGCACAACTAACATTTATATGCAAAAGGGCATATGTTAGTAAGTTTTAGTAGGTCTTCTATTTCTTCTGTTTATAAATTTAAGGGGGCTAGATTTCCTTAACATTTATTTAAGTTTTTCTGTTGGAATGCTGGGGAATAAGGCTTTTACATAATGACTTCATAGACTCTCCTATTGAAATTTTGATGTTAAAGTTTTTTGATTAAATCAAATGAATTTTTGATGTTCTAGTTTAAAATTTTTTAAATGAATTGAATTTGTCATTTAAAATTTTTATAATTTTGTATGTGCGTGAATTGATATTGTTAATTATTGCCCTTATGTTGTTATAATTTTTTGGATTTTAGAAAGTGCATAAAATCTAGGTAATATGGATTGCTTTGTGTGACACTCTGTTTTTCAGTTGTTGGTAACATTTTAACTTCTTATAACTAGAAGTTTCTTCCGGGCTTAGGAGCCGTGGTTTGTTGGAGCTAAGGAGTTCAAACGTTTCATCCCCAACTGCGGAGGACATCTTCAGTGGCAACTGTGTCACTTTGTCTTCTGGGCAAAGGTCCTGGCACGACTGAAATGCCATTCATTGATTTTTATTGAACTATAATTCCCTGGGCTGGTACATGGGGCAGCCTTACAGGTACACAATATACATAAGTTAAGCATTTACATAGACAGTTTTTGAGTAAAAAATTTTTGTTTGGAAGCCCATGCGGGGGCAATGAGCTTGCCCAGGGGAACAGCTTCCTGTGATGGTGCGAAGACTGAGAGTTGTTTAGTGGCACATACATATAAGGTGAAATTAATACATAGTTAACCTAACAGACTTATAATTAAAAATCTTATCCTATACTTAACAGTTAATATTAACAAGCATATATACAGTTCATGGTGATGTCAGAAAAAGTGGTTTGAGTTTGTTCGGAGATGTTTTTAGAAAATGCGTATGCGTTTATGCTTGCGGTGGAGAGGCTCCGCCTGGCCTATTTTTTGTACTTCTGGGTTGGAGTGCGTTCTTATGGAGGCCCATGCGTTTGTGCAGCGGTTGTGCAGAGTCTGTAGGAAGGTGGGAAATTGTAAGAACTGAAATGCCAGCTGGAGGTGTTATATTTATATATGACCTGCTCGAAGGGGATTGGTTCGGCTGGAGCAGAGGGGTTGTACTCGGAGGGCGGGGCATCTCCGTTCTGATCGGTGATTGGTTCACATGAATTTTGCTAGTGTGGGCTTGTTTTATGTGCTCTAATATCGGATGCCAGGTTTTGACGAACAGACCTGCACTGAGCAACCAGCAACCACGCTGCCACTATTGCGGCTCGGCATCGCTCACAGCGGACTGCACAACTCATGACTTGGCACGCCGGCGCAGGTTCTGTGCCTCCTGTGGAGGCACAAACCACTACATCGGCCAGGCAGCCTACCCTCTTCGGCGCAGCCCCCACTCTCACTCTCACTCTCATCACAGCAAACCAACCACAGCCAACGCACTGTCAGTCGCTGCACAGATCGCACCAATCGCAGCCATAATCGACAACAACAGGGAAGCAGTACTCAACATCTTGACCACAATCATGCAAGCAGTGACAGAACTTATAGGACTCATCGATACTCTACAGAGCACCATCTTGCAACACACCAGCTTAATTAATCAACAACTTGCAGAACAGGACGCCACCACAACTAGACTGAACCAATTAGAAGAGGCCTTCACCACTCTCCAGGCTACGAATACTCAGACATCAGAAAACCTTAAGAGACGCATTCAAGACGTGAAATCTACCACCGAAACTGGAATAAAAACCTTACAGGACACCCAGAACAACAACTTCACTGAAATAACTAAACTGCACCAAACCATGGCTGACCTTCAAGAATTGAAGCAAGAAAACTTACCTGCAGATAACTAATCAACACCTGCGCAACGACGAAACAATTACCGCCGAGAAGAGTTCCCTGGAACTCCCCGGCCGCCATCGAGGTCTACCTCGCCTACAAGAATAGACACAGACTACTACAACAGTCTTCCAAGGGGAGAGGAAATGCCCACCTACCAGACGGCACCACCTCAAAGCCGAAATAACTTTTATGCACCAGAGTTCAACGGAATCCTCAGACGACCATCAAGACACCACCGTCCAAATATGATGCCCCCATATCACTGACACAGGTTCAAGTCAGGGCTCTGTCATGGCGGGATCCTGACCTCCTCTACCTTACTGGTTCCTTTATAACAAGTCTGGTGATTATAGCATCACTCACAAGTCCCTGGGTGCTTAGGCGGTACCAGGCACGATGACCCCCACAGTCCAAATTATACAATAAACAGAACCACCACAGTATTACCTAGTAGATAGTTGGTAAAAAAGAATTTAAAAAAGCCAGGTTTTGCTCAGTTTGAGAGCCTCTCCCTTTTTGTTGAAATTATTAGGATGCTTGTAGATTTCTATGGCTTCGCGTTGTAATCTAGCGCGGTAGTATGGTACTGAAGATAGGACAGATGTTTCATTGTATTGGATAGTGTGTTCACCGTCTGCCCACATTGCATGTTCTGTGACCGCGGACTTGTCCGGATGGCCCAGACGGCAGTATCTCTTGTGTTCGAAGATCCGTGTGTTGACGCTTCATTGAATGGTGCCTATGTATACAGCACCGCAGGAACAAGGAATCCGGTAGACGCCGGCCGAAACGAGTGGGTCCCTGGGGTCTTTGGCCGAGCGTAGTAAAGTGTTGATTTGTCTGGTAGGCTTGAAAATGGTTGTGGCGTTTGAGTAGGCGTCCAATTCTGTCAGTGACCTTGTTGAAGTAAGGCAGGAAGGCAATACCATTGCTCTTGGGCGAGTCATGTATGGCCGGGTGGTGTGTGGATGGGCGTACTTCTTGTGCTGTATAACCATTTGAAGATAGATCCCGTTCCATATACCGGAGTTCCTGTTGCAAAGAGTCAGGCTCGCAGATGCGAGCAGAGCGGTCAGTGAGGGTCTTTATCATCGCGCGTTTCTGCTTCGGGTGATGGTTGGAATTTTTGTTAAGATACAGGTTGGTGTGGGTGGGTTTGCGGTAAACTGTGTGTCCCAGCTTCCCGTCTGGTTTTTTGGTAACCAGAACATCCAAGAAAGCTAGTTGGCCATCTTTCTCTTTCTCAATGGTGAACTGGATTCGTGGATTGATACTGTTGAGATGCTGAAGGAAACCATCAAGAGCTGAGTCTCCGTGACTCCATACGATGAAAGTGTCACCAACATAGCTGTACCATATGGACGGTTTGAGAGCTGCACAACTCAGAGCCTGAGACTCGAAGGACTCCATGAAGAAATTCGCAATAACCGGGCTGAGTGGGCTGCCCATAGCGACCCCGTCTATTTGTTCAAAGAAAGTCTGGTCCCACTGAAAGTAAGTAGTAGTGAGCAGATAATGAAACAATGCTAGTATGTCATCTGGAAACAGATCTTTCAGCTGTGTGATGGCGTCACTTACAGGAACCATGGTAAACAGGGAGACGACGTCGAAGCTCACGAGGACATCTTGAGGTTGCAATGTGATGGTCTGTAGTTTCTGTATGAAGTGATGTGAGTCCTTGATGAAGGTGTCAGTGGAGTCGATATGCGGTGCAATAAATTGGCTAAATACTTGGCGATCGTGCAGTTAGGGGACCCAATTCCGCTGACAATGGGACGTAATGGTACCTCTGCTTTATGTATCTTGGGCAGACCGTAGAGTCTAGGAGGTTGAGCTTCAAATCTAGTGATGCGGCGTTTGTCCTCAGGTGATATGGATGACGTTTTGACGAGACTGTTTGTTTTTCGTAAAATACGAGATGTAGGATCACGTTGCAATTTTCGGTGTCAGGCTGTAGTAGTTCTAAGATCTTGTTGTGATAGTTTCGACGATTCAGGAGGACAGTAGCATTGCCCTTATCTGCAGAGCAGACAATGATATCCGTGGCGGCATTGAGTCTCCTGAGGGCTGTTCTTTCTTGGTGTGTCAGGTTGCTTTTGGGGGGTTTGGCACGTTTGAGAATTCTGGTGGATTCTTGTCGTATTTCCTCTGCAGCAGGAGCTGGAAGGGAGCGTATCCCAAATTCAATGCTGGAAATAATCTCCTCCACCGGCAGGGAAGGAAAAATTCTAACCATCACCCGAAGCAGAAACGCGCGATGATAAAGACCCTCACTGACCGCTCTGCTCGCATCTGCGAGCCTGACTCTTTGCAACAGGAACTCCTGCATCTGGAACGGGATCTATCTTCAAATGGTTATACAGCACAAGAAGTACGCCCATCCACACACATCACCCGGCCATACATGATTCGCCCAAGAGCAATGGTATTGCCTTCCTGCCTTACTTCAACAAGGTCACTGACAGAATTGGACGCCTACTCAAACGCCACAACCATTTTCAAGCCTACCAGACAAATCAATACTTTATTACGCTCGGCCAAAGACCCCAGGGACCCACTCGTTTCGGCCGGCGTCTACCGGATTCCTTGTTCCTGCGGTGCTGTATACATAGGCACCACTCAACGAAGCGTCAACACACGGATCTCCGAACACAAGAGATGCTGCCGTCTGGGCCATTCGGACAAGTCCGCGGTCACAGAACATGCAATGTGGGCAGACGGAGAACACACTATCCAATATAATGAATCATCTGTTCTCTCTTCAATATCATACTACCGCGCTAGATTACAACGCGAAGCCATAGAAATCTACAAGCATCCTAATAATTTCAACCAGAAGGGAGAGGATCTCAAACTAAGCAGACGCAGACGCAGACGAAATATGGCAGGCTGGGTTAGTGCACAGCCTGTGTGTTGATGCTGCATACCTACCCTGTGTTGGGCTTAACCGCAGAGAAGGGATAGGGGTTGTAGAATGATTGTGTTGTCAAACTGAGCAAAACCTGGCATCCGATATTAGAGCACATAAAACAAGCCCACACTAGCAAAATTCATGCAAACCAATCACCGATCAGAACGGAGATGCCCCGCCCTCCGAGTGCAACCCCTCTGCTCCAGCTGAACCAATCCCCTTCGAGCAGGTCATATATAAATATAACACCTCCAGCTGGCATTTCAGTTGTGCCAGGACCTTTGCCCAGAAGATTGAGACCGCGCCACTGAAGATATCCTCCGCAGTTGGGGATAAAACGTTTGAACTCCTTAGCTCAAACAGACCCATGGCTCCTAAGCCTGGAAGAAACTTCTAGTTATAAGTCTGACTCCGGCCGTGAAAGCTTCCGGTTACTCATTTTAACTTCCTTCAGTATCTAGGTTAAACTTTTATTGTAACTGTTGAAAGGATTATTTTTTATTGGTTTGTAGTCTCTCATATTTTAACAAATTTTCTGTGATATAGCTACCCTCCACCTAAATGAAGGAGAAAAACTGAAGTTAAATGAAATGCAGGAAAATTTTAGATAACCTAAAAAATCAGAAGAAATACAAAAGTTCTCTACAGTTTCTGAGAAGTCTACAAGGTTTTGAGGTCTTTGTTAATGAAAGGTGGTGTTTGAAAGGGTAATTATATTTTCTTTTGGTTATGCATATTGTGCCAATTAGTTTTGGTTTATTGCATAAGTAAATTGCAAAGTTTCTTTTTCAATTTACAATTCTTGTTTTTCACTGGTGATTTAAATTTGCGTGCAAATACTGTTGTAAATTTTCCCAAACTTGGAATCATAATGACTTTGAAAGTTTTAAGTGCAATCCATGGACTCTTAAATCAATTTCATTCAGCTTTTTATGTTGTAATTTTTTCTTAATTTCATCCTGAAAAATAGAGGAAAATTAATTTCCTATTCAAATCATCAGATGCCCTCACAGAAGCACCTTGGGATCCAGCCACATCAAGTAGTTGACCAATGGCTCATAATGAGAGCAATTGCCCCCAAAACATATCCTAATGTTGTATATGTAAATGGAATTAGTGTTCGCATATTTAATAAATTCTAATAGGATATGTGAACACTTCAGTGTAATTTAAATAAAGGAAAAATAGCATTTAAGAGAACTATAAATATTTATACTTCATCATTAAAAGCAATTAACTGTAGATTAAAACAGCCTACTTAGGAATTAATATATTGTTGTTTAACGAGTAGTTAGCTTAGGATGCAGATGGTGATAATTGAAACATGTTCAAAATATAAACAAGGAATTGAAGCCAATAAGAGTATGTAGTTTGACTCATACAATAATCTTATTTATATGATTTTCTTCACTGTACAAGTCTAATGAGCATATCAAGTAACATTTTAGTAAGTTTAATTTTAGTTGTATAAAATAACAAAAAACCTGTCATTGAATTAAAATTTATTCTGCACAATAAAGCAATGATTTGTTAGTTCTTTATTGAGGTAAACTGGCAAATTGCAAAATTAATGTGGCTAAGAATAATGAAACAAATACTCTCATATATTGTAGCAATAATTTGGAAAATTTTTTTAAACTGTTTTCAGAGGTATCTATGCTTTTCCGTAAGCTTCTACAAGTAGCTAGTTAAGATATTCCAAGAGATTTTTCAATGTGTTAAAAATACTCTTTATAATCTGTGAAAAATTGAAATTCCCCCTCTCATTTTGGATGTAGCTTGTTTGTAATTATTGCAACTGGATAAGAGTCAACAAACAACAAAAAAATGAAAAATAAGAAGCAAAATGGGAAGGGTGGAATCTTAACTATGGAGGTAGCAATACTGTTCATCCCATGAAACACTATTTGTATCATGCACAGCTTGTTTACATGGAATCTTGGAGCAGTATGTTAGTGAGTGGATATGTGTTGTGCGGAGCAGTTAAAATGGTCCATTATTCATTCAAGATGATATTAATCTATGGCCAGGCGAATGAAAATGGTCAAAAGGCTGCATGCATGTGGCATCCTTACAGACAGCATTCACTTACAAGACTTTTGCAGCTCTGATTAGAATTTGTTTGATTGCATAGGTGACCATGGAGGTCATGCATATCTATCATACACCAGACCTGAAAGATGGTGTATGGACCCCGTGGCAATAGAATGGGTCATGTGGCTGTTGCATGATGGAGCTTCTGCCCACTTCTTAATCAGCATTTGTTAATATCTCAACATGACTCTACCTGGCAGATGAATTAGACAAGGAGGGCTTGTTCCATGGCCCCTCCAGGTCACCGAACCGTATCCCCTTTTGACTTTTACCTAAGGGAAATCAGAAAGGTATATGTTCTAACTTGTTGCCTAATCTGCAGACATTTGAATGCCTCTCAAGGAAGCTTTTGCCACACTTTAGGTGCAAGAGAGACTATTAGAATGGGTGTGGCACTCTATGATGCAACATGTGGGTGCATACATCCAGGGCATAGTAGACACTTCCAACATCTCCTGCGACATTGCCAGAATGACTGTTTTACCATAGGCATGTTGATGCCTCGCAACCTTGCCTTGATGTTTGTAAATAAGATTGTTGTATGATTGAGTCAAGCTACACACCTTTATTAGATCCACTTAATTGTTTAAATGTAGAACATGTTTCGCAGATCATAGCCCATATCCTCAGTTAACTGTTGACTGCTCAAATTGATATTTGTATTTAGTTCTATACTGTACCATTCTCAAATTACAAGGTAGCTGTACAGTTTGAAGTGTTTGTGTACATTTCCAGACATATGTTTATATAGACTGTTTTGTTCATTTCTGTGTTAGAAATCACCTTCATTGTTCTGCCTCATTTCTATTTGCTTACCTCTTTCATGCATATGTTGTATCAGTGGTGAAATATTGTTTTTAACTAATTTTCTAATAAATGCAGCTTAGCTGAACTTAAGATCTTAAGCTTAACTTAATAAATTCTATACTTAAAATAAAAGAATGTGTTCATTAATTATTCTTATGTGGTTGGTGTGCTAAAGGGACTGAGGATAACTGTGCTTGAGAAGGATGGTATTTAAATGAATTCAGCAATGATGGTGAGTTTTGGGATAATAGAGTAAAGGCAGAGAGCTTAGAGAGAGGGAGTTAGAATTATTGATATGCTTGCAACTTTGAACTACTATAACAAGTATTTAAAAAAAAAAAACTTCTGCAAGTATAGAAAAGTATATATTGTAAATGTAAATCTTTATGATCTGGTGATGCTCTTCCACCCTGAGGTAAGAGGCTTTATTCTTTAAAAATCCAATATATTTGATTGTTATTTCATTCCTTTATTTTTCATTTTATTACCATAGATTATAATCTGATGAATGTTCACATATTACCAAATGGGTGCTGTTGTATTTGTATTATGTATATATATTGTGCTGTTACCATTTTGTTTTTCCCAAAACTAGATTTTCTTTCCAATACATGTAAAATGACTTATGCTTCTGCAGGTTGTGGTGGCAGATTTATATCTTCAGTTGGAAACATTCATTCACCAAACTATCCAAACAATTATGATGCCAATGATGACTGCATGTGGCTTATTGAAGTTGATAAGAACCATGTTATTGCATTCACATTTGGTGACTTTGATTTGGAAGAAAGTATTAATTGCACTGATGACTTTGTTAAGGTAAACAAATAGAATATTTATATTCCAGAGTCTCTATAATTATGTTGTTATTATAATTATTGTTGTTGTTGTTGCCACAAAATTTTTTTATGAAAGTTATCTAACATGGTCTCATATAATTAAGTACTATAAACATATTAATTTAAAACTGAGATTAACTAGTGCTGCACACAAGATTATGAAAATAATGTAACAAATGCACTTTGAGCACAGGCCAAATTTTTTACCTTATTTTGTTTCAATTTATTGTGTAATGCATTAGATAAAATATACTCATTTATTCAGGGTAATTCAAAATGAGTGATACAAAAGAAAAGTACTCCAATGGCTGCTATAGTAAGTATTTAAAAAAATGCCCATATAACATGAAAGTGTAACTATTCAAGTTTCATTTGGCAACACTGGCCATTTCTGAAATGGTCACCAAAGACACTGCATTCAAAATGGTGGCATTAGTGAAAAAAAAAAAAGCTTATTGTTTGTTAGAATATGCAAAAATGTTATTGGTAACTATTGTTCAGAGTCAACAGGGTATAATTTGAGATTTTAGGGCATGAAAAATGTGCATGCTACACTAGAACATAAATGTGATTCTCCAATGGTAAACATTTTCTTCATCGTAACCATTCACAGTTGTTTGAGTCTTTCTTCTTCATTGAGTCCACTACTACAGGATTTTCTGCCTCAATATCCTGCCTGAGTTGTTGTTGCCCAGTTGGAAGAAGAAGCACCCAAATTCATTTTGCAATAAGATGATGCTCTGCGACATTGACATGTTACGCGGTTCCCTCCACCAGCATCTTCCAGAATACTGGATTAGCTGTGCCATCAATGCTGTGGTCTTCCAGGTCTCCGATCTAACCCCTTACAAATTTTTATTTGGTGTGTGTTTAGGACAAGATGTTCCTATCCCTCATTTCTACAGGACTGAGAGTATTTAAAGCAGTGGATATACAACATAGCAAACTCAATTGATCAGGCTGTGCTAGATCATCATGTAGATGTCTCCTGGGGTACAAAGGTTGCATACATAAAATATTTGAATGCTCTTAGAAACTTGGAGAGCTAATCTTTCATGGTATAACTGTATTTGTATGTTTTCTTTTAATACTATTCATTTTGAATTACTCTGTATATTGGCCTGTTTATGTTAGAATTAGTCTCAAATGTCATATGATAAAGGTCTGTTTTCCCTTTGTGTTATATTAGCATGCATTGCTTTGGCACTAAAATACATAAGTATCAGTAATTAAAGGAATACTCTATAAATAAGTTGCAAGTTTCTTTGATTCTTACCTGGATCTTTTTATGTGATGTAGCAAGCAAAAGTAAAATATGTATAGAACATTTTTTTTTTTAATGATTTATTTATGGACGCTCTTTAACAGCTCATTTCATCAGCGTCCCATTCAACTCAGGGCGTGAAGCGGCCGACAAATTTTGCGCAGAGGCCTCTCGTATAGAACATGGGATAGCAAACATAACTATAATGATAACAACAACAAAAAATCACATTTTTCACACATAAACAAACTATTTTTATTATTCTATCAATATTTTTGGTCAACTACATACTGATGGGAAGACTAATATAAAAGTCATTCAATAATTAAGTTTTTCTAATGTGGGAAAAATATTAGTTTTTTTTTTTACTTTGAAATAATGCCAGTAATATTCTGCTACTTGTCTATATAATCACTATTTTTTCCAAGCATTTTCAGTATCATAGCACCAATTTTTCAATATCTTTGCTGTGCTACACCCTATCCTGTTACACACCCATCCGTTTACTATAATTTTCACTTCATCAAATTTTTGAAATTTCTGGCCTCCAAGGTTGAGCTCAGTGTAAAGATGGAAAGTACTGAGGGAAAGATTAGGAAAATAAAGTGAATAGCAGAAAATTTCCTATCTGAATTTCCTAAGTAAGTCCTGGGTTCCTTTAGATGCATATGGACAAGCATTATCATGCAATAGCAGAACAATGTAGCTGAGAGCAAGTCAAAAGTTCCGGATGTTTCTGTTTGAGCAGGATTCTAAGTTCTGATTTGACCTCATTTTATCTTTCTGAATTTGCTATGGCTCTGCAAAGCAATTAATGCACCAGTATAACCTCCTTACAATCCCAGAACACTGATTGCAAGGGTCCTTTCTCTGCATAGTTCTTCATCCATGCACATTTTCACATCATTACATGAACCATGTATGCCAATGTCGTGCCATCTGAGTTCTCATACACCCATCTCCATAAACAGAGATTGGTCCTCACAAAGGAAGACATCCTGACATTGAAATTGAAGAAAAAAGAATTGGAATTCTTACATGAAAGGAGGAAGAATGGGCAACTTGTGACAAGTGATACCCTAAGAAATAACTTTTTCATATTTGACTTATGCCTACGTACTGGCAACAGCATGGGTTATGGATATTGTCCTACGTGCTCCAAGATTAACAATAGTCCACTTATAAATTCAATGCTCTGATTGTTTTATGAAGTGGATGGGGCTTATCTGTAAGAAATCATACAACAATATGCCAAATCTATTTTAATGATTTTAAGTTTCAAATTTGGGGTGTGCATTACATTTGATGGCACATTAGATCCATGTAAATATGTTAATTTAAAGCAAAATATTTTATGGTACACACCATAAGATAGTTTACTCCTAGCTATTATTGCAGTGATCATAGATCTTGATCATATAAAATTTGCCATACAATACTTGCTTACACCAAAGTATAAATCTATATTTGCTTTGATTTGTTGCAATTCCGTTGGACACATAACATTTGTTAGTTTTGGATTTCCAACCTTGTTCTCTTGCTGATAATTTAGCAATCAGTTCTACACAATACAATATCAGATTGTTTACATTTGTAATGTAACTGTATATTGTGACCCAACATGTTTTCCATTTTTGTAACCATGCATTGAACACATGTTTTTATCCAACCTTGTATTTTTTTGAAGGTGTGAAGATCTTTTGGTGCAGAATAGTTAGGCTGCATTGAAATCCCATGAGCTTAAGTGATGTAAATCCTACAATAAGCTGACACACTATATTCTGTCTGTAGTGTTGAAATCTTTTGCCATGAGCTGTTGATGCAGGTCTGTTGGATATGTCATATATAATAAAACTTAATAATAATGGCATTAACTACAAAATGGGATGATTATTTCCACCATTTCTTTAAGGATTGCCCAACTCTATAATATTCCCTTCTTTAGTCTGCAGAGTCAGCTCCCAACATATTACTAGTGTAGTTTATAGCAGCATTAGGAAAGTATCTTAATTTGCTCTTTCTCCTACCGCTTTTCTACCTCCTCATCTGTCCTCAGATTAGAGTTTGTAACAGGAAAATGTCGCTTATCATGCCAGATAACTGCAGTCATGCTTTTGTATTACAATTTGTGAGATTTGTTCTTTTTATTGCATCACCTCTTTATGCTTTGAAAACTCTTTTGACCAATTTTTTATTTCCATCATGAGCCGTACCTACACATAAATTTTTATCTTCAAAAACATTTCAGTAACCTTTGGACTTAAAGAAATTATCAAGATACCATGATGCCACAACCCCATATATTTCTCACACAAATTTCGCATGACATGTTTTCCCAGAAGAAGATTGCTGTTTCTTGACCCTTTTTTTTTTTTTCCCCCAGATAGATTTTACTATTCAATGAATATCCAGTCTTATTATCTGCAATACCCCATGCCTTTATACCCCATTTGGTGTAGCAGTCATATATTGTTTTAGAACGAAGCACCATTTGAAGCCTATTATTGATTCATCTATGGACAGATCATGACCTGGTTTATAGATATTGGCACACTTACTGATTATGTTTAAAGCAGGCCAAAGCTTATAAAGATAAACATAAACATAAGAATCATCCCAAAATTTTGGCATTACAATTTCATCATTGAGATTAAGGTACTGAGAAGTTTTTTTAAAGCAGAGTAGTCATTGCTTGCCTTATAATTGAATCTGTGAGCTGAAAAAGGAAATAAGTCCACATTTTTACAGAAATGAGTTGAGATATACATTTTGTTTCTCAGTCATTAAGCTGTATATTAGTCTAAAAGAGAAAAAAAATCATGCATTAATTTTCAATCCAGTATCCCAGGTTAAAACTCTAATTGCTTTTAAAAAGCAAATAAGTCCTGGACTAGTTTTCCTTTTCAAATCATAGATGTCCTTGAATGCTTATTGTGTTGGTAATATAATTTATTTCCTTGATAATTGGTCTATGTTGGTAATATTGTTATTTATTATTGTTGTGGTAAATGCTGTAGTACATATTACAACCTTATTTGTTATTTTTCAGTTGTTTATAATGGGAATCTCTTAGAAAAAAGGGGTTCAAAATACTGAGGATTATGCTCATGGGAAGAGAAAAAGATCATGTTTAGCTGTCATGCAGCATGTTACTGGAAAGGGTTGAGTAATGAATGCCAAGAAATCAGGTCCTAATTGAAGCTGCCAGCTGACGTGAACCATGTTGATAAAGTAGCTACTCTATAACAGAGACTTAGTAGATCTACTAAAAATGAACAAAATGTCTATCTAATGGGAATAATGGAGAGTAAACCAATACAGAGAAGACGGCCAAGAGGAAAAGACAATGCATAAACAAGAATATTGTCATTCAACTTTCGTGCCCTGTTAGGTTGCAGGAGAGTTCGGTTTGTAAACAAGCATTTCTGAACTACTATGCTGTCTCTGGGAAATCTGTATATCTCTTAATTCCCTTGTTATTTCAAGGAAAATCTCCTGCTGATAAATATGGGACATTGTTAATCATGGCAATGCAGTTCCTGATGCAGCACTTCTTAAAATAGATTAACATATCAGGGAATTTCCTAGACACCAAACATATTCCTTAAATAAATGTCTCACATACCCAGGCCCCAAACTTAATGTAAAAAAGATGTAATGTAAAAGAGAATAAAGACTTATCAAATCTGTATAGTATGAGTACCATCTAAAGTACTAAAATGAAAACAATGCATTTAGATTTGGTCATCCTCAGGTGGACATGTGTTTGAAGTGCAAGAATTTAAATGTAAAGATCAAGTCTGCATTACTGAATGAAAATGTTAAAAGGGCTGCAGTTGCAGAATTAATGGTACATAAAAGAACAGCAGCTAAATGGTGGTCAATGTATTCTAAAAAGATGCCAAAGTTATTCCTCATCTTGGCAATCATCATTGTAATCATGGGCTAACTTTTTCCAGTATGCTTTCAAGTTGGCAAAAAGTAATGCAAATCCAGGTCTGTTTTCCCAAAAAGTATATGGTGCAACTGGTGTTCCAATCAACAATAAGAAGATAGCAGATGTTGGATTAATAGCACAGTATGTCCCAGATGAACATCGGTACTACTAATTACATTTTTTAAAAAGTTGTCCTTTTTTAAAAAATTATATATGGAACTAGCACAGTGAAGTTCATATTATAAAATCATTTGAATATGTCATCTAAACACCCTTTATGCTTCACTTACTTTTGAAGTATAGAACCGGTTTTGAAGACACATTCTCATCCTCGGTCAACTTGAAAACTCCAGTGATGTGTCTTTGAAACCAGTTCCGTACTTGAAAAAGTAAGTGAAGCATAAAGAGTGTGTAGATGACATATTCAAATGATTTTATAATCAGTACTTCTACTGGAAAATTCTCTTATAGCCAACAGCTGATGTCGGTCCTGACTACTAGAGCTAGAAGGTTGTAATTTGTTTAGACTATTTTATGTCTGCAAAGCAGACTATGTTAATCAGCATTAAGAGAAATATGTCAGAGCATTATTTTGTTTAATTACAATGAAATTAAAACAATGAAAACAATATTTTTTTACTTTCCACAACAAGTCAGGATATAAGTCCTAGGCATAAAAAATATTCTCTAAGTTAGAGTAATGCAAAATCGAGACCCTGAATAGCTGTTGTGGAACATAACTTTCAGTGGAGCCAAATTTGGAATTTATAAAGTGTTTTTTGTGTGTTTTTTCCATATATATATATATATATATATATATATATATATCAATATATCAGAATAGGCCTGAATTTCCCATGAATTTGTGTCTTCCTATTTTGGATCTGCCTTTTTTGCTTGTATTTGAATGGCATATCTGTTTCTTCTGTGATTGTATGACACAAATTTCTATCAGGACTTCGTTCACAGGAACATTATGAATTGCCTTGTAGGAATGATAAAATATTTAGCACATTGAAAGTCAAGCTGGGAGTTCATTTTAGAGGAAGTTTTTTAGTTTTAATCTGTTCTGATTTGTCTTTGGAGCCTATTCTACTTGTTTTTTAACACTGTCACTGTTACTTTGTTTCTTATCACTGTCTTTTGCTAACTCCCTGAACCAGGACTCATCGGAGCTACAATCTTTCACTAATTCCTCGTAAATTGCTGCAAGTATTATTCTGGCTTGTTACTAATCTCTGTCCGTAACAACTTTTTCTAGTCCCCCGATGCACTTGCACCAGTGTGCATGGTACTAATCTAACTTTAAATATGATATGAAAATACATACTAAGGCCCCACATGCAACTGCAAAAGGAGGAAATAGCACCCTGATGTGATAAAATCACTTTCTTAGTAGAGCTGGAATGTGCTTGCATCAACAGGACTTGTAAGAATTCAGATGAGAATAGATAGATCCAAAGATACATACATATGCTTACTGTGTTCTCCTACATATGGACAGCAAGCCATATATCATTCCACTACATTCTACTATGTTGTGCAGTGCAAAGGATTAATTTCAATAATTCATCAATAGTAATTTATTCTGAGGGTTGTTGTGACATAGTAACATCATGCCTTTAATATTGTTGATTACCTTTGTCTATTCTGTTTACACAGAAACACTAAGAAAATGCAAACAGGCATTTCTTTCTTTCTTTTTTTTTTTTTTTTGAAAGAATTGTGGGACCCTATCACTATAAATATGTATGGAACATAAAAATCTGCCTTGTGGTTGCAGAGATATTCACCAAAATATGTTCAAAATTTTGCCTTCTTGGGGCACTCTGGAGCAAGGTCTCATAGTCTTTTAGTCACATTTCTTCCACCATAGGTTTTGAGATAATTGGTGGAATGCTTTAATGAGTAATGACTGAGCCTAGAGCCCATCAGCACTTAAAATTATCAGGCATTCACTTATCAGAATCAGTAAATCTCTGGATGAAACTATATCCATGCAATTTGTTCTTATTGGAAATTGAACTTCCAGCTTCATAAGTACATTTAATTAAGTATGGATCTTATTTTCCTATTCAAGTATACTTAGTAAATATAAATTATCTAATGTTATAAATGTTTACTTTCATAATCCCATTTACTGGTATTACATTAATGACCATTGTAATTTAAGAAATGAAATCAAAATATGTAAATAGCAATTAGATAATTCTACTTTGTTAGTTTCATAGTTTTTTTTATATGATTGTATATTTTATATTTTTTAGACATTGATAAATATAAATTTGAATAGTTTGGGATTTTCACAGTGAAATATAGTATCATATAACAAATTATTTTTGAAGAAGTCACTCATATTTCACTAGTTTTATTCCACATACTTGGACATGTTTCAAAGGCAAATTTCCTTCATCGTCAGCATGGTTCCACTGTCAGCTTTCCAAAATGAACCAAAAATTTTAAAAGCTCTCCAAAAACCGATAGAATTATCGGTGTGGGAAAATATATTCTTGAACGAAAACAAAGAAAATTGAGTTAATTTTGATCTTCCAAACAACAGCAACCTTATCAAAAAGTTTATAAAATCCAAAGAGCGACATTTAATACCACGCTGGAAAGCTGACAGTGGAACTGTGCTGACAATGAAGGAAATTCGCCTTTGAAACATGTCCAAGTAAGTGGAATAAAATTAGTGAAATTTGAGTGACTTCCTCAAAAATAATTTGTTATATTGATAAATATCTTTGTAAAAATGGAACTATCCAACATACAATTAACATTATTGTAATTATTTGAATCATGTAAAATATCCTGGACATTTTTCCGAATACACAATCTCCCCAATCCAATTTTCTGAATGGGTTTTCCCAAAACTAGAATTTCTTGAAACTGTAAACATATGAAAAAAAAAATATAAAAAGCCAGTTACTATTAAATATTTCATACAATATATTCTTGAGCTTTTTTAAAAAGTTCCTTTTATAGTTCTTTCAAACATACAAATGCAATTGAATGATATTTTCTGAGTGTGATTTGGAATTTGTTATGCTAGCTCTCACTAACATTATTCATGCGATTGTCATTTATCAACATGTTTTCATATTGATTCTAAAAATTGGGCAAAATCTTCCTCTTCCCCTTTGACCAGAAATGCAACTTATGTCAAAGAAATACAAAACTTGTAAATTGGCATCTCGTGCATGTGTTTTAAGTTCTTCACATATGGATATTATAATCTCTTCTGAGGAGGATATTTAGAACACTCTTTATGGTTTCACTGACATTAGATTACTCAGGACATACGTTTTGTGAAACTTTTGTACATAATATCAGCTGTTTAATGACTGTTTGATCATTTGTAGGTGCTGGGTGGGTGGGTAGGTAGGTATCCAGGTTGATTTTGGTGATCTAGTGATAAAGTTAAATAAAGTGCAGTCTGCTTATGGAATGTCAAAATTCATAAGGTTATGCTCATGCTTTTTATATAAATACTTTCCCATATGTTTAGTTCTTTTGGTGGTTGAACAGTTTTTAATAACTTGATGCCTTTTTCTGTTTCATGATTTTCATTCCAAAAGTGTGCTGTTACACCTGATTTATTTATTTGTTTGTAAGGATGTTTCTCCAATGTTCCTTCAACCTAATGTCTATATTTGTGTTAATCTTTCCTACATAGATTTTTTGAAATCCTTACAGTTAATCTGGGAAATACCAGATTTTTTTTCTCTTTGGGTCTGGAATCTGTTTTAATACTTAGGCTTTCACGGCCGGTGTTGTCATTAAAACAATTAAATTCTCCCGGGCTGTTTTGCCGTGGTCCATGGTTTAAATTACTACCATAGCTTTCACCAACTACTCCGGTTGGCATCTTCAGTGGACGAAGAGTAACACCTAACTGTTAACACGATGACAGTATTGATTCGTCTCTGTCTGGCTGTAGAGGACGATCGATATATGTGTGGCGGAAGTGGAGGGGAGGTAGTTGCTTGTTTTTAAGAACCGGTTTCCATGTGCTACTTAGTTGATAACCGCCATCCCTATTAAAGTTGATAGGGTGTTGTTGTATTTCCAATGCTTCCCTCCTGGCTAGATTGAAAAAGCCTTGAGTTTTTGCAACCACTTCTGTTTTGTTAAAGCATATACCATGGCATTCCTTTATTGCATGTTCTGCTACTGCCGAACGTTCGGGCTGATTAAGGCGCAAATTTCGTTGATGTTCTTCTAATCGTTTTTAATGGATCTTCCGGTCATGCCTATGTAAACTTTGCCACATTCACATGGTATTTTATAAATTTATAAATTCCCGTGGTGTCAAGGGGATGCCTAGGATCTTTTGCATTGTTTAGCATTTGTCCTAATTTTGTAGTTGGTGTGAAGATTGATGGTATGCCTTTTCTCTTTAATAAGCGTGCTATACGTACAGTAACGTCTTCTATGTACGTTAGAACAGCTTTAGGTTTCTTGTTCGAATAGGTGTTAGATGCTGCAGTTTTCTTAGGGCGAATGGCTCTGTCAATATCTTTGTTGCTGTATCCGTTGGCTTTGAAAACATCGCGGAGATGATTTAATTCTTGCTTAAGATATTCAGGTTCCGTGATGGTTTTTGCTCTGTGCACTAAAGTCTTGATTACAGTTCTTTTTTGTGCAGGATGATGATTCGATCTGGCATTGAGATATCTTTCCGTATGTGTGCTTTTTCTATAGACTTGATGACCAAGAGCTCCTGATGATTTCCTTCGAACTAAGACGTCTAAAAAGGAGAGCGTGTCATTACTTTCCTTTTCCATAGTAAATTTAATTTTTTTCATGGAGACTATTTAGATGTTCCAAGAAGAGCTGTAGTTTATGATGTCCATGTGGCCAAATTACAAAGGTGTCGTCCACGTATCTTAACCAGAGTGAAGGTTTGTATACAGCAGTGTCTAGAGTTTTCTTCTCGAAGTGTTGCATAAAGAAATTTGCTATTACAGGGCTTAGTGGACTTCCCATTGCTACTCCTTTCTGTTGGTAGAATTTGGTTCTCCATAGAAAATAGCTGGAAGTTAGGACGTGTTCAAATAATGCGATCTCTTCTACTTTAAAGTGGACTTGTAGTAGTTCCAAGGTGTCTTTAATGGGTACATTTGTGTATAGAGATTCTACATCAAAACTCACCAGAATGTCATTTGGCTGTAAGTTGATCCTGTCGATGATTTCCACAAAGTGTTTCGAGTTCTTAATGTGGTGATCCGAGTGAGATATTAACGGACGTAACAAGGATGCCAAGTAATGCGCCAATTTGTATGTTGGTGAACCAATCGTGTTGACAATAGGCCTTAAGGGAACACCTGGTTTGTGCACCTTCGGGAGTCCATACAGTCTAGGGGGTAGACTATTAGTTGATCGTAGCTTTTTTATTTCCTCGGGTTTCCACTTGGTGTTTTTTAGAAGAACGGCAGTTTTTCTTTCCACACTTGTAGTAGGATCCTTTGGTACTATTCTGTAAGTATCTCGTGTTAATAAGGAACCCATTTGTCCTTCATACTCGGAAGGGTCCATCACTACCGTGGCATTGCCCTTATCAGCTGGCAGGATGGTGATGTTGTCATTCTCACGTAGGTTTTTGAGTTGCGCTCTTTCCTTCCTATTAAGATTATTCTTAGGAGGCTTTGCTTTCTTTAAAATTCTGCATGCTTCTGAGCGTACCTCTTCTGCATCAGCTGTTGGCAGATCACAAATAGCGTTTTCTACTTGCGTAATGATGGTTTCCGTAGGAATCTTCTTGGGCACTAAGGCAAAGTTGTTTCCTTTAACTAGAAGTGAAACTGCATCTGGAGATAGCTGGTGGCTAGATAAATTCACAATTACCTTGTTGGGGTCCAAGTTTTGGCTAGTTTCTTTTTGATGTAGCTGGTCGAATTTTTTCTTCTGGCGTTCTGTTGCTATGAAGCCATGATGTTCAGCACAGTTGAATGTAATAGAATCTATCTTGTTCCACATGTGTATTGACATTGACGATGCTAAGTGTATATGTAGCTTTAGAAGTTCCATGGAGACAGAAGCAAGTTGAGATCTCGTCGAATGTATCTGTTCTCGAGTAAGTGCTCGTCCGGCTCTATTAAAAATCCTATTTGCAGCGGTGCTCTTTATGTTGTTACGCATCTGTAGGTATTTAGGTATACAATTGTAGTCCCTGCATCGGCTTAAAAAGGCTAAACTTGAAAGTAACATGCTTCTCTTCTTACGCAATTTTTCAAAATGGCGTATGCGTCTGTGAACTTCCTCCCTGTAGAGGTTCGTTATAATACTTCTTAGGCTTTCACGGCCGGTGTTGTCATTACTCTTCGTCCACTGAAGATGCCAACCGGAGTAGTTGGTGAAAGCTATGGTAGTAATTTAAACCATGGACCATGGCAAAACAGCCCGGGAGAATTTAATTGTTTTAATGGAATCTGTTTTGTTTAATTTCAACAAATTTCTTACACTATATCGGTTTTGAGGTGCTAAGATGATATTGTACTACCTGAAATTTTTTTTTGAAATTTCTTATTGACTGAAAGTGGTAAGTGAACATTTTAAATGTTTTTTCCCCTGATAAATCACTCAAAGTTGTTATTTGTTTAATTCTTTTTTGTATCTGGAATCTTTTAATTTTTTTGTTAATCATCTGTTTGTTGAATCCATTGGATTTACCTGCTTCTATTATGTGTAAATATTTGTTCTTATATTCTTCTTTACTCAGTGGTATATTAATTAGTCTGTATATTATGCTGTTGAATGCTGCTTCCTTATGTGATCTTGGATTAAACCATGGACTTTGATATAATTGTCTATGTGTGTCCTTTCTATAGATGCCAAATTCACACAGCTCTTAAGCACCTCAACACCGATACAGTGTAAAATTTTATTGAAATTAAAGAAAACAGTTTTCAGGCCCAAAAAGAAAAAAATCTCAGGTCATCAGCATCCCATTCAAATCAGGGCGTGATATGGTCAACAAATTTTGCTCAGAGACTTATTTTTTCAGGGTTGAGGTTCTTTATCATGCTGTAAATGTATGACACAGGACCCACGGCTTTCTTTCCTTCCAAAAGAAGCTATACTTTTTTATGCTCGAAAAATCCATCATTCCTGACCAGGATCGAGCCTGTGATCTTGAGTTTAGGAGGCAAGTAATATGGTTATACACTGCACCACCAGGACTGACAAAATATCAACCAAGGGAAGACAAAGAAAAATATAGGCATTAGGATGAAGGAACATTGGGGAAACATCTGTTACAAACAAATAGATAAATCAGCTGTGGCAGCACATTTTTGGAATGAAAACCATGAAATAGAGAAAGGCATCAAGTTATAAAAACTATTCAACAACCAAAAGAATTAAACTTATAGGAAAGGATTTATATAAAAAAAAACATGAGCATAACCTTATGAATTTTGACATCCCAGAAGCAGACAGCACTTTATTTAAGTTTATCACTTGACCACCAGAGTCAACCTGGACCTACCCAGCTTCTACAAATGATAACAGTTGTTTAACAGCTGATGATGTGGACAAAAGTTCCACAAAACATGTGTCCTGAGTAAATCCCATGTAAGTGAAACCATAAAGAGTGTTCTAAATATCATATTCAGAAGAGATTATAATGGGTGTTTCACTATGTTCAATTCCAAATTAAATTAATATTTAAGTCATGGACATTGTATACTGGCACAAAAGTGAGAGCTGGAAGCACATGTAAATGGATTTTATCATCTCTATTATTGGGATCATTATATTGCTGTTGCAGATCTGCTTGCAATCATCTATTTAGGGTCTGAGATATATGGAAAAAGCAACAAAATATTCTTGTGATATTTAGCACCACTGCAGCACTAATTACACTGTCTTTCTCAGAATCACACATTATTCTATCTGGGTACATGATCTTTATGTAGAGTCTGCAGGCTGCATTCAAGGTTTCTCTGAGAACTTGTGTATACAGCTTCTGTGCAGTTTTTACTGGGCACAGGGGCATAAATTGTGGGAGGGGAATAAAAGTGTCAGGTTTGAGAGAAGCAAGCCTATTATTCAGAAAAATTATGTAAATATATTGGGACTCACTTTGAAAAATTCCATTAAGGAACCGAATATGACTTTTGATTATTATTTCTAAATGTTGATATGTTTCACATACTATTATACAATTTTCAGCATTTCCAAATTCATCAAAGCTCTCAAGCATGAGAAAGTTTTCACTTTGAAAATATTTTTTTTTTTTATATAATTATTCTGGGATCTCCTAAAAATCTCTGAGCAAAGTTGGATTAACTGTTAAATATTTTTGTCTTTCCCTCCTTATAGTTCCTTAAAATTTTCACTTTCAGTTAATAATGCTAAAACTTCTCTCTATTGATTTTTTTAAAATTTGTGCAAAGTTTAGTTCAAGATGTTCATCTAGTATATGTTTCAACTTTCCTTTAACAATTTTGGCTTCATCCTCTTCTCTGTTAGGGGTATGAGGATGTGGAGTGTCCATGTCACCTTTATCGAGAAATCTATATGGAATGGAGATTTGGGGAATAGTGAAGGATGGGATAAGATCCATGTATTATTGTAAATGTTCTGTAAATTGATTTAAAGAATATTGTATAATGCTGCAGCAGAAGGAATTATGTGAGAATTAGGTAAAGTCAGTGTAAGAGGAATGATTATGGAGAGAGTATTAAAATATTGAGTCAGAATTTATCAATTACCACAGGAACATATTTTGAAATACTTTTTAAGGGTGTAAGAAAAGTGTATGTACTGAAAGAATTGACAGGTGGGATCAGAGATCAACTTGTAATAAATAATATGGTTAGGAAAAGAGAATATGTGGAAGGATTTTGGGAAATAGTCAGATGCCATTTGGAAGATATGATAGACACAATTTATGAGCAATGATGGAAAATAGAAGTTCTTTCAAATTTTGTAAAGATTTTGGAATGAATGAAGAAAAACAAATGTATATTTGGAAATGTAATAATGATCAAAGAGAGGGTATTGCTTGATTTAAATTGGGAATATGGAGATTGGATGGTTACAAGGAAGGAAAATGAATGAATAGTGTTTAACGCCAATTTTTGCTAAAGAGGCACCACAGGCAATGGACACTGATGATACATGAGATGAAATGATATATTCGGAAAGGAGTAATTTTAAGGAAGGAAATGTTCCAGGCCTAAATTTAGGGTACCTCCCCGGCATTTGCCATTTATGAGGACTGAGGAAAATCTGAAAAAAACCTCATTCAGAGAGGATGATCCTTACGGGATTTGAACCCCAGACCTCCCATTCACGAGTCTGCACTTTAATGACCTCGGCCACCTGTGGTGATATGGAAGGGAATGAAGAATGTATACGCCCTATATGTGGAGAGAAGGAAGATTCAATCCACATTATACATATCTTGTTAGAATGCAAAGATACAAACATCTGGAGGAAAGATTTGACCAAAAGAAATGGTTAGTGGTAGCAAAAATAATAGTAAACCAAAATTTTTTGTATCAGCAATCTCAGATTAATAGTTTAGGAGAGTATCTATTTTGGTTCCAAAAATTGATTTGGTCTGTAAATTAAGCAGTAAGTGTTCATGTATGATAAATTAATTTGTAAAATTAATAGATCATAATTATACTATATAAAATAAAAGTTAGTAACAAGAAGTTTACTAGTTGAAATGGGAAATTCTTTATTATTTGTATGGATAGAACCTGGCTTAGCTGCAAGCCATATGAATTTGCGATCACCTTTAATAACTTGTACTGTTGTACCTTGGCTTACCATGATGACTTGTATTGCATTCTGTCTGTCTTAGTTTCTTACAATCCCAATAAAAATAATCCTTAAATCTATAAACATAGTAGCATGAAAAATACTTGGGGTAAAGAAAAGTATATTAAAAGTTTTAATAAGAATGACAGAGAAGGATTATCATGGTCAGAACTGGAGTTGTAACATTGAAAGAAATATGTGGAAGGTTCAATGTAGAGAAGGATAATATCATGCATAGTGTATTAGAATGTAAAGAAACTAAGTTCTTGAGAGAGAATCACTGTTGGAGAAATGAAGTAATCTTTCAGTAGAAATGGTCAGAAATAAGATAATGGATTTAAGCACAGAAAAAATGTAAGGAAATAGGAATTTCCTTAAAATAAAATATTAGAAGAGAAACATATAATTTATAAATGTAAATAGGGTGATGAATTCTATATAATCCTATATATTGTATTTTACTTTGTACTTATTACATTAAGTATTGAATAATTATTCATATTCATTCATATAATTCCAATGAGTGTTCCTTCTATTCCATTTTTATTTTTATAATAAATATACCCATTTGCTAATAATTTGGTACCTCTTTTGCCATATTTTATAATAGTCAGTTCATTGTCCATTTTGACTTTTTCCTGACTGTGTCACATGTACGGGTAAAATTTTAAGTTCATAATTTTAATATACATAGCATCATCAACATAGTGTTTATATCTTAAGCTTCTATAGAAATATACATAAATATTTTCAGCAGTGTTCTAATTGATGACTAATATACTAGTTGTAGACTGGATTTTGGAAAATATACATTGGAAACACTGGATTCGTAAAGATGAGTTTAGGATAATTTTATTGATTCAGGAAAATGTACAGTCTATTAAAAAATCTTCAGAACTTTGGATTTAGGAAAATGAAATTGAAAAATTGACCAAGAATGATCAAAATAATATGTAAATCTGACACAAGAGCAAACCATATATTATTATGGATGAAAAAAATGAAATGTAAATGCAACATCCAAAATTATATTAATGTAAATACATATTTAGGTCACATAAATAAAAAAATTGTTTTAATTTTTATTTTATCATTCTGAAATGGATTTCCTTGCTTTCAAATATTTGTTATGGTTTGTTCTGCTATCAGATTTATGTGTGCAAGCATCAATTTATGCATCTAGTATATTTCTGATGAAGTAAGTGGTCTCTTGACTACAAAATTAGCATGCCCAGTCAATTTAGTTGTATTGCATTCATTTCAAGCATGTTCATGGTAGATGTCACATAAGTAAATTTTAATCATATTCCATACAAAGTTCATATTTGTTGGAAAGTCCATAAACATAACTCATTTAATATAAGTCATACTATGCATTTCAGTGCAAAATAATTAATGCTACCTCAAATATGTTTTGCCTTTAGGTATATGATGGAAATAACACTGATGCTGATCTGTTGGTGCATCACTGTGGTAATACATTGCCCATGCCATCCAATTTTACTTCAACAGGCAACCAGCTTCTAGTGCATATGCACTCTGATAATAGATATGTAGCAAAGGGCTTTCGTGCAAACTATAGCTTGGTAAGTTTTGACAACTATTTCTCTATATGTAAGTTAAGGCATCAGCAATTGCAGTACCTATCTAGCACAGATATAACCTTAGGTATACATCCATTGTCAACAGCTTTGTAAGTAAAATATTTATTTACACAGATATGTCTCATTTGTAACATGCAGAATGGTGAACACACTATCATGGGAGATGTGTAACATGTCTGCCAGCTATCCACTGTTATTAGTCAATCTTCCTGAACAATGATGGTAGCTATGGTCTCATTCACTGCAGTGGCTAGGGCACCTGGATTGCTCTGCATTGTTGTTCTTAAACTCTTTAAAACATTAAAGTGCAGTGGATTGTTGCAGAACATTAACACTATATGCTTTCTGTAACATCATATCCTATTCCATATGGGATTTCTGCAGACAAAAGTAAAGCAAAAGTTCAGAACAGCATACTTTTCTTTATGAAGCTGCTCCATTTTACACAGTTGACTAACACCTCCTCTTTGCTGGCATTTACTAAGACACATGCGCATACACACTTCAAATTTTTTCCGCTAATCATGTGATATTTGTTTTCATGAAAAATTCTTTCACCACCATATCTTCATTGTGTGACTAGCCCTTGTATCAAGAAGTTATATAAATATATACCAAGCATGGATGAAATGAAAAGATATAAGTATATTTTACTTTCAACTATTTGTGTATGAATTGTTTTATTTGCAGATCATATGTGCACTGATTTCCAAAATCGTAATTTTCTGTGTAATGATTAATATTCATTTAATAACATCACAAATGTTAAATGAAAGTGTGAGCTAGGTGCCCAGAACTTGCCTTGTGTTATAAGGTGATAAGATAAGTATTATTTCATCATTCTTAACTTGATGAAACTGGAGGTGACCACTCTTCATTGTTTGTGATTGGAAGCATATGTGTGGGAGTCAAGTTTAAATAAATGCTGTTAGATATCTTTGACATATAGCAGAAAAGGAATGTTTTATTTATGCATTATCAGAAAAAAACTAAAATTGGTCAATAAGTTTGAAAAAGTGCAACTATGTGAAAATTGACAATAATTGTAATGTAGGAATGCAGATTGATACTTATAAATACTGTTATAAATTGGAACAAACTGGCCAAAGGGCTGGGAAAGGAAGTGAAAATGAAATGACTGTTAGTCACAATGTTGTCTTGCAGTCAATTGACTATATACTAAATTGTTTGACAAACTGCTTTCAGGTAACAAGATTCTTCTATAAGAAAAAATCTCACAGCAATTGAAAAAGTTGTCATAGAAACAATAAAATATTTAAATTATCTTTAAATAAGCAGGAAGTATGATATTTTACTCATATATTTTACTATGTGGTCATATATTTATTAAGTGTGTACAGATAACAATATAACAGTTTGGCCTGGTTCAACCCAAGTTCTATATCCAGTCAATATGGAAACACATGCCAATACAATACTTTTTACAAACATACTGGTGAATAATTATAATATTTCTACCAAACAAATTACCCTGAACAAACTCAATCCAAATCAAAAGTCCTCTCTCCTAACAGACCATATCCATTTGTTCTTAACTCTATACAAATCTTTCCCCAGATTCCTAAATTGACTTTGACCACCAACAATTTTTATAGCTGCAATTAACTTATTTAACTTCAACCATTTCCCATTTATTATTCCCTCATTTCTGAGCATTTTAAGGGGTTCTAAAACCCTTAATCTCCAAATTTCCAATCTAAACCATGCCATTCCTTCTCTCTCCTGCTTATTGCACTTACTAATATATCTTTCTCTTCTGGCATCCTCTTTTATCTCCTGATAAAACATTAACAAGCTCTTCTCCCACATTATAGAATGTAACACCTGCCCATCTATATCATCAAACCTTGTTTTGATATGTGCACCCAATAACAATAACAATTTATAATGTATTTGTTAAATTATTGAAGCTATTTACAGTGAAGGTCTTGTATATTGATTGATACACTTCACTTACATGTTTTTTAAAATCAGTACATGTAAGTGAAGTGTATAAAAATTACCCACAGTGTATCAATCAATATACAGTAACAATTACCTATCTCAGACTCTTGGAATATTAAACATTCTTTGAATATGGAGGTCTGCAACATCTGTTTTACCCTGAACTTTAACACTCTCTCCATCACACACCCTCTTATACCAGCCATCCCCATTTCCAAGAGTGCTCCGGCATTTGCACCATTTTGTGGGATTCCCAGATTCCTTTATTGCCCAATCAATTTGCTGACAGCTCATTTGCAACAAACATGCATTTCTCATTAACGACAGAGATAGTAAACCCTTGGTTAGTGCAAATTTCTTCTGTTTCTCCCATTGACCAGAAGCACTCAAAACCATCCCTAAATAGGAAAATTCTTTCACAATCAGAATTATGTAATTATGTAATTCAGGACACAGAGACTGAGAATTACATAAAGACAAGTGGTTTCAATCCCACAGCACACAAACATGCAGTTCTCAATAGCTTAGCACATAGACTCATTAAAATACCTATGAATGAGTTTGATTGAATACAGCAAAGAGTACTATCATATTATACAAACAGCAAGGTTCAATGGGCATGACCAAGAAATTGTAGACAAGAAAATCAAGAAATTCAAAAAAAGAAGAGGTTAAAGCAGGTTACAACATTGACAGCAATAAAAAAATCTACCATCCACATGAAATTCACTTATCATCCTTGGGCCACCAAAAAATTCCAAAAATACTTAAGAGAGTTTGGGATTACTTTGTCACCAGTGAACAAGTTTAGCCTAAAAAATCTGCTCAATTCTGGTGATAATGATAGAATACCTGAGGAGAAGAAGCCAGGAATATATAAAATCAACTGTTCAGAATGCAACAAAATATATATTGGAAAAACAGAAAGAAGCATTGGAATCAGGCTGAAGAAACACTGGAGAAACATCAGGTACAATCAGATAGAGAAATCAGCAATTGCACATCACTTTTGGAGAGATAAATATGATAATGAAATGGTAGTGAAATTATTGAAATTTGCAGATTGGCCCGTGGAGCTGGGAATATAGGAAAAAATTTGTATAAAAAAATATGAGGACAAGGTTATAAACTTTGAGATCCCAACAGAAGACAAATTAATTCAGAAGCTCATAAAATGTCCACAAGAGCTACACCAAGTCCAGCCAACCAACAATGATTAGGACAGTTGACTGATAACTCAGGATGCAGGCAAAAGCCTGCAAAACTAGTTTTGCATAATTCAACAGTAAGTGCAGCATAAGATTATCAAATTGACTCACTAGATAATTAAGAAAATATTTCTGTGTTAATGCAACTACGACCTTCCAATAAAAACATGCACTTGCATAGACTTCTTCCCTGATGGAAGCATATGCCTTGAATATTTTGTTGGCCAGAGATGATGGGTGCTTTCACTGCATCGGTTCTCTTCTTTTTGATTCATTGTCTCCTGTCGCAGTTTAATGGAGAAAAGCATCCTGTTCATGGGAATAATAGTCCAAGTGCTTTTGACAGATTATTTTGTGGCTGTCTTTGGAGCTGTCTTCTACACACTTTCTTATACTCAGTCATCATGAAAAATATTGTACACAGAACCATGACTCTTGTTGAATTCTATGGCAACTCAACAATATGATTTGCCTGTAGCCATGGATTATTCACCTCTTAATTGCTGTAAGACTTGACAAAGTCGTTATGTTGGTAGGTTGCTATTAAAACAATTTGAGCAATAGTTAAGGTATTGTACAAGGGGGTAGAGTAAGGGAAAACAACATAAGCAAGCAAGATTGGATAAGATATTTCTGAAATCTTTTAAGTATAGAACAGCCCAATGGACAGAAATATGTGTAATGGAAAATGCACATGTTATTGAATAATTAGACAGGCAGATAGAAGTGAAAGAAGTGTAAGAGCAAGGAGTAAAGCAAGTGGATTTGAAGGAATACCAAGGGAGTTTTGGAAAGCATAGAGCTTAGATGAGAAGAGCTTGTGTCTATTAGTAAGAATATTACTATCCATTCAAAAGGAAGTAGGGTTCCAAGAAGTTGGAAAATAACAGTAATGGTGCCTATATTCAAGAATAAAAGAGGTGTGGACATACCTTCAAATTACAGAGGAATTAGTTTGCTATCTGTACTAAGCACTTTTATTATGTGCTATATGTACTATATTTACACTATAAATGAAACAAAATTACAATTAGTCAAAATGAAGAATGATCTTGGAGTAATTTTCAACAATGACTTATCATTTACGAAACATATTAATAATACCACTGTTAGTGCAGCATATAAGAATTTGGGATTTATTATTTGTAATTCATCTTATTTTAATGATCTGAGAATTACATTTATTTTATACAATTCATTTGTCAGATCTAAACTTGAATATGCTTCTATTATATGGAGTAGTTACATTGACAAATCTGTTAAACTTATTGAAATAATTCAACGCAATTTCTAAAGAATGCATTTCTCAAAAAAGTCTGTTTTTTTCCTAATTTAATTTATTATAATACTTTATTTCAATTATTTCAGTACCAAAGTTTATTTTACAGAAGGAATCATCACTTGTTATTTTTCCTCTACAAGCTATTACAGAATAAGGTAGATGATTCAAACCTAATACAATCAATGCTTTTATGTTCCAAATATCACACCAAACTGTAATTTTGTAATATCTTTTTTATTCGAATGGTTAATACTGATGCATTTAAATATTCTTCTGTGCTTAGAATGCAATCCTTATATAATTACATTATTTAGCTATTGATATATTCAATATGAATCTTAACACTTTCGCTTTATACTTTTATTACAAAGTATACATTGATTAACTTATCATGTACCAACATTATCAATTTTTTTTGTCCTATTTGTTTTTGTTACTTTTTTGGCATATTTGATTTATTGTATTCTGTTTTTTCATTATTTTGTATCTGATTAAGTGAACATTTTAACTGGGAAATCTGCAATGTTCACAAAATAAATAAATAAATCTAAGTTGCATTCTTGTAACTTAGGTTAACTAATCTAACAATTTTGTGGTTAATAAAGGAGTAAAAGACTGGATTCTAATTAAATTTTTAATGCCAATGTTGAAATCCTTGGAGCAAATCACATGCTCAAATAGTGTACTTGCCTAAATGATTTTGAAGGCAAAATTTTCCATCTTCGTGTTATTATTATTAAAACTGCTCCAGATCTATTATGGCATTTTATTTTCTGTTTTCTTGGGTCAATCTATGACAAAACTGGTCAATTTATCCTCTCATTTAAGTCTTCTAAAGGATATTCTGTGCTAACTCCCATAAATGCTGAGTACTATAGACATAGATATAGGTAATATTCCTCCCTTTAATATCAATTAAACTATAATTTCCTTCACTGATTCTGTGAAAAACCTTTGAGTAGACTGTAATCACTGTTAGGAAAATCATGTTGCTGTAACCTGCAGAAAAAAATAAGTTCTCTAATCCACACTTTGAATAGATCAAATATGTCCCTACCCAGATCCTTAAAAAAGATCTTGGTGCAATCCCTGGTGATGCATCACTTTGATTACTGTGATTTTCTGCTCACAGACTTAAACTCTAACCTAATACAAAAACTACAGCCTGTTCATAATATATACATTGTTATATCTGCAATGTGCATTTGTTCGATATCATGGTATGCTCTCTCGGTTTTGCTTGAAAGACTGAAGAAATATTCATTGTCTTACACTCTTTTCAAAATTATCTATATGTCTGCTCCATCTTATTTATCTTCTCATATTCCAAATCTGTCTTCCTCTCATAACCTTAACACATGCTCTGAATCCTGACAATACTATTATTACCATTGTATGAACATCACTTTACTCACCATCATTCACTGTAACCACTTCCTGTCTATGGAATGCATTGTCATGGGATGTCAGAGACTGCCAAACTTTAGGAGCATTTCATAAGAAATTGTTTAATATTATTAAAAATAATTAATTACCTTAGATTTAGATTCCTTATGTTACAATACAGGTATTTATTTGTCTTATCCTGCTGTAGAATTACTCATTCTATTATAGTTATTACTATCATAAATGTTCCTATCTCCTTCATAGTATTGTTAGGGTTTTTAATTTTATGTTTTGCTTGTATACTTATTTCCACTTTCAGGATTTACATAGGTTGATATGTGTATGAATTATCATTGTTGGTGCTTGTTGCATTGCTATTGTTTTTATTTTTTTCTTCCTAAAGTTAATATTTTTCATTATTCATATTTATTTAGTATACATTATATATTTATTTATCTATGTCATGTTTTACATTGGTTTATATGTGTACTGTCAATGTTTTGATTGTAATATTGTTGCTATATTAGATTGGTAGAGCGAAAAAGAAGTCCTAATGACCTGAGCTTTACCAGATAAGTAAATAAATAAACAATTTTTCAAATTTATTAAGATCATTCAATGCTCATGCTTTCATTGCAAACTAAGCACAAATTTCCAAACGTTATTTACTGTGCACAACAAATTGCAAAGTTTGGTTACATTTCGAGATGCTTCTACCTGTCTAATTGCCTTTATCCTCTCTTAATTTATATGCATAACATATTGATTGAGAATATTATATATACAGTAACTCATTCACTCTAAATGAATACCTTGAGGATTTAAAGTGATTTTATGATATTCAGCACCTGAATCTATGAAGTCTATACTTATGTTTCTCTCTCATTTCTCCATAAAAATTATATCATCAGCAATGTATTTCATGCCATCTAGTGCTTTCAATGTCTGGTCAACTAGGAAGCTGCTTATGGAGCAGTGGCATTCTTCAATCTAGGGAGCTGCATAGGCTACCATGGTGTGCCACTATACTGATCACATGCCCCCTGCAATATTGTCCTCTATCAAATGAAGTTCTTAAGATAGTGGTAGAGGAACCGGAGATAATTTTTTATTTCAGATAACTCTTTCTCTTTCATTTTCCTAGTTTTATAGCATTAGAAAACAATAATACAGGGCTGACAATAAATAATGATCAACAACACACCTTTACTTGCCCAGAATTTGACTTGTGCCATACATTATCATTATTTTCTATTATTGAATTATATATCATTGTAATGTAATCTTTTGATTGGATTCAGTGCCTTCTGGAATTGCCGAAGGCACTGTTTCTAATTGTTATATTTAAAAGTAATGTTTATTTTCCTTTTATTTGTGTCTATTTTGTATTAAAAAATGTAATCTAAATCAATTTAATATAAACAGTATGGAATTTAACTCCCTGGAATTATCATCACATTTATATTAAGTAACTATCAAACATTAGAAAAAAAAGTGCTCTAATAGAATGTTTTGCAGAGAAGTTCTGGAGCTACCAAAAAGTTTGCCAAGGGGGTAAGTTTGGCAGAATTAGGAAGAGTAGAAAGGAAAGGTAAAATATTGGTACAGTTGTCTCAAACTAGAAAACTACAATGTATTAAAAGAATGTCTTATGTGTCTCAAACTAGACAACTACAATGTATTAAAAGAATGTCTTCTCTGGAAAATCTTAGGTGTAGCATAAATTCCAAAAAGTTGAACAATTATAATTAAAAACCCAAATACTATAATTAAGGTCTTAAGAAACCGAGACTTATTATTTAACAGCACTGGCAGTTGCATACAATTTAGAAAATACTTGTCTTTTCCGTTTACTCTAAAACATTTTTAATCATTATTAGGCGCTGGGTAAGCTCATGCTAGACATATGAATTAAAGGTCTTATAATGGCTCAAAGTTTAAATTTTATTACTTGATCAAAGAGCAAGCAATGTCATGCTGCTTTAATGATAATTTCTGCAAATTTTTTGAGATAATGGAAGAGTTATTTGATACCCAACAATGAGGAACAAATTATATGGTACTGATAGTACATGGAACAGTGCTAAAAATTGATAAGAGATATTTTTTCTCCTACATTTGTTTTATTCCTATTGTTTCTGCTTCATTTTAATTATTTACCTTGAGCTTATTATTATAGCCTGAAACATTCAGATTGTTTTTCTCACATTTAGCTGCTTATAATAAAATTAAAAATCAAAATTCTTCTGATATTATTTTGCTGAATACAAATTATAAAAAGTTCTAGTTTTCCTGAAATAATATAGTTTTTCTTTTTAACTCTACTTTTGGTCTTAAAATAATTATGACAAAAACATTTATCAAGCTCAAATAAATTACAATAAAATCATCAGAACTCATTGTATATAGAAGATACATTAATTTTGTCATTTTGTTCTGTACCTTTATAACATGTATTAAACTTTCTCTTTCAAGTATGAGAGATAGTCTCTAATGTACATAATGAAATACTTTTCTAATATGCGTTAATGAGTAGAGTGACTGATTTCAAATGCATTAAATAGTTTGCAACTAATCCCAAGTTATTTTTCTCCTTCTTCAAAGGATAATATATTATCTATCCAATTTCCCCTTAAAGATGTAAACTGTGCATTTGTTTGAGCTAAAGCCATATTAAAATCTATTTCAAAAAGATAAATTAATCCAGTATACCTATATAATTTGTAGGAGAGTTTGAGTCATGGCTTTTCGGATCAAGCCTGATGTGAACACTTTGTACATCAACTTTTTTCTATATTATTATTAAGGTTATTGTTCGGTAATTAGAGATCTGCATTTCTTGTAAATTGGTACAACCAAATAAAACTTACAAATATATATAAATTTAAGTAGTTTTTTGTATTGGGGATTTTCACAGTGAAATAAATTATAATATGACAAATTATTGTTACAAAATCACTCAAATTTCACTAATTTTGTTCGACTTACTTGGACATGTTTCAAAGTGCCTCCATCTTCAGCTTGGTCCCACTGGCTGCTTCCCAGTGTGGTATTAAGATGTCGCTCTGTGGCTTTAACAAACTTATTGATGAGGTTTGGGAGATCAAAGTTAACCAAAAATTCTTTGTTTTTGTTTATAAATAACAATTTAAATTTGGTTGTTAACTTTGATCTCCCAAACAACAGCTACCTCATCAATAAGTTCGTTAAAGCCACAGAGCGACATCTTAATACCACACTGGGAAGCGGCCAGTGGGACCAAGCTGAAGATGGAGACAATTGCCTTTGAAACATGTCCAAGTAAGTGGAACAAAATTAGTGAAATTTAAGTGATTTCATAACAATAACAATAATTTGTCATATTGCAATATATAAATTTGCTATTTCTTACATATGCATTCAAGTTGATTCAGACTAACATTTTTAAATAAGAGGCCTGTAGAATATCAAGAGTATATGCACCAGTATTTAATTTAGAGAAAAAAATGGATTCAAACTTGCACAATGTTTTCCTCCTATGTAGCGAGGTGCTTTAAATTGAAACTTTGTTCTTTACAAAGGCCATTAAACTAAACAAAGCACAGGAATAAAAGAGGTTCATAGTTAATTTTTTTGATAAAATAAGAAAGTTAATGGGATGCTGGTGTAGATGCATTTCCTATTTTAATGGTCTCGTATGAAGACTGTAATTTTATTCATATCCAAAAATTGCTTATTTTTTAATCTTTTGCTATAATCATTAGTTTATCCTTCATAAGTGGATTTAAAAATGTGTCAAAAGTCAAGGATTTAATATAACATCACATGTTTATGGTTGGACATCTGTTGTTTTTTTTCTGCATATAGTGTGTAAGATTATTTTGTAACTGCTTTCAGGCTTGTGGTGCTCGAATTGTGACAAATGATTATGGTGAAATTGCAAGTCAAGAAGCAATAAATGCAGGAGGTTTCAATCATAATTGCTCATGGATAATCATTGCTGCTGATCCAGGTAAAACACTTTATTTCATCCACTGTTTATTATTATTCACCATGTTCTGGTATGGTAGATTCATAAACTTAGCAATAGTAAGCATATAAACTAAAATAGGAGAGATGAAGCAATGTGTATATATAACAGTAGTTACATTAAGAATGATACACGTAACTGGAGAAGTAACTTTGAAGCAACTGGACATACCTCCATTCTAAATTTCCTGGATGTTTCAAAACTGAGGATGAGGTCTGACCTAGTGAATGCTCAATACTGTAATTTCCCTCCATTTAAGGCTACTCAGTATAAGGAACGATGCATTTTAAAGAATGTAACCAACTTATATAGTATATCACTGGATCTCGTAAAGGGATACAATTGGGTGCAGGCATATTTGGCCTATCTCCAAGGTCCAACTTTAGTACTAGTCTTGGTAAAATTGCACAGTTTTCAGGCATTTGCTATCCTAACCTGTACTTACAGAGGATTTGAGAAGGGTTATCCCCAAAAACAAATTTTCATTCTCTGAAATAGTCAAAATGCCTTAAAAACACTTTTCTCTGACCAGGTAAAATCAAAACTGGTATGGGAGGTAAATGCCCTGGAATCTTACAATAGGCTTGAACTGCAGCCGGAGCTGGGACATCAGGGCATTTATAGGAATGAGAAAGCAGATCAGTTAGCAAAGAGGGGTGCTGGTACACCCCCTTTATAGGCCCTGAGCCCATGGTTGGAATCAGTATGCATACTGTGAGACTATGGTTAAAACATGGATTCGGGATAACATCAACTTAGCTGGCAAACCTGTCCTAGACAAATGCAAACTAAGAAACTTGTCTTAGGTCCTAGTAATAGTCTTTCCACATTTCTTCTAAAATTGGACAGAAGAGGAATAAGGAAAGTAATTGTACTAATTACTGAACATGGCCTCTTCAGGAAACATGAATGAAAAGTTGGACTCTATAAAGGTGAACCCACTTGTAGAATGTGTAAACAGGATGAGGAATCTGCCTCGCATATCCTGTTTGAGCGTCCAATTCTAGTAAGAAAGAGACTTACTCTTTCTATAACCTCTCTGGCAATGGATGTCAACATTGGAATCTATATCTATGTGGTAGTGCCTACTTTTATTTGTAAATTAACATAATTCAGCCAGCTTACCCATGCAGTCTCAACAATATGGATTGAATGGAACATATGTGCCAATGATTCAGTGTTTTGCAATGGAGCTGGGATGAGAACATTACTGTGCAATGGTTTATTATGACTTTATAAGCAGCTTGAACCAGAAAGAGTGCCTTAATAGTCTAATACAAGCTTTAGGGGACCTTGCTTCCATGTGTATGAAAGTTTTCATTTGGTTTGTGGAATTTAATGACAGCAGAAAACATTATCAGATTCATAAACAAAATATTTTAAAAATAAATTATAAATAACAACCAAAAATTTATACCAATAATGTTAAAAATAATCTTCATAAACCATATATCTGCTCTTGATACAAAGTCAATTTTTGTTTAAGTCCCTACCTTATAACACAACACTCTCATAATTCCATTCTACTCTTGTCCCTTACATCAAATCCCATCTGAAATAGTAAATGTCAGCTGTCAAATAATACTCTAATCTGTCAGAAGATCACATCCATCTCATCTTTATTTTCCATAATAAGTTCTCTAGTGCCTTATTTATGCTTAATCTTCAGAAAACTTATTAAGAATAATTAACTTATTTCCCTTCAACCATTTTCCACTTAACAAGTCATTTTTCTACTTTAGAGTCAAGTAAAATATGAAATGTATTCTCCTATATAATAATGAAACAGTGAACAAATATTAAGGCTGTCATTAGGATATACAAAAAAGAAAATATGGTACAATTGATTATTAGAATGGACAGGTATTAACAATTATTATTTAATGCTTTACAGATGCTCGAGTAACACTGACATTTACAGTAATGGACCTTGGAATTGACAATTATCAGGATTCAGAGTGCCCATATTATTACATAGAAGTTCGAGATGGAGAAGATGTAGAAGCTCCATTAATGGGTACTTATTGTGGTACACGAGTTCCTCCACATCTTACCAGTCAGGGTTCAGCCATTTTTGTTAGAGCTGTGGCACAATGGGGTGTGCATTATGGACAATTTGTAGCAACTTATTCGGTAATCAGTACAGGTAAACTTACCCACACAGCTATTAACATATCATTAATATGTTTGCAATTAATAGAGTAGAATGCATATAACTGTATCTTCAATTCTAAAGACTGAACAAACAGAATGGATTTATTTATTTGAATATTTATTGAAATGCTAAGACAAAATAAATACAAGAGGTCTTTACCTATTTGTGTATTCCCCCTGGATATAATTTGTGTTACAATATTTTCTTTAGTTAATTTTAAATTAAACACAGTTATTCTTATTTCAGTTCCTGAAACAATACCAAAATAAAATAATACATAACATAATTAGAAAACTCTTGTGTTATATTTTGGACTCTTGCTAAATTCTGTCTTCAACTTGCTCTCTTTTAAGCTACTTCCCTGTTCTAATTCTTCTTAAACTCATCATTTGCTAATTAATAATTAAACTTTACATCATCATCATCATCATCATCATCATCATCATGGTTGAAGTACTTACATGTTATGTGACTTAATTGGCCAGAATCATGGCTTACTCACTATACAAAAGGTCAGAATATTACTTAGATATTCTTTATCATCCAAAAATTGCTTTAAGTTACATGTCTTTCAACTGACCATTTCCATTTCATCCTTCCATGAAAACTCCCCTAATTTAGATATCTGCTCACAATCTTCAAAAATATTTTTTTCAATTCAATATCTTAACTCCTCCATAACCATAACCATTTCTTGTTTATTAAAATTTCCCTCCAGTCATTTGTGGTTTTACATTAGAATATTATATGAATTTCATCTTCCTTCTCTCCACAGTTTAGACATAATCCTGAGATAAAATCTTCCCTCATTTCCCTTAATTTCATAACACATAATTAAAACCAGGCATTCCTTGTCTTTCATTTTTCTTACAAATTAAAATATACTTATCCATTTCTGGTCATCTTTTAGTTCCTTATGGAATGCCAGTGAACTTTTCTCTCTAATATGAGCAAATAAGATTTGTTTATCCATGTCTTCCATTCTTGATCTCACTCCACTTCAACAATCTCTTCTAAAATATCAATTTTAGCCCAAAAACCTCTTAACCCACTTCTAAATAACTGTTCTCTGATTTTCTTTAGCCAGAAGTTTATCATAAAACCCAACTTTTATTCTTGATATTTCAGGCATATTTTCACAATGTCAATATCAGGTAGCTCTTGAAGTCAAAATAAATCCTTCAATACTGTCTGCATCATTAACCCTCCTACACTTACTGTTCCTAACTCTATCAACGCTCCTGCATTTGCAGTATTATTGGGAACTCCCATAATTAGTTTACAGAAGATTCGTAATATTAAATCCATATTGCACTATCCTCCTCTGTTCCCCAAATTTCCCCTCCATAAATCCATCATGAATAAATTAAGGCAGAATAAAGCCTTTCAAATCACTTATACTCATTACTGGCATCAAATGTAAACATTGTCTTATGCTATCATGGTCATTCTCCCCTTTGCCATTTCAATTCTTTTCTATTTCTCCCAGCCTTCATTAATGTTCAGCTTTATGTCCAAATATGTGAATTTGCTAACAACCTGAATTTCTTTTTATGCCGTGAACAATTTTTCATGTTTATGCATCTTAAACACCATAATTTTAGGTTTATCCCAGTTCATCTTCAGTCCCCACTTTTAATAATATCTATCAATCTCACATATAGCTAACTTTACATCAATTGCTAATATATCATCTGCATACAATAATTCAGGAATATCTACATTATTAATTGTAGGCACATGAGTACAAACATGCTTCAAACAATTTAAAACATCATAAGTGAACAAATTAAACAATATGGGAGTAAATTTACAACCTTTCCTAAGCTTTATACTGCATCTGCCCTAATTTAACCACTGTGTCAGTTAGTAACTGGATGTTTGTAAGCAAAAAGAACAAGAAGGATATCATACTATCTAAATGTAACAATTTTTGGAGCTCATTTTGGTTATATCTGAACATAGAACTTTCTAATTTTTAATTAGTTCAATTATTTTACATAAGTGCATCCTATTTTTATAATTATATATACAAAACTTAAATTAATAACACTACAAATATTTTGTATAGATGGGTCTTATAGATCTTTAACAAGCACATCAATGGCCTAAAGATTTAAATTTTCAAATTATGGCTTAATGTTTCTAAGAACTAGCAGGTGACTGATGAATTCAGCTTTATCTTTTTTTTTTTTTGAGTAGTGTTTAACGCCCGTTTTTACTACTGAGGCACCACAGGCGGTGGACACTGATGATACATGAGATGAAATGATAAATTGGGAAAGGATTTTTTTTTTTTTTTTTTTTTTTTTTTTTTTTTTTTTTTTTTTTTTTAAGGAAGGAAGCGTTCCGGGCCTAAGTTTAGGTACCTCCCCGGCATTTGCCAGTTATGAAGACTGAGGAAAACCTGGAAAAAAACCCAGTCAGGGAGGACGGTCCTGGCGGGATTCGAACCGCAGACCTCCCGCTCACGAGTCCATGCCTTAACGACCTCGGCCACCCGTGGCGGTAGCTTTATCTTGAAAGGACATTTCTAAATATGTAAGATTTATTAAGTGTGCTGGCACAGTTACCAGTGCCAAGTGCTTAAAAGTCAAAGGATTGCATACAAGCCCCAGAGGGATAGTATAATATTGCATTCTTTTTAATTTGTTAAAGTTAGTGCAACAAAATATTTGCTTTTGAGTTTAATTGTTTTCAAATAACTATGCAGGCAAGTTTTTAATTTCTGAATAAATTTAATTAGCAGTCATACTTACTGAATATGGATGTATACAAAATGCACAGCAATTTTAATGTATAATAAATTGGTTTAAAGGATGTGTTTTATTTTTTGATGGTGTTTAATGTCTTTTTTTACTACTGAAGCATCACATGTGGTGGACACTAAAGATATATGAGATGAAATTATAAATTGGGAAAGGACATTTTTAAGGAAGGAAGCATTCCAGGCCTAAGTTTTAGGGTACCTCCTCGTCGTTTGCTATTTATGAGAACTGAGGAAACTGGAAAAAACCTGTCTGGGAGGATGATCCTGGTAGTTAAGTAATAATTACTGTGATGTAAAAAGTTATTAATCACAATAAACTTGCAAGGAGGAAACATAAAAAATTTGCATAAATTTAAAGGAATTGCTCAAAATGGCAACCTCTGAAATAATGATAAGGCGGAGTTGGCACAGAAAAGTTCCCTGTATAATATCAACATAGGTTGCAATAATGCAGGCAGCTAGATCTACATCCAACTGAATAAGTGTTTAGCTGAAGATGGCCCCAAGAAAAGAAATTTAGAGGACTCAGGTCAGGAAAGAAAGGTGGCCAAGTCTCAAAGTGATTATTTCTTGTGGTGCAGCAATTAGGAAGACATTGAAATGTTCTTGTTTTCCAATTCAAAATATAGTGCAGTTCCATTTTGTTGAAAATAAATTTGAATGAGAATTTCAGGAAGCATTTCTCTCAAAAAGGCTGGCTGGCTCTATGAACTTTAATAAATTTTATCTTTCTGTTGAGGCAGAAGGAGTTATGATCAATGAGGCTGTTATAACCAATTCCAGGCTACATGATGAAGAAAAATCTCTTTGGCTGCCTCTTCTGTTCAGTAGCATGAAAGTTTTCATAAATATGTGCCCATATATAGGTGATACTTGAATTTGGAATTCAAAATTACTTCTTCAGAGAACAGCACTAATGAAAAGTAATCTGGCTTCTGCTGCAAAGCCCATTCATGTAACTGCAAATCTGCCATATATAAGACTTGTATCTTTCTAGATAGAAGGTATGGAGCTGTTCTTCATGTAGGATTAGCTTGCACTAAGTGGTTGGTTCCAATAGCATGTGTTCTGATTAAAGATCATCTTCCAATCATTGAAGTTTGTATTCCTAAAAAACTCATGATATGTATATCTTGCACTGCAGTCTACTTAATTCCATTTCAGAGATCTGCATCCTTCACAAATACTTTTAAATGAACTTGAAGATAGTGTAATGCAGGCAATATCTTTTAAGAATACCATTTTCTGTAAATTTCTACTGTTATTGAAGTACAACTTCCTGCTGTTCCTTAAATAAGGTTCATACTGTCAAGCACTATTTCTCCATGTCACTTAACAAGTTCTTTTATCACAGCATATTGTAATATTATACTATAGGCTATAAGAAATGTGTCATAAGAGGCTAATTAATGCATGAATAACAATAATATTATTCATGCAAATAGCATTTTATGTAAAATAACATTTTTCTTAAAAAAAAAAAAAAAAAGAACAGCTATGCTTAGTTGGAGCTCAAATCTGCATACTTAAAATCTGAATTGTGGTTCCTTAGTCAGCCCAATGACTTTGCAGAGACACTGACTCCATTCAGGGTTAAGGTACTGCACATAACAGAACTAATCAATCACCTGTGCAGTAACAAGCAATTATACAATTAGTTCCCCATTTTATTAATGTTGATGATAATAAATGCTGTTGATGTGTAATTAACTTTTAGGTTGCCCTTAATCTATGATAAGATGTAGTATCAATCTAGTAAAACTATTACCAAATTTAGTTTTAACACTGCTAATTCACATATTGAAAAATTCACTCAGCAGAGTACTGTTTTCTATCTCAAATAGCTTGTCCAAGACTCATCTATGACCAATAAAATTCATAACTGACTATAAAATAAGTTATGTGACACCATTTTATGTTCTTTATTTACTTCTTAAAGGAGATCTTTGTGAAATCAGAACTCTCATATTGTTACTATAGGTGAAAATTTTTGATGATATCTTTATTCTTTGGAACCAATTCCTTTTCAATCTCAACTCCATATTCTCACCACCTCTTCAGTCACCCCTAATACTGCAGCATTCCAGGACTTATGTACCATTGTTTGCTTTCCCCTATACTTAACACCAATGCACAAAAAAAAAATCTATAAATCTGCAACAGCATGTTCAATTTAACAGCTGCCATTCCTTTTACACAAAGAGATTCATTCTGTTTTCTCTTGTTTGTGGCTACCATTTTTTGCATAACTTTCTCTAGATGCCTATACAAAAGCTCACCCAAAAGGCTCCAAACCAGAAATATTCTGCCTGGCTTTTCACTCCAATGCAAATTCAGAATTTCCAAAGAATATATTAATCTGATTACCATCTCTGTCTCTGAAATTGAGGACATCAATCCTATTTCAAAAGAACATCTAATATTTTATTGATACATTCATATATGACAGTTTCTCAAAATTAATAGATAACCTATCTTACCTTCACATTATCTTTCAGTCGTCCTGGTGGTCTAGTGGTAACCATGCTTGTCTCGTAAACCCAAGATTGCAGGTTCAATCCCAGTAATGGTCCATGGCTTTTTTTCGGCATAAAAATCCTAAGTATGGCTTCCTTTGGAAGGGAAGTAATGCCATGGGTCCCAGGCTTAGATTTATGGCATGAAAAAGAACCTCAAGCCTTAAAGAAGGGGCCTCTGAACAAAATTTAGCAACCGTTTCACATTCTGAATTGAATGGGATGCTGGTAACTTGAGATGTTAAAGAGCATCTATAAATAAAACAGATCAACAACAATATTATCTTTCAATCTTAAAAATATATTTTGCTGCAATATGTTTCCATCCCAATCATCATACTATATGCATGTTAATGTCTTAAATGCAATACTTGTGAAAAATTATATTTTGCCAATCATTCCATTGTCTCAATTTAGAAAATAATTCATTATTCATTAACTGCTGCTTCAGGAGTGTTAGATATGCTACCTTGTAAATTATTTAAAAAATTTAAATAGGAATTTGGCTAGATATCACTCAGATTTCATTAATTTCCTCGCATGGACATGTTTTGAAGGTGGCTGCCTTCATTCTCAGCGCGATGTTACTCTGTAGGTTTTACAAATTTGGATGTGAGGCCATCATGTTTTGGAAGATTAAAATTAACCAATTCTTATTTATGGCTAATTTTGATCTTCGGAAGCATAATAACCTCATCTCCAAATTTTTCAAACCTACAGAGCAACAATTGCAGATGATGTGGGAAAGTAGATGATGAATCATAGCTGAAGATAAGGACACCTGCTTTCAAAACATGACAGGTAACTTGCTGGAAATTAGTGAATTAGAGAATATCTAGTCAAAATTACAATTTAATGTTATGTTTCATGGTAAAAATCCCCAAACATTACAAAAAAATAAATTCTGTTTGTTTAACATCCACAGTAGTTTCCATCTGAATGAACACTCATGACCAATGAGCTAAAACGAAATGTCTCTTCCAGCTGCCATCATGTTCTGTCCCACCATAACAACTTTTATGAAATATTTAACATTTATCAATATATTACCCACTAACAATTATCAAAGCAGTCATAGAGATAGAGAAATACCTACAATGTTATTATAAAAAGTAATGCTTCTTAGCATAAATTTTATGTATTAACATAAATAAGCAGGGCTTCACAAAAGATCAGGAAACTAATATACTAGAAGTATGTAGTTTTAATGAGTTTCTAATTAGCACAGCAACACTGCTTACGTTAGAAGCAAGAGATCCCAAGCTCAAACTTTAGTGAGAGCTTACAGTTGGGCTAAGCTTATACCCAGGTAATGCTCCTTCAAAACTTGTGATTCCATACACAGGTGAAATGCCTTTTGCCTATACATTAAAACAATGAAGACATCCAAAAAACATTTTGAATTGGCAAATTAGAAGTCAACTGGCAAATTAGGAGTTAACAGAATGATGGTCAACAGGCAAATAACAAAACTCAGGAAACAAATAAAAAAATTAAAAAAGAGGGGGGGAATAGATTACTACTTTCCCTCCCAAACTGGAAATTAATAAAATATTTATTAACCACTCTTTGGCTAACTATAGGTTTTAGTAGATATTCAAAGTCTGCAATATTACCCCTTAGCATCTCAGAATAAATATAGCAAAAAAAAAACTTCTAAAATCAAATTAAATGGACAACCTGCTATTAAAATAGAAATAAAATCAGGAGCTTATCAGATGAAGTGTTTGAACTATGAAAAAATGTATGTATATAAACATATTCTTTTCATAGTTGAAACATTTCAGCTGATAAATTCCTGAGTTTTTTTTTTTTTTTTTTTTTAATGGCAGGTTGTCCATTTAATTTCATTTTATAAGATTTTTTTGCTCTGTTTATTTTGGTGTGTGTGTGTGTGTGTGTGTGAGAGAGAGAGAGAGAGAGAGAGAAATATTTCAATTTCAATTTTGATCACTTTTCGAACATAAGTTGTTCGAGATAGAGCAAATTCTATATATATTTAAGTGTTTTATATCTTTTTAGTTACAATGTTCCAATTATATTAAAAAACAATAGAGAAATATAAAATACAAACAAGCAAAAAAATCAGCAGTGGCAGTGATTTCTGAATGACAATCATGAAATAGAAAAGAAATTCAAGCCATTCAAACCTGCTAAAAACCAGAGGAATTGAACACATGGAAAAAAAATACATATAATTTTGGACAGCTAATGAATTGTGATATTTCAGAAGTAGAAAATACCATTTTTAGCTCACAATAAGGAATCATAGCTTCTTCAGATGCCAGCTGAAGGCAGCTTGAATTGTTTCGGCAATCATTCATTTGCTAATGTTTGAACTATTTCTGATCTTTAGTAGTAAGTGGAACAAGTAAAAATGTTAATACTGAAATTAGTTGTATTATTTTCTGCATATTTATGTATATTAAAGAAGCTTCTAAGCGAAAATTGAATCTTGGTACTATCAAATTGTAAATTTTACAGTTAAGTTTTGGCTTACCTTGAGAAGGTGAATATCAAGTATCTTTAAGGTGCAAAGGACCCTGAGCTCATTTGCATCATCATTAATTCATGTCATTCATCTCTACAGACTGCACCTATAGTAATCAAATTCATAATATACAGCCAACGCAGCCTAAGCAACAAAAATAAACAGTAAAAAAAAAGTGGCAGAGTATAGATATTTTAAATGTCATTCCAACAGTGTATATATATTTTTTGACTGTTATATAAATTTTATAAAATAATAGATGATCAGTTTTAATACTGGAGCACTCATATATTTGTTTATTATTTTCTGTAATTGCATTGTAGCACTTAAGTGTTTCTCATATATGTTTTAGCATGTGGAGGGAATTTCACCACACAACATGGCTCCTTTGCTTCACCAGGATATCCTAATAGTTACCCTGTGGAATCCGAGTGTGTATGGATAATCAATTCATCACCGGGTGAGCAATTTTTTCACTCCTAAGTTTGTGTTTAAGGTCTCATGTTGCACATTAATATAAAAAGAATCAATTATTGAATACTGAGCTAACACTATTTCTGAAATATACATAGAGATTTACCATGTTTCCATATTCAATTTTCTCCATTGTTGGTCCCCTCAGTTTTTCTATATTCACAGTGTATTAAAATTCTCAAGTTTATGTTTAAAGAATTTTGTTTCCTGCCATTTTCACCACATCAAGTCAGTTGAAAAAAATTGAAATAAAATGCATTGCAACTAACCCAAAAAAGCATTGAGTAACTGTGGCGCAACAAAGTCAAGCAACCATTGCTTGAATTGAGCATGGAACTTCCACTTTACCTCATGAAGACGAGCTTTCACATTTTGCAGCATTGTATGGAATGCTGCACAGGTGTAAATTTCTCAAGTGATCTGATATTCATCTTGCTTCAGCTTTATTTTGTGGTTATTGTTTTACCATTGCTTTTTTTCTTGCAGTTTTTAAGTTATTGTTGCTAATGGTTGCATTTTATTATTGTTATTTTCTACTTTTTTGTTCTTGATATCTGTTTCAGTCAAGTGACCTTAGTCACTTACCACAATCTTCTTTTTGCTTTATTTGTTTGTTAGTCTTTTCAAACGTAAAAAAATTCGATGATGATGATGATGATGATAATAATAATAATAATAATAATAATGTTATCCATTTCTTCATAGATATGACAGATATCTAGATTTCCATATTTCGTGGCTCTTGAATTAACTACTCCTGTTCTAGCTCAAGCATATCCCTCTCTACCCATCTTATCATGCAAATCTATATACTTTTCTCCTCCATTGTTGTTTCATAATTTGATATTATATTAAATATTTCTTATCACTCAGGCTACCAAATATCTCTTGTTTATCTATATCTTCAGTTCCTTATTTCTTTGTAAAACTTCTAATATTATATTCTTTAGCCTCCCATACATTGCACATTCCAATTCTTTGCAAAATTTCCATCACTGTGACAAACCAATCACACGCATTTTGCCTATATATTAAAACAATGAAGACATCCAAAAAACATTACTCTTTCTTTAGAATCATCATTAGAAATATTAGTCTGAACTGGAATAAGTTATTATTTATTACAAGAAAATGAAAGAAAGCCTAAAGTTCAGAAACTCAATTATAAGACCAATTTATTTTAAGGTGCACAAAATGAAGATTGAAATGTTGAATGGCATTGTAAGAATATTGAGAAAAATGCTAATTTGCAAAAAAAAGTATATAATTTGTTTATAGATTTCTGCATAAATAAGTGGTGATTAAGTGCAGAAAGCTTTTGATCATACTTCATGTAACTTTAAGAGTATATGTAAAATTGCAGGTAAATGCTTGATACTTTAAAGCATTGTGACTATTTAATTTTTATGTATTTAACTGTAAGAGTGTATGTAAAATTTCAGGTAAATGCTTGCTACTTTAAAGCATTGTGATTATTTAATTTTTATCAGGTAGAATTTCACATATAATCCATTGTAAACAATATTAGTTCTGCAGATCTTTATGAGGAAATCGCTCAAATTTCATCAATTTTGCTCCACTTACTTGGACATATTTTGAAGGCTGTTGCCTTCATTATCAACATGGTTCCACTGTCAGCTTCCTAGTATGGTATTAACGGTGTCACTCTATACATTTTACGATTTTATTTAGTGATCAGATTACTATTGTTTGGAAGATCATAATTAAATAACTTTTTTTTGTTTATTTTTATGAATATATTTTCCTATACTGTTAATTCTATGGGAAAAATATATTATCAGAAAATTTATACTATATTTTTCTTTGAAAATTTCTGCTATTTAAAACTACAGATATTTATTCTATTTGACTTCATAAAATTGTAACCAAATAACTAAAATGATACATTAAAGTACATTTTATTCTAGGTAACAGAGCAGTACTAAGCTTTAACAGCTTTGATCTTGAAGCAAGTGATAATTGTGATGAAGATTATGTGGAAGTAAGAGAAAATGATCATGCAGGTCATGTGATAGGTATATATTGTGGGACTGAAATTCCTAGCAACATCACAGCAGCCAACATCTTGTGGATTAAGTTTCGTAGTTCAGGCACAGGCACAGCTGGTGGCTTTGTTGCAGACTTCAGTTTGCGTAAGTTTAATATTTTCATAAGTATAAACAAATGAAAAATAATTTGGAAGCTCTTTATTGGGAAGCTAAGGAAAAAATTATAAATAGCATCTCCAATGACCATTAGCAACCAACCAACCAATATTTTTATAAGTTTATAAACATAGTTTATGAATTCAAAAGCAATTTATACTGTTTTATATTTAAAATATATAAATAAAGAAATAAATAAATAAAAGCCCCATTAATATTCTTTTTAAGTGAAATTTAAAAAAAACCAGTCACCCAAAATTTAGAATTGTAAAGAGACATGTTTGATAATGAACAATTTCCATTTATCAGAGAAACCAAAAAGAAATACCAAATATAAAATTGCTCTTATTTAAAATGATGCCTAGATTGGATTATGATACTGTTAGTACATTTGCAATTAAAAAAAAATGTTAGCATTTTGTTTTTCCATTACAGTGTGTTATTTATGTTTTTTTATTATATTTTATTTATTTTTTCTTTTTTAATTTTTATTTTAGTACATGGAAATGACCTGAGTGGTCCAACTGGTCAAATTGCATCTCCATTATATCCACGGTATTATTTGCCATATGGACAATACTTTTGGAGAATCACTGTAAATTTTGGAATGGCCATTGCAGTAACATTCAAAGATTTCTATGTGGACATTTATCACATAGAGTGTGATAACTATTTGGCTGTGAGTACTTTTGCATTTCTGTGATCTATATTACAGCTTTTATAGCTGAAAGGGGATGAATAAATAAATACAGTAATTAATTTAACAGCAATATGGATATAGAAAAACATCAACATTCACATCCTGTACTATCGTACATTTTTTATTATTGGTTTTTTTTTTCTTTTCTTTTTTTCTTCTTGTTTGTTTTTGTTACAGTTTAATGTTCCTCTTAACAAGAAAGGTTTAAAGAAACAATGAATAATGTTTTAAAAATGAGTGCGTAAATGAGCCCAGAGCCCACTATGCTCTGGTATTCAGCTTTTCAGCATAAGGAAAATCTGTGGGAAAAATCTTACCCAGGCAACTGACCTTATGAATTCAAATCTGAAACCTCTGGATTTGCTGGGAGACATATTGGCAGAGGCAGTCTTTGCTTTCATGTGCAACCATACACCATAGACATTAGCATTTATGTTATTTTAAGCAGTCAAGATACACCATCTACGTATGCATAGGCTCCTTGTTAATAGAAAAACTCATTATGTCTAATAACAGTTTTATATAAATACATAATTAAATTATTTTAATGGCAGTACATTAATATACAGAGATAAACTTTTAAAAGTATCAGTTTGCAATTCAGCCAGCCAGCATCATGACCTCTTACACTGCCAGCATTTCCCTCCTTGGACTCAAATGCTCCATCACTTCATTGTTTAAGACTCAGGCATATATATTAAATAACATAATTTGGTGCTATTCACATTGCCAACAATATATATTTCCCATTTTCTGTGATATAAAATTCATATTTCCTTAAAAGAAATCATTTACTCCAAACAGTTCCTCTTCACTAATAGATGTAATTTCTATTTGAATGTTTACTCTGCATTATGTGGAAATTATTTGCATATATTTTATTTGTCAGTGTTCCCAAAAAGTAGAAATTGCAAGCTGTTCAAGCTCTTCTGACTGGGGATGAGTAAATTATAAACCACTGCTAATAATAATAAAACAAATATTTTATTTTTATTTTATTTTATTTATTTTGATATACTAAATAATTATACAATGATCCACAAAATTTAATACCATTACCAAAATATAACAATAACAATAATATTGGTAACTTTGGTGCTTCAGAAGACACTATATTAAAAATATTACAATTTTAAATCCTTTAAAATTTCCATACAAATTCCCTTTTAAATTAAACCATTGCTACAATAACACATCAAACAAAATTTCATCCACTAAGAGGTCTTCACCAATCTGACCCAGGCCATTTTAGGTGTAAACCCCCAGTTGTTTCAAAATTTTTCCTGCCTAATAGTGATTTCTACCTTTATCGTAGATAAATCTACTAATTACACTTCACTACTAACTAATAATTACATTAATATTAAACAAACACTAATAAAATTCCCACCCTGGCTGTATCGGGTCCCAGTCCCTGGAAAACAAATATACGTTCTTCATATGTTAATTCATTTCTTAATAGTTCTAACATATCGTACATGTACCTTGCACTCTTTATTGTTTCCTCAAAGAAATATGAATCATAAACTATTTGGGCACTGATGGAACACTATAATTGTAATTTTTGTCATGAATGGAACTTTAATTATGATTCATGACTTCTCTGATGCCTCATATCTATTAATATGTGGTGCTATCTGGCAATCCAGATAAAACTAACTGCATGAGAAAAATAAAATCTCCATGGGATCAATTTTTCCATTATTAATATTTTATAGCATTCAATTACAAAACCTGCTAAATAAGCTACATGATTGTAAAGGCTATAATTGGTGAATTATTTTATTCATGGTTGGCTTCAGTTTTAGCAATTTTGTTGCTCAACTTGCACATCTTAATTATACATGTCTGCTGTGCTATACATTTCAAATTTTCAAGGACTATTTTTCAAGGTAGTTTCTATTCCTCCAGGTTTTTTTGGCATGTTTGTTACTTTGGTCATTCACAGGACATATTTTATTCATTTAATGCTCTTTTATGTTGGAACTGGATTCCAAAAAATTATAAAAACAATAGTACTATACCACACACTATTGTATTGTATGGATAAAGCCTGAACTCTGTGAACAGTTCAAGACAGTTGACAGCTACTATTTCTGCTACAAAATTCTTTATTATGCTCAATTCAACACTGTTCCAATGACGCCTGGACAAGAGTTATATTAGGAAGTGTGCTGTAAGGAAAAACCTTAGAATATGGCCAAAAAACAGTAACTTTCCAGTATGGAAGAAAATAATTTACAGATAGCTGCTTTATTTGATATTAAGCAAGAATATGATTAACATACAAAAATAACATAAGCATTGATTCACACAAATTAATGCACACAGCAATTTAACTTGAAAACTGAAATTCTACATCAGCACTACATAGAGAATGCAATGAAAATCTCAAATTAATTATCAGTTGAATGCACCTTCTTAAATGTCATTTTAAACTAATTTAAGAGACTTTTAGTGTTATCCTGCTTTACAGAAATTGCAAAATATTTACACCATGTAAATGCCAATTGTAGTTAAAAATGCTAGGAAATTAAAGCCAGTGTTAAAACATTTACAATACAATGAATGAACATCTTCAAATCCTGATAATATCTAGGTCACTGGGATGGACTAATGGGAAGAGCTTTGGTCTTAGCAAAACATGTTTTAATGCCCAGGATACCAAAGCAATCTCTGAGTGAGTGCAACAGGACAAGCAGCTATGCCAGAATGATTACATCATATTATTCTTGAAACTCCCTACCAATAGGAGCAAGGCTTTTCAATTAAACAAGGAAATGAGGCTGGGAAAGGGGGTGGATATTAGATACGAAATTAGACATGAACATGGGGAAGAACAGTACATATTAAAAAATAAAATGCTTAGTTTTTATTGAGTTATGTTAAAAATTCATTTCTGGATAATTTTAAACATCTAAAGCGATAACTATTCTATCCTTTGAAGAATTAACTATGCTGCATATAATGTTTACAAAATGCAGCACAGTTAATTCATTATTTTATAAATAAAAAGATATTGCATATGATACTATCGCAAGTTGTAATGACATAAGTGAAAAAAAAAAATTCAAGGTATGCAGTAACTGTCTAAATAGCTTTGATTATTTACTGTCAAAGAGGGTCATTTGCAAAAATTAAAGATTGCTGAAATTATTTGAAAGAACATGATTTCAAATAAGTAGATTCTTGCATTCTGTTCTTGGAAGCTGTCACTTCTGAACAAGTGTTCGGGATCTGGATATTATAGCTTAAAGATAATTTGTGGTTGATATTACTGAGATAGTGTTATTCCTACTTCACACTCTGAATAAATTACATTTAGGCTTTGACAAATTCTATACTTAATAAGGAGGGTAGGTCCTGGGATGAGCAATGGTATGGCATTGCAATCTTGCTCCTGGCAGAACTTCATGAACACAGTAACTTCATACTTATTTAAACATGTCCTATGAAAAACAGAAACATTAGGGGGGTAAGGCATTGACATTTTAAATTGCCAGAAGAAATAAATCTTCTGGATAATAAAATGAAAAATGCATATGAATTATACAAATTTATAAAATAGGACATTATAAAATCAGATACAATCAACTAAAAAAGCAATACAATGGGGCATTATAATTTTTAAAGCTATGCAGTATAAAGAACAAAATTATGCAATCATAAAATATTAACAAAACTGTTTGGAAAATCGTAAAAGAAAAAATGACAGCAAGTAGTCATTATTAGGATGATGGTATTAAGTTACTTTGCATGTGTATGTGACCTACTTAATTTTTAATGAGCATTTTGTAAATGTAAATATAAATTTACATGATAATGCTAATAATAATGACAATTCCTCTGATCTAGAAATGAATTCTGTCTTTGTTTTTTGCACTAATGAGGATGAAATTGATAAGACAATCTGCACTTTTAGAAATCACACATCTTCAGATTGGGGTGGCTTGTTAACAAAAGTATGTAAAAAATGTAAAAATCCTTTGTGAAATATTTTAACTTATCTTATAAATTATTCACTGGATGATGGAATGATTCCTGATTGTTTAAATTAGGCATAGTAAAGCCTGTATATAAGAAAGATGATAAACATGATGTTAACAATTGCAGACCAATAACATTAACTTCTGTTTTTGGAAAACTACTGTAAAATATTTTGTTAGTAAGATTTCCTAAATCAGTTTGATATACTAAATAGACAGCAACATTGTTTTAGAAAGTGACTTTCTACTATAATAGCAATATCAGACTTTATTTACCATATTTTTGGCAATCTTGATAGGGGTTTCAAAATTGTTCCGATATTCTTAGAATTGAGTAAGACATTTGACTCTGTCTCTCATGAGAAACTGATAAATAAACTGGGACTTTATGGAATTAGGGGTAATATGTGTAAAATATTACTCATACCTAAGCAATAGAAAGATAATGACTGAAATTACTTATAAGCAGGTAAAGGGAAAACAAGATAAACTTTGGAACCTAAATTGGTAACTGTACTTGTGCTACAGATTTCAGTTTTGTGACATTTACTCTTTCTGATATAAGTTAATGATTTACAGAAATCCACAACAAGCTACCAAGTATCCTATGCTGATAATATCTCAATGGTATACCATAACAAATCCTTGATCCTGTTAGAAACTATCATTATAACATCTTTATAAGCAGTATCTCATTATTTGTATGATATTAAATAAAATGTTAATTCTAACAAAAGTAAGCTAATGATATTGGATCATTGCGTAAACAGGGAGCATGATTTTGTAATTATGTTAAATAGTATAAAAATTGAAAAGATAGATTGTTACAAAATTTTCGGAATATATTTGGACATTAATTTGTCTTGGAATTCACATGTAGACTTTATATGTAAAAAGATTAGTTTTTGTAAATAAACTTCAAGGCATCTAGCACTGTATTTAGATCATGAAATTCTGAAAATTGTATACTACAGAACTGTATATATTTTATCTTATTGTATTGGCATATGGGGAAGCTGTAGTGTAAATAATAATAATAATAATAATAATAATAATAATAACAACAACAACAATAACAACAATTTATTACTGTCAATAGACTTGTGTACACAAGTTTCAGACATTGCAAAATCTAGAGTTAACAAAGCGTATATAATAATTATCTAGTGAGTTGATTTGATAATCTTATGCTCCACTTACTGTTGAATTATGCAAAACTAGTTTCGCAGGCTTTTGCCTGCATGTCGACTCACTAGGCAATTAAGAATGTATTAGTCTCTTCATTGTATTGGTTTCGACATGAAATTAAACTTTATATTTTGAACTTTGACACTTCCGGTGATGAAAACAAAAATTCAAGTTCATCACACCTCCACCAGAGCAGATTACACATCTCCACAGCAGACAGATCATCCTCCAGTTGACAATGGGCTGATGGTGCAAACAAAGGGTTCACGAAACCAGTTCTAAATATTTAAACAAGTGGAGTAAAAAAGTGTTAGTTTGACTCAATCACTCAATCTTAATAGGCTAATCCTATTGATTGTAAATAGTAATAAGCATACTCGTAGTAATTGACACACAGGGTAAAGCTAATCTATATTGAGTCACCTTAAACTAAAAACATCAGAACATGATCCACTTATCAAAGGTATAATTTTGTATAACAAACTACCAGAGGCTTTAAAATAGAAAAAAGGGAGAAATTTAAGAGAGATCTAAAAGGATTTTTGTTTGAGAAATTCCCATACAGGACGGATGAATTGTAAATAATTTTAGATAAAATTTGTAATTCTCCTTTAATTCTTGTAACTGTGTACTAAAATTTTAATAACAAGTTATTGCATATTGGTTCTGTTAAATCTTGTTATTCTTATGCTATACTTTATAATTATATTACAAAATTACTTTGACTAATGTTTGAAACTTATAAAATACATAAAAATAATTAAATAAAAAAATAAAAAATAATAAAATAAAAAATGAAAAAATAATGAAACGTCAAGAAAACTAGGAATTTGGAATATAAGAAGGAATACACATGCAGACAATCAAAACTGATGGCTTTAACCTCACAATGCATAAACATGCAGTTATCAACAGCTTAACACATCAACTAGTTAATCTAATCTTAAAATTAGCAAAGAAGAATATCTTAAAGAATACAAACAAATAGAAAAAACAGCAGTTAAAAATAGTTATCACAAAGAACTAGTACACAAAAAAGTACAGAAATACAAGAGACAAAACCTTATTAAAGAAACCATAACACTTTCAGCAAAAAAAGATAAGGTAATTTTTAAAAAATTCACATATCATCCATGGGCTACAAAAAATTTCAGAAAGTTCTTAAAGATTTTAATATCAGGTTAGCATTTGTAAACAGATTTAATGTTAAAAATCTCCTGATTGATAATATTAATGACAGTATTCCACAAGAGAAAAAAGCAGGTATTTATAAAATAAGTTATGCAGAATGTGAAAAAATTCACATTGGAAAAACAAAGAAACATAGGCACACAGGCACACTGTTAAAAGAGCATTTCAGAAGCATAAAATATAAGCAGTTGGAAAAATTAGCATTGGCATCTCATTTCTGGACAGAAAACCAAGACATATCGAATTAAACAAAATTATTAAAATCAGTGTAAGGAATTACAGAATTAGCAACATGGGATATAAAATCTACATTTACAAGTACAAAGAGAGTTTAATGAACTTCGACACTTCCAGTGATGGAAACATAAACTTCAAATTCATCACACCTCCACCAGAGCAGATTACACATCTCCATAGCATAACAGTTTATCTACCAGTTGACAATGGGCTGAGAGTTCTATGCCATACTGTACATTGGGATAAATTACACCATAATATGCCATTTTCAGTAGAGCAGTAATCGGTCCTGGTGGTGTAGTGGTTACCATATTTGCCTCCTACGCCCAAAACGCGGGTTCGAACCCAGCCAGGATCGATGGATTTTTTTGGGCATAGAAATCCTCAGTATGGCTTCCTTTGGAAGGGAAGTAAAGCCGTGGGTCCCGTGTCGTACATTTACGGCACAAAGAAGAACCTCAAGCCTGAAAGAGAGGCCTCTGAGCAAAATTTGTCGGCCATTTCACGCCCTGAGTTGAATGGGACGCTGATGACCTGAGATGTTAAAGAGCATCCATAAATAAAAAAAATCAATCAATCAGTAGAGCAGTATCAGGATATTTTGAGAGTTCCCTTAACAGATATAATTCCGTGCTTATTTTTTTGCATACATGATCTAAGTGGTAGTTATATGTAAAATTCCTATCAAGATAAAATCTAAAGAAATTAACACTTTAAGTTGATTCTATCATTTTCCATTTAACATTATTTCAGGATTATTATTCATATTTTTGTAATGCTAGAAATGTAAAATTGTCTTGTTTAAATTTATTTTTAGATTTTTATTTTCAAGATATTCCAGCACAACTGTTCAGCAGTCTGCTATTAAATTTTTTACAATTTATACTGTTTTATCCCAAAATAGTTTGTATCATCTGCATATGAAATTCTCAAACTGAGGGGATATCATTCACATATCTATCAGGTATAAAAGAAGGTCAAGAACTGAGCCTTTAGGTACTCCCTACTTTATTATGTCATACTGTAATGAAAATGTTTTAATAACACTACCAATGTTATTCTTTGTCCTTATCCACTGTTTGTGATTTGTTTGGTATGATTTTAGTAATTCAGGCATTTTTACCTTATACCATTGTTTTCAAGTTATATCAATAATAGGTCAATAGATACACTATCAAATGCCTTTGATAAATAAAAAAAAAAAAGAGTTCCATCACTATATCCATTGTCCAAGTGTGCAAATGCTTCATGGATTAGCTCTGTCATAGTTGTGTGTGTTGAATGATTTTTCCTAAAGCCATGCTGAATGCTTACAAGTAAGTTATGTTTATTGAAGAAACTGACCATTCTGACTTTCTCGGACACCTTACCAAATACAGAGGTGAGAGTAATAACTCTGAAGTTCATAATATTGTGCTCATATTCCTTTTTAAAGACTAGTCTGACTATATTTATGTTTAAACAATCAGGAAAGATACTTGTATCATTTGAATAATTTATTAGGTGTACTAGTATGTCTATAAGTTCTACTTTATAGTATCTAAGAATCTTAGGAGAAACCTCATGTAAATAACATGAATAGAATATTATTACTACAAAAAGGTTTTTAAGGTGTAAATATGGGTTAAAACCGAGAGACTTCTGTAGGGATTTTTTATAATTAACAGGATATTTACAGTTGTTGGATATATGTATTTATACTAATTGAAAATTCAAAAGATGAAAACAGCTGAACTAATAATCATCTATATTCTTATAATACAAGAAGAAAAGATAATTACCTTAGAATGCTAAACTTGAAATCTATAAAGATCGTAAAATTAAAGGATTAATGCAAATTACCCTTATATATAAAAAGAAATTGTAAAGGTTCTAGTTTTGAGCTTAATCTGAAAACCTATATACTTGATAAATGTATTGATAAGGTGAATTAATTTTAAATTTATCAAATGACAATGTCAGAAATTCTATCAAGTCTATTGACAGTAAATACTACTACTGCTGCTGCTGCTGCTGCTCCTCCTGCTGCTGCTGTACCACTACCACTACCACTACCACTACTAATCTTTATACATACCTTATCTTTATTATTGTTATTATTACAGAGGTTATGTGCTTCTCTGGCCTCCTATAACTCCTCGGGTACAACACGGAACTTGGATAACAGGCTAAGAGAATTTAGACTGGTCTGGTCACAAAGAAAAAATTACCCTGCCACTTTGGATATCAACAATCCAATATGTAGTCATACAACTTCCAATTATGCCAAGCTCTGCACTTATCAGATGCAAATATGTCTAGATAATTCATCTGTAATTCACTACAGAATTTGGATTTGAGATACACATGGAAAAAGGAAATAAAATCAAAGCTGCTCTTAAACTGTTAAGCTAATAACTAGTAAAGTAACACATAACTAAAAAATGAAATATCATTTATAGAAGTTATCAAAAATCTGTATGCTATATTAAACCTAGTCTAGCCATAAATTTTGTGAATAAATTAATTATGGTTTGTAATTTTAGTTTCCTTTTAAATATATTTCACATATGCAGCACCAATCATATTTCAAAATGTCCTCTTTTGCATGTACACAACTTGAAGTATCTCTGGCCAGGCATCTTTTATAGACTGAATGGTATCAATGGGAAAATCCACCACTGCTGCCTTACTTTTGTGGGTTAAAACTCTCTTCTATAGTGAAGATTTTTCTCATGCATTTTCGCCATATCTCTGCAGGATCCATCTCTGCAGCTTGAATTGCAATGTAAGGAAATATGGTACTCTGCTGGTAAACTCTAAGTTTAAGGTTTTCATTAAGTACTCTGGATTTTGATCTTGGCAAAATATTCAACTCTTGTGCCATAATTGCCTGTTTCCCGATGAGATTTTGTGGATACAAGTCACCACTACATTAACAGCTACCACTGTTTGTATAATACAAGTTCTACCACCTCTAGGGCGATCTTTCACACTACCAGTCTCAACAAATCAATAGATTTTGTGATACACAAACCATCTGATGAACTTGAGGGTTTTTAGGGTTTTGAACATTTCAGCAGTTGACTTTCCAATCCTATGCGGAGCGAGCAATTACAGTTACTTTGTTTTACTATTTGTCCTATTCCATGCTAACTAGAAGAAGTTATATACTTGCTCTTTCACAGCTGAAAACACTTATGGTTAAAGGTGAGCTTCAGTTGAAGCATGGTTTATGACCTTGACAGCTAGTAGAACAGTAAAAGCTGAAATTTTGGGAAATTATTTATGTCTAGACTAGGTACTAGTCTAGTTCATGTTTTTTCAAGGCACTAAAATTTCATATGTATGTTAACTAATGCTTGTAATGCTTGTTTTTTTTTTTTTTTAATGGGAGCATTAATTTGATTTGCATCTTAATCTAAAATGCTTCAAAACTGTCATAATATTTTCATTTGAAATTATATATTAGTCCCATGTGTAATTCTTAAGAATGGATTGCTGAATGAATTATTCAATTTAGTAATATAAATGAAGTAACAAAAACATCTAAGTTATATGTAAATGCACTAGTATTATAAGTATTTTTTTATGAATTTTTAAAGAAATAAAAGCTAAGAAATTAACTGATATTTACTTTCAGATTTATGATGGCTATGATGAAACAGCTCCAGTCCTCTTTAAAAGCTGTGGCGCTTTAAGGCCAGATCCTGTAACATCTAGCTCCAATATTATGTACATTGAATTTCGAACAAGTCCAGTACGAATTGGTTCTCGCTTTTTATTGGAATGGCTGCAAGTAGACAGGCAAAATGCTTTGCCACAGCTAACATGGGGAACTTCTGTAAATGGTAAGCATATTTAAATGTTAAAATAAGAACTAATATGTATATTCTATTTGTTATAAGCATTTATACATTGTGCTCATTTATTTTTCACATTATATATTATACTGTTTTGAATGAAACTGCTTAGTTTTTTCAATTTTTCCCCAAGTAAATAAAAATATGAATAAGCAAAAAGAAATAGAGAAGCAGAAATGAATAAAATATTGAAACACTGATTAGTGATTCTAAATTGCTAGATATGATAACTCTGAAAGATGTTGCTAGAAACCAGAATTTAAAAAGACTGGAAAATAATTCTGATCTAATATTCTTCCACCTTATAAACATTCCTTATTAGTATTACAGGATATTTCTTCTTACAAAGTTGAAGCTTGATACTGTTACATATTGCTGACTTGTCTTCTGATCCTAAACTCAAGATTGCACACAAATGGGGATAATAATGCAGAAGTCTTAAGAATAGAATTACACCCTTTGGCAATTTCCCCTCATGTACATTCCTTATCTTTATTTGAGATCGAATCTGTTCCCCCCCCATTATTTCCTTATGTTTTACCACCAGATCAATAATAATATTCTTCTCATGTTTGCTAAAATTTGCCATCTGCATTCATTTTGAATAGCTTCTTTTGTTGCTTTTCTGATCCTACAGAAGGATTTAGTCCCCAAATCATTTCTCTCCTTACTCCTAATCCCCTCATACTCATGCAAAATTTTTTCCTTTAAATTCAGAAAAAGAACTGTCCTGGCTGCCTGATAGTAGTCAGTTTTGACTCCTCCCATAAATGCATTTCTGCCCTAGTAAATTTTTGGTCACAGCCATTTGTTTTGTCCAGGCCTTCCTATGTCAAATATTCCTATCATTTTTGAGTGTACATTCTTGTGCTCCACTTACTTATAAGTAAATGGGGCATAAGAGTGTTAGTTTGACTCAATCACACAATGATCTTAATATATCATTAGCTTCATTGTGCAATGTTCCAATTATCAATTTAAGTACTATAGTGTTGTGGTTAACTTTTAGCAATGGGATGAGTAATGGTTATGTCAGTGCAGGAACTGTATATAATCCACCTAACATATTAGATTATTTTGAACCAAATTTATTTAGAAAACTAGGTGAAAATATTGAGAATCTCAATGATAAATATTTTAACGAGTATTTTCAGTGCAGAAAAGGAGAGGAACAGTTGTTATTGAATAAACTCAATAGAGAAATCAACTGTGGTAGTAATAATAAAGGAAAACAATTGTTAGAATTTTGTAAGGAGAATAATCTTATTGTTATGGTATGAGAGGTAGTGCTGGAGGAGAAGAAATTACATTTGTAAATATGAATGGACAGAGTGTAGTGGATTATATTTTATGTACAGTTGGATTAGATAACTTTCTTCTGGATTTTAAGTTAGTTAATCTAGTGAGAATGAGTTATCATTTTCCATCTAGAGTTACATTTAAATTATAAATGTGAATAAAGAAGTAAAATTCAGAGATACTAGAAGGAAGACTGAAGTATATAAATAGTGGAAAGATGAATAGGAATAACTTTCTACAGGTTAGATTCAGGTAAACTGGTATGGAGAAAACATCAGCTGAAGGTAAAGTGAGCAATGTTGGAATTACTGGAGCAGAAAAATAAAAAGGACTGGGAGTGGTATGGAAATTAGAATTGCTGAGAAGGATGATAAGAAATGTTTGATGGCAAAGAAAAGGGCTAAAAAAGAAATGTATGTTATGAATAACATTAGCCTTTAAACCTATTAGAATATGATACAGGTAGGACACAAGATGAACAACAAGGAGATAGGGAATAAAAAGCATGACATGTTCAATAACCAAAAACAAGATCTAAAGCAATATATCAAATGGAAAAGGGAAAGAAGGCTAATATCAGCAAATTTGTATTTTTTAAACCTTTGTGTGAAAAATTATGTATGACCAAAATTCATACAAAACACTGTTAAATGAAACAACTACAGTTGGGAGCAAATAGCTGCTGAGAAAAAAGTTTTAGAAATGGAAAAATCAAAACTTAAAACTTTCAAAAATTTAGGAAATATCGTGTGGGAAAAATTACAAAGGGAATCATTTGTCCTCATTAATTACCATGTAAACAAAAAAATAAATTAAATCTGTCATCTAACACTCTTCATGCTTCACTAACCTTAAAAATATCCGGAACCGTTTCAAAGATATGTTATCTCCATCTTCGACTGTGGACAACTGGTGTGAAAGGTTGTTGTTACGTAGTAAGAGAAGCAGTGTTCCGCTCTGGTGAAACTTTTATGAACTTAAAATTTATATTTTCTTCTTTCGGAATGTCAAAATTCATCAAACATATAAACATAAGGATCATTTGATGAATTTTGACATTCCGAAAGAAGAAAATATAAATTTTAAGTTCATAAAAGTTTCACCAGAGCGGAACATTGCTTCTCTTACTATGTAACAACAACCTTCCACACCAGTTGTCCACGGCCAAAGATGGAGATAACATATCTTTGAAACTGGTTCCAGATATTTTAAGGTTAATGAAGCATGAATAGTGTTAGATGACAGATTTAATTCATGTGAGCTTCACTGTGTTAGCTCCATATGAATTTTTTAAAGTTTTTACAATTTTTAAAAAATTTTAATAAAATAAGTATTTAAATTATACTTAGGAAGCTATAGACAATGAAGTTAGTGGGAACATATTTAATAAATTCTAATAAAAAAGTAACTACACTAAAAATAAAGATGAGAAACTTGGTTCAAAAACAAAAAATAAATAAAAAAGCAATACATAACATTAATAATGTAATTAAACTTTCAAAAAACAGGAATTCAAATTATTAAACAAAGGCCTAAAAAAGACATTAAAATAATGAGGAGCCACAGGAATCCGAGGTTTGGGATATGTATGAAGGACACACGTACAGATAATCACATCAAAGCAGATAGTTTTAACCCTATAACACATAAACATACAGTTTTTAACAGTTTGATGCACCTACTGGTTAATTTACCAATTAGTAAAGAAGAATTTAGAAAAGAATACAAAAAGATAGAAGAAATTGTGATTTTAAATGGTTTTAATAAGAGATTAGTACACAAAAAAAGTAAAAAAGTTCCAAAGGAAGAAACTTATTAAAGATACCACTGCACTATTGGCCAATAAGGAAAAGCTGATTTTTAAAAAATTTACATATCATCCAAAGGTAATGAACAAATTTCAAAAGATTTTAAAGATTTTAATATAAGACTGGCACCTGTCAATAGATTTAAAACATGCACGCACGCACACTCACTCTGTTTGAAAAATAAATTACAAGTAGAATTAAAGCCATGCAAGGTTAAGTAAAAAGTCCTCTGGATATTCCAGTAGGAAACTACTGATGAACCAAGGACTAGGGCTTGATTATTATTGTTAGAATATAGCAAATTAATTTATATTGGTTTAGTGTTACTTATTATTGTAAAGCTTGTATTTCAACTGTTTAAATATATTGAAATTGAAATTTGTTGAAAGTGCTAAGAAAAATACAAACTACAAGGAGGTCTCCACCTATCTGGCCAAAGCCATTTTATGTGCACCTCCTTGCTATTACAACAATTTTAATACATTGATGATTTTATACTAATCCTTTATCTAAATTCTAAATAATTAAATAAAATACAAAATTTCCACCTAGATTGCATCAGACCCCAGTTCCCCCATCAGCAGTAGCCTATTGGAATTCCAGGGGACTAGGCTCGAACCCAACCCAGGGGACTAAATTGAAATATTTCAATTACTGTACCGGTACCATTATTTTATCAGCTAGAGACTACAGTTTCTACAAACAACTCATTCTTTTCTTTCTGAAATACCAACAGTAATGCTATATGTATTCACTTTCTAGAGCAATTTCCAATATCCCAAGCTCAATAATTAATAAATTTAATACAATTTCACTCCAAACCATTCCCAGACCAAGACATTTTTCATAATCATACAGGTATTCTTTATCATCTAAAATTTATTTAAATTGCATGTCTTTCAACCGATCATTTCCATTTCATTTTTACCTTCCATAAGAACTCCCCTAATTTGAGTATCTGCTCATGGTCTTCAAAGATCTTTCTTCTTTCATTTTTCTTGCAAATTAATATATACTAATCATTTTCTGGGTCATCTTTTAATTCCTTATAATATGCTAATGAGCTTTTCTCCCTAATCTGGGCAAATAAAACCTACCTATCCATATGTTCCATTCTTAATCTGATTTCCCTCCAACAACCTCTTCTAAAATATCCAATTTTAACCCAAAAATCACCATTTCTAAATAACTGTTCTCTAATTTTGTTCAACCATGTATTAGTCATTATACCCAACATTTTTCATGATATTTCAGGTATGTTTTCACAATGTCAGTGTCCAATAGCTCTTGAACCCTAAATAAATATTTCAATACTTACTCCATCATTAATCCCCTGACACTTGTCTTTCCTAGCTCTATCAATGCTCCGCATTTACAGTATTATTGGGAACTCCCAAAATTAATTTACAGAAAATTCTTAATATTAAATCTATATTACACCATCCCTCCGTCGGTCCTGGTGGTATAGTGGTTACCATACTTGCTTCCTAAACCCAAGATCGCGGGTTCAAACCCGGCCAGGACCGATGGATTTTTTCGGGCATAAAAATCCTAAGTATGGCTTCCTTTGGAAGGGAAGTAAAGCCGTGGGTCCCGTGTCGTACATTTACGGCACGAAAAAGAACCTCAAGCCTGAAAGAGAGGCCTCTGAGCAAAATTTGTCGGCCGTTTCACGCCCCGAGTTGAATGGGATGCTGATGACCTGAGCTGTTAAAGAGCATCCATAAATAAATCAATCAAAAAAAAAAACCATCCCTCCTCTATACCCCCAATTTTCCCAGCATAAATCCATTATAATTCAACCAAGGCAGGATAAAGTCTTTCAAAGTGCTTGATACTCATTACTGGCATCGTATATAAACATTTTCTTATCACTATCATGGCCATTTTCCCTTAGCCATTGCAGTTATTTTCTGTTTCTCCCAACCTCGATTACTACTCAACTTTATGCCCAGATATGAGAATTCACTAACTATCTTAATTTCTTTTTCTGCCACGAATCATTTCTCATCCTTACACAGTTATTGCCCCTCTTAAAAATCATGATTTTAGTTTTATTCTGATTCACACTCAATCCCCACTCTTCACAATACCTGTCAATTTCACCTATAGCTAACTTTAAGCCAATTACTGACATTTTACGTACTACCAAATCATCTGCATAAAGTAACCCAGGAATATCTACATTATTAATTGTAGGCATGCGAGTACAAACATGCTTCAAGCTATCCAAAATATCATTAATAAAGAAATTAAACGATATGGGGCTTAATTTACAACCTTGTCTAAGCCTTCTTTCCTGTCCCACGGCATTAGTAATTTCCCCAAAGCCACACTTGACACAAAATCTGTTTTGAAAATATAGCTCCTGTAATATATTAATTATATTCCAACTTAGACCCTTCTTATGTAGTTTGTATCATAGAACTTCTCTATCCACCCTATCATATGCTTTTTCTAAATCAATAAATATGATGTACAATCTACCCCTTTTGTTTGCTAAACATTTATCTATCATCATTTTAATTATAAATACGAGTAGTATATTATCCACTGTTCTCCTTTCTTGAACCTAGTTTGGTAGGGTGATATCCTTTGGTATTCTTTTGATCAATTTTGAATTCTCTCTGCCAGCATTCTTGTAAATAGTTTTCCAAAATTGGAAAACCATGCAATTCAATTCTTCCATAATTGTTTGGGTTACTTTCATTCCCTTTACCTTTATATATGGGGTGTATAGTTACCATACACCAATTTTCTTGCACCTTCTTCTCTTTAATTACATTCAAAGTCTTGTTAAGTATGTTAGTCTATCTGGATTTTCACATCAAATTTTAAAAAACTCTGTAGGTAAACTATTGATTCCTACTGCCTTATTTCTCTTAAATTTATAACTTGACTATTAACTTCTTCCTGTCAAAATGGTCTATTCAGCACCTCCACATACAAAACCTGTAAATTCTGACACCCCCATCCCTTAAGTTTCCACAACAAACAAACTCTTAAAATATGTCATCTATTTATTTGGACTTATATCTATGTTATTTCTCCTCTCTTTCACACATTGATCTACCAAGCTTGCTGCCATCTTTCTGAATCCAGCTTTTGTTCAATTTCTGCAGCTCTAGCTATCCCCCACTTTTGCTTCTTGTGATTGAGCAGCTGCCTATATCTCTTAAGCAATTGGATCATAATGCCCCTATCCATTTCATCATTTCTTTCCCTCCATCTTGTAACTTCCTCCAGTACCATATATCTTATTCCCCTACATTTTCATCAAACCAGTTATCATAAACTTTATTTTTCCCTCAACTTAGGTATTCATTTTTTACACTAAACTCCATTCACTTACACAAAAGTAAGACATGTTTCGGGAGAATCTCTCCCATCTTTTGCTCACTGAACCACTGTTACTCGAAACTATGACTGGACAAAAGGATATTCCTGTGGTGGCCCTGTTGGTTGAAGTAGGAAGTTGCTGAGCTCATTCATAGGAGGAAACTCGAAATTCATTAGGTTTTCTCTATTTTTTAATATGAAAATTTTTTCCCAAGTGGATAACTGCAATGGGCTGTGAAGATGTTTCAGAAATTTTATTCCTGGTTTTATTTCATGGTTTTTGGTTCAAAAGTGAGCTGCTACTGCTGATTTATCCACCTGTTTAAACTGAATATTCTAAAATGTTCTTTCCTCCGAATTTCCAAATTTCTTTTTGTTTTGCCTATTTAGCTCTGTTCACAATCTGCACATTTTATTTTGTAAATTCCTGATTTCTGTTCTGGTGGTATGGAGTCTTTTACTGTGCAACCTAATAAATTCTTGATGTTGTATCTGTTCTTTGGGGCTAACATTATTCCATGTTCTTTGAATATTTCCTTGAACTTGTTGTGGTAAATTGAATGGTAGCTGAAACTTTTGAATTTGTATTCTTCTTTTGTATTTTTCAGTGTGGAAACTTCCCTTATCCCTTTTTGTCTTTTAGGTTTATTGATAATTTTTATCAGTGTCTTTGTTGAAACTATTGATTATAGCTGTCTTTATTATTTGTTTGAATTCTATTTTGTACTCTGCTTCTGTGAGTGGAATATTCATCAATCTGTGTGCCAAACTGTGAAAAATTAAAAAAGAAACTCCAGAACTTACAAAAACACCAAATAAAAACGGTTCCACCCTCACGCGTGCACACAACAGATAAAGTAGTTAATCTTTCGAGTGCCGCATTTTCCGAAAATGAAATCAATCTCCTAAACAAAGGCCTTAAAACTTGTATAGATTTCTCAAATAATATAGAAGATTACATAGCTGACATAGACATAGCCACCCGACAACTAAATGAAAGAGTAAAATTGTTTGTCAACAGTAAATGCAAAAAAGTTTTAGAGAACATAAAAAACTGAAAGAAATCAATAAACTACAGAATGGCATTAAAAAAACTAAAAGAAAAACCAGTAATATACATAAAAGCAGGTAAAGGTAATAAAATAGCCATTTAGGATGAAAATGAATACATAAATTATGTTTGAAATTATTTTAAAAGAAAATGACTACAAACCAATTGAAAAGAATGCACTCAATAAATGCAATAAAATGTTAAACAAAACATTAAATGAAGTCAAAACACTATCCACTACTGTAAACAGAATGTTGTTCAGAGTAATCCAGTACTACCTAGGCTTTCTGCACTACCTAAGTTACATAAAAATGATAACAGCATGAGACCAATAATAAACAATATCAATTTACCCACATACTAGGTAGCAAAAAAATTGATCAAAGTATCACTTCTTTTAAGAGATTCCAAAGTTTGAGCATTAAAAATTCAGTTGACCTAGTTAAAAAACTTGAAAATAGTAGAATTACAGCTGGAGATATAATGATTTCATTTGATGTAAAAGCCTTATTCCCAAGCATACCTATAGAGAAACTTAAGCTTATACTAGAGAAATGGTTAATCAATAAATTTATAAACAGAAGAAATAGAAGACTTATTAAAACTTACTAATATTTGCATTAAACAAAATTACTTCAGCTTCAACAAAAAATATTACCAACAAGTTTCAGGCCTAGCTATGGGAAGCTCTTTGTCACCTTTTCTAGCAGAATTATTCATGAGCTCATTTGAAATACACATCCCTTTAATTTTCAAGTCATGGTATAGGTATGTGGATGACATTTTTGCAATAATACCGAAGAAACACTCAATAGATGCCCTGAAACTTCTTAATTTGCAACATGAATCCATACAATTTACTAGAAAAGAAGAAAGAAATGGGTGGCTACCATTTCTAGATTTAAAAATTATAAGAAATGGAGATTGTTTGAATTTTGGAATTTACAGAAAAGAAACACACCGAAAACTACATAAAAATGAGAGTTATAACCCCATTCGACATAAATATGCAATTATTCACAGTTTGGCACACAGATTTATGAATATTCCACTCACAGAAGCAGAGTACAAAACAGAATGCAAACAAATAATAAAGACAGCTATAATCAATGGTTTCAACAAAGACATTGATAAAAATTATCAATAAACTTAAAAGACAAAAAGGGATAAGGGAAGTTTCCATACTGAAAAACACAAAAGAAGAATACAAGTTCAAAAATTTCACCTACCATCGAATTTATCACAAGTTCAAGAAAATCTTCAAAGAACATGGAATAATGTTAGCCCCAAAGAACAGATACAACATCAAGAATTTATTAGGTTGCACAGTAAAAGACTCCATACCACCAGAACAGAAATCAGGAATTTACAAAATAAAATGTGCAGATTGTGAACAGAGCTAAATAGACAAAACAAAAAGAAATTAGGAAATTCGGAGGAAAGAACATTTTAGAATATTCAGTTTAAACAGTGGATAAATCAGCATTAGCTGCTCACTTTTGGACCAAAAACCATGAAATAAAACTGGGAATAAAACTGCTGAAACATCTTCACAGCCCATTGCAGTTATCCACTTGGGAAAAAATTTTCATATTAAAAAATAGAGAAAACCTAATGAATTTCGAGTTATGAATGAGCTATGAATGAGCTCAGCAACTTCCTACTTCAACCAACAGAGGCCACCACAGGAACATCTGTTTGTCCAGCCATAGTTTCGAGTAATGGAGGTTCAGTGAGCAACTGAAGATGGGAGAGATTCTCCTGAAACGCGTCTTACTTTTGTGTAAGTGAATGGAGTTTAGTGTAAAAAATGAATACCTAAGTTGAGGTTATATTGCCACTCCATTGTCAACAGCTTTGTAAGTACAATATTTATTTTTTCCTCTTTTGCTTTTAATATCATTTTCCACCCATTTGAGCATAAACTCACACAGTTCTACAGCATCATTACTTAAATCTAAGCAAATCATTAAATTAATTCTGTGCAACATGCCATATATATATATATATATATATATATATGCCATTGAAGAACTCGCAGTAGTTCGAAATATAGCAGTTTCAAGTGTGACTCTTTCTCTGTGTTTTATCTTTATCTACTTTTATTTTAGTGTTAATTTGTTACATTGTTAATAGTGTTTCTTTATTTTTATGTTTCATTAATATTATATATATATATATATATATATATATATATATATAAAAGCAGAAAAGGACAAAACACTAAGAAAAAGTCACAAGTTGTAATTGCTATATTTCGAATTACTTGAGTTCTTCTATGGCAAGAAGACAAGTGACACTTGTCATAATTTGATCTCATAATTCTTTATCATTCATTTCTCTATCAAGATCTTCAAATATAAGCAAATTACCCCAATATATCTCTTATGTAATTATGTTATTATAACCCAGCAAATCTTTAAAATACTTACACCAATCATCTTGTGAAAAAGAACTTTCTTTTAAGTTTTCTTATACATATACATTTTTACTATTGGCCAGATCTTATGGCTATGCTGCCTCATATAATATTGAGCCCATTATCTTACTCCATTGTTTCTTCTTTGCATATGACATTTTTAATTTCATCCCAATATTAAAAAATTATTCCTCTCTTCTTTATCTCCTGTCTATCTCTATACCTGCATTTCTTTTTTAGCACTTCTCTTTGCCATCAAGCAATTCTAATTTCCATACCACTCCCAGTCCTTTTTATTTTTCTGCTCCAATAATTCCAACCATTGCTCACTTTACCTTCAGCTGTTGTTTTCTCTGTACCAGTTTACCTGAATCTAACCTGTAGAAAATTATTCCTATTCATCTTCCCACAATTTATATACTTCAGTCTTCCTTCTAGTTTCTCTGAATTTTATTTCTTTATTCACATTTATAATTTAAATGTAACTCTAGATGGAAAATGATAACTCATTCTCACTAGATTAACTAACTTAAAATCCAGAAGACAGTTATCTAATCCAACTGTACATAAAACATAATCCCCTACACTCTGTCCATTCATATTTACAAATGTAATTTTTTCTCCTCCAGCACTACCTCTCATACCATAACAATAAGATTATTCTCCTTACAACATTTTTTTGTCGGTCCTGGTGGTGTAGTGGTTACCATACTTGCTTCCTACACCCAAGAACGCGGGTTTGAACCCGGCCAGGACTGATGGATTTTTTCGGGCATAAAAATCCTCAGTATGGCTTCCTTTGGAAGGGAAGTAAAGCCATGGGTCCCGTGTTGTACATTTATGGCACAAAAAAGAACCTCAAGCCTGAAAGAGAGGCCTCTGAGCAAAATTTGTTGGCCATTTCATGCCCTGAGTTGAATGATGACCTGAGCTGTTAAAGAGCGTGCATAAATAAATCATTCAAAAAAAAAAAATCCTTACAAAATTCTAACAATTGTTTTCCTTTATTATTACTACCACAGTTAATTTCTCTATTGAGTTTATTCAATAACAACTGTTCCTCTCCTATTCTGCATTGAAAATACCCGTTAGAATATTTATCTTGATAGTTTAGTGCCTTTTCAATACATTTCACCCATTGATTAAGGGACCGATCATAAGAATCCTTATATTGTCTCCATTGCTGCAGAAAAAAATATAGCAAAATGTACTTATTAAGTTCTCACATGCCATGAAATAAGAGTATCCTATCCCTGCTGCAATGCTGCAGAGAACATTCCATCTAGGCCTGTCAATTTAACTTGAAATTAGGTATTGGACAGTCTATGTTCTATGTGTAACATTCTTAAAGGCAACCCATTTTATTGTTTGAAACCCTTCACTTTGGAAAATGAATACCTTCATGGTTTTAAAGTTTCTAGCCGGACTTTAGAGTCATGGCCAAGTATTATATGTAGCTTTAAAGAAGGAGCTAATTCATTTGTGAACTAGCAGAAGATTTCCCCTATGCCATTTTTAACATTGTACTCTTTACACTTCTGCAAATCAATGTGATATTTATTCAATGTGCTGGGGTCACTAAAATGTTTGACCCTATTGAAGAATCCTGATTCCCTGCATTTGCAAAGGCTTCCACAATATTTTTCTAATTCTGTTATGCCTCTCTAAGAGACCAAAGGTTTACTTAAGACTCCACTCAGCTGCATAACAGCCATATCTAATCAGATAATGCTACTAGTCTAATCAGCCTTACCAATCCCTATTATACGAGCCCACTACAATAGGAAAGACATATGTCATCATTTAGTTTTGAGAAAAGCACATTCATTATTTTCCTACTTCATGGTGAGACATAAGCACAAAATGGGACTTTCTTTCTTGATAAAACAAATACAGTATTCTATAAAATAGATATAAGTATTGCTCATAAAAGACAAATATCAATTAATTTCATCTAAGTTAAGTAAAGCATCTAGTAGGAAAATGTTTCACCTAGCAGCAACATTGATCTGAATACTGCATGAGGTACATTGCACCTAAAGAAGAGCAGAGGGTGCTGAAATATTCAATCACTAAGTCCAGCTGCAATTCCATAGAGCTGTTATGGCACATAGTGGATACAGATATAAAGGAAGTGCATTTAAATGCATAGTCCATTTCTTAGAAATTATTGAATAAGCATGGACGGGCAGAGGATACTTTGGATATTTTGTTTAAAATAAAATTTTAATTTTGTTTTTTATAATAGATATATTTTGCCTCCATTATTATATTTATGAACTAATAAAAATATTTATAATTCTGTGCTGATTTATTTATTTATGTCCCTCTTAGAAATATCAAGGAATTATATGCTGTATTGAATTTAATGAATGGTAGTATATAAAAATCAATACATGCAATTCATTCCTGATATCATTGGTTTTCCTTTTATAGAAGATAGCAACTAACCTTAAGCTTAATTTAAAAATGAAGTTTTAGTATTTCACAGTTTTTATATTCTGTTAATTTTTATGTATTATATAGTTCCAGGATATGGTGGAGTAATTAATTTAGCAATAAGCTTGAGTACAAAAAAGTTGAAAATGAATATGTAAAATTTCACAGTTTCTATTTTCTGTTAATTTTTATGTATTTACAAGTTCCAGGATGTGGCGGAATAGTTAATTTAGCCACAAGCAATAATATAACTGAAGAAAATGCCACCTATACTTTTACAAGTCCAGGTTATCCAGATGGTTATGGTCATATGCTACGCTGTACATGGATTTTTCAGACAATTCCTGAAAATCATTTGGGCATTAAATTTGATGTGATGAATCTTGAACCTCAAAATACCTGTGTTGCTGATTATGTGGAAATATATAGAGGTATGCATCTAAACTACATTAATTTTTTTTCTATTTACTTGCACTTGCACACTTACATTTGTAAGCAAATGAAGTCATAACTCACATTGCATGACTATCATCATTGGTAAAAGGTAATATCATTAATAAGGACATTAAAATTTCACAACTAGCGAAAATCATGAAAAATTTAAATACTTGAAAAATGGTGAGAGACATAATTTTAAGTCATTGTACTCGTATTTACATACAGGTGTTTCAAAACTTTACACGTTAGTTTTTGCAGTTCTAACTCTATAAATGAATTTACTTGAGAAATTTAATAGCATCTAGCAAAAAAATAGTAAATTAAAGCCATTGTCTGTCTTTTGGCTCACACATCATTTTACTGCTCTTGGCCTGCACTAATGTAAAGTACTTACAACACTGTTTCCATGTTGATGTAACTGATATATCTGCGCACTCGAACAAGAGTGATAAATAAATACTACACTGCCACTTATCTTATTAGCAAATGGAAGATATACAGGAACACTTGAATGTGCAGAAGTAATGCTTCAATCTTGTTTGCAAGAGCTAGATAGGACATTCACAACAGTTATATTAAGAAGTAAATCAGTACAGGATTCTTGTTTTCCCAAATTAAGTGATGCTCCTTTAGGCAGTTTTGGGCAACTGCATACAGGAGCTCAAAAAACTAGTTGATTATGTGTGAGGGTCTAATTTTTATTACAATCAAACATACCATGCATGAACAAAGGCATGTTGTTTTAGCAGCAGAAATGCTAATCTTTATGTGTGCTTAATGTCATATTAGAATTTGCTCAGACATTTTTTTTATCAGTATATACTTAAAGAATGGTGTAATCACAGACTTTTAGACCTTTCTTTCAATGTATATTTAATAATATGTTAAGGAGAAGGGATATTGCAACTAAAGGCTGCCACGCATCAGAATTAAATTTATTCTTCATTAATTTATTTCTGTTTTGAAATAGTGATAGATGAAAAACTTATTCTGCAAAGTATAAGGTTGCAACTAGTTTCAGAAATTTAAAAGCTTCTTTGGCATTCTTTCATTTTTTATGCATAATTTAGGAAAATTAAGTCTAGTTTAAAAATTCTCTCAGTGCATATGAGGAACATCATTTCAAAATGCAGTAAGTTTACCTTGGACAAATGCTGATGACCTGTGATGTTAAAGAGCATCCATAAATAAATCAAACCTTGGACAAAATTCACATTGATGTGATTTCATACTCTTAGAGAGGCCTTGCTTGGTACTAAAGTATGATTTTGCTTCAAAACAAGGTCTTTATATACCTCAAGTAGCATGTTCAGTGCAAAATGCATTCAATCCACTTGCAGTGTCTGAACAAAACACATTATGTCCAAGAAATGTTTTTAATGCACTTTCTTTCAGTATAAGATAGATAATAGCAAATTCAATAAAGCAAAATAAATTATTGCTTATTCAGTATAAGCAAAGCTCTTTGTGTGTGCACATGTGTGGCATAAATTCTGTGCAGTTTAAGAAGATGGAGAATTGCATTCTTATTAGGGAGAAGCCTTCTTCTGTTACTGATTTTCTTGTTAACTTACAATTTGATCCTTCTACTACATGTGTGAGAATTTTCTCCAATGGATGTGGCGGACAAAATCCGAACTGTCACTTGTCCATGTCCTTGCACAGTGGCTTCTAAAGCAACTTGCCATGAATAAGAAAAAAATTTAAATGATATTTCCAGTTCAGGGGTATTCATTTCTTCTTCCAAATAGGTTGTTTGGAGGTATGGAAAATATTCTGAAAGCTGTCTGGAACAACGACACTGAAAGAATTTCATGAAATTTATAGTACAGTAGGTACAGTCCATGTCATGGGTAATTATTAGATAATTAAGAATTTTAAAAAAAATTGACTAATGATCCATCTAAAACATTCATATCACTCTTGAAAAGCATTTTTTAGTGGGTAATATTCCTGATCCACATATTTTGTGCTGGTATGCAAAATTAAATGCACCAAAAGAAAAGACTAGATAACTTGCTAAGCAGAGATTTGGTGATAATTGGGGGAGCCTAGACCGACTGAAGCTCTAGGCAGGTATTATTGATCAGATGGCAGAAGAAAATAATGATGAATATGATAATGAGTACATAGTATTATTAAGTTGAAGAGGAAGGAGGACCTTGAAGAGATGCAGAGTCTCAAAAATAATTATAAATAATCATAATTGCTAACTCATAAAATAAATGAATGAAATTTACGTGTGTTGTTTCAGATCTTGTTAAGTCCATATTTTGGTGAAAAAGATTATATATAACAAATTAAGTAGAAGTAATTAACGCATAAAATAAAATTTTGAAAAAGATGTTGAAAGTGTTTTTTCAAACTTTGTTAAGTCCTTATGTTTGATGCAAAAAACTCGTCCAAACTTTTTAGGATAACGACTAGGTATTACAACAATTGATATTTTTGCTTTATAGCTTTAAAAGGACTTGATCTTGTCCATATTTTGTTGGAAAAGGCTACATATGACAAATTAATTAGAAATAATTAACTCATAAAATAAAATTCTGAAAATGCAGTTGATAAGTGTTTTTTTCAAACCTTGGTATGTCTATGTTTGGTGCAAAAAACAATTTGTCCAAACTTTTTAAGATAGGATAGTATTACAACAACTAATTTGTGTGTGTCGGTCCTAGTGGTGTAGTGGTTAACATACTTGCCTCCTGAACCCAAGATCGCAGGTTCAAACCCGGCCAGGACCGATGGATTTTTTCGGGCGTAAAAATCATAAGTATGGCTTCCTTCGGGAAGTAAAGCCTGGTCCCATGTTGTACATTTATGGTATGAAAAGAACCTCAAGCCTGAAAGAGAGGCCTCTGATCAAAATTAGTCGGCCATTTCACCCCTGAGTTGAATGGAATGCTGATGATCTAAGATGTTAAAGAGCATCCATAAACAAATCAATAAAAAAAAACTAATTTGTTTTTTCTTATAGCCTTAAAAGGACTTTATCTGTAAAGTAACATTTTCTATATTTCTTGTTACTTCTTAGTTTGGTTGCTGTAAGTTTTTCTGTTTTCTTAAAATTTGTAGTCAAACAGCTATTTAAAACAATGTTCCTCATATTTAAGAAAGCTTTCCCTCCATTTTTGTTGGAATATCAGCTAAATGCAGACATTTAAAAACAGTTTTAAATATCTGCATTTAGCTGACAGTTTTAGTATAAATTTGTTTGCCTGCAAAAATTGTTTTGAACTTCTTCAGGAAAATATTCATACAGATGTTTAAAATACCGCACATCTAATGTCACAAAAATAATTTCAAATTTTCCATATGACTGGTGCTAAATTTTCTTTAAATTCTTGAAGTACATTGGAATAAATTCAATTTCTTTTTGTCAAGTGATGACTTCAAGTTCAAGCTTCTTCATAATCTGTTGATTTTATCCCAAGTTGTTATTATGATAACATCTCAGTCTTACAAAGTATTAATTTTACCAATATAAAGTTTGTTACTCTTGGTAGTCCTATATGGAGTGTACAATTTAATTAAAGTCTACATATATTAGAATGACATAATATACAAAGTAATGAAATAACAATGAGTACTCCTTGTTAGGTTTTAGTCCCTTAAATTCATTCTTACACAAAATACAGAATATTTTTTTCTTCTTTTACTGAAAACTTGTTCAGTTCCAAGTTCTTTTACCAGTACATTCAGTTTCAAAATATGTGATTTTGCATGTTCCATCTTAATAATACTGCACTATAGATTACGAATTGACTTGCTCACTTTGGTACTGTTGCTGAGACCTAGACTACATGGAATCCTGTTCTAACCCCCCTCCCTCTGCCATCAGGTGCAATGCGAGCCAACCGTATGTTGATATCCTGTTTACAAAGGAATTGTTTCATCTCTAATCATTACAACTGTAGGCTCTGTTAAAGTAGTTTTGCATGTGCTGTGATACAAATTCATAGTGTGCAGTGACAGTTTTAATTGCATTGAGCACATTTCAGCTTGCCAAATTATTTTCAATGCATGAATTGCAGCTCTCATGTCACTTTGTGATAAACTCTTTTCATAAGAGTAATAATACCAAGGTCTAAAGGCTGAAGGCAACTTATTGTATAGCATGAAAAATATGTTATCTCTTCAGATCATATATCTTATTGAATATACACCTGTCTAGTAACAGAAGTATGCGTCCATTAAGAGCCAATATTCAACTGTTACAAAATGATGAACTAGGATTCAAACCTATTCATAGTGAGAGTAGGTGCAAAGTAAAGTAATCATATTTATGTTTTTAATACAATATAGTTTCTTGAACTTGGACAATCCTTTTCACTGCTGTTTGTATTACATATAGGAGAGCAGTAAGAGATTATTGCAACAAAAGTCCTGTTTCCTTCATATTAAGCTCACTATATAAGGCACTTTTCCCTTACTCAGTCAAATGAGTCTAGCCAGTATTTTTTTTTCATCAACTTGTTAGCTTTATCACAAATAAGTAATGATAAAATTGAGTGTTTTTTTTTCTGCAGTCATTACTGCCAGATATCAGAATAATTAAGTCTTGAGCACTTTGATTTATATCAATCTTATTTATTTTTGACTGATTATTGGTCTATTTAAGGAAACATTGGCAGCATACATATGATTGAACAATTTCAAAAGTAACATTTTTATGCTTTCATAGTAAGTGCTATGAAATGGCTTAGGTTTGTTTCTGTAATGTGATACAGGAGCATTAATCATGTTTTCATGATCCTTATTGTAGATGAGTTACTCTTTTCATCATTTGTCATTTTCTTCAATGCAAAAGTCTACTTCCTTCAGAATCTTTAGTTTAGTCTGGGGATTTGTGGCTAACTATTTCTTCATGACTATTTCTCCTGTTTTATTACTAAGAAGGAGAGATGGCATTGATTGCTGCATCTTAATGAATAGAAATAATACTGATTTTGAAGATGTCACTTTCCTAAAATAGTGTGTATTGCAAAATGTATTTGTGGGTTAAAATACGCCAAACTGATTTTCACATGTAAACATGATTGTTCAAGTGCACCAAAAGATGTTAACTAATTTAATGACTCATAAATTAGCAGCCAAATAAACTTTGATTAGACAATGGTTCACTTTTAACTACATTTTCTTATAAATTATAAAGAAGATGCAACTAAAATAACATTATGAAAAGTATGGAAGTTTAGGTAAGCAATGTAAGTAAAAATTAATTTGTAATTTGTGCCAACCAAAATTCATATTAACTGATATATATTTTCATAAGAAAAAGCAAATTGCTCACAGGACCTTTTTTCCCCCCTCCTCTTTTCAAATTAACAGAACGTTCATCTTGAGTAAGTTCATGTTAATGAGATTTTTACTATAAGAAATCATGTTTATTCTCACCAGCATTAAATATAGACAAGTTTTGTTTCCATGGAGGCTACAGAATCATATAAAAACTTGTCTATACAAGATGTAACATATACAATTTAATATTTTTACAATAAAAATTGACATATGTACCTTGTCAAGCCATAAATACTGTCCCATACTTTTGGCTTGGTCTGTAGAACTTCTTTTCTGGTAACAAAGCAATCCTTGTGCTGAAGGCTAATCCTGTCCTGTGTTCAACAGTGAAAGAGAAAGAGTGGATCTTCTTCACTTATGCATGGAGTGGAGTGAATCTGAAAACAAGGTAGCTGTAATTGCCTTGCAAAAAATTGGAAAGTCACCAACTGAGATTTTCCAAACCCTGAAACAGCTGAAAACCAGCAAGAGATTTATCTATTGGACAATTCAGCAATTTACTGAGACAGGCAGTGTAAAAGATCACACAAGGATTTGTCATCCTCACAGTGCGAGGGCAGTGGCGGCCTGGCAAAATCCCTTGTGGAAGCAGATAATTGTGTGGGAGCTCAACATTTCACCACCATCAATATTCAGGGTGCTCTCTGAAGACCTTGGAATTAGAGCTTATTGCCAGAGCACAGGACATTTCCTGTCTGCTGAAGCAGTAGAGAAAAACTGAAATATTCTGCAGGCAGCTCCTGCAGCAGTATGCCAACAATGGGCATCAGAGAATTCTCTTTACCAATGAGAAAGTTTTCACCATTGAAGAGAGCTTTAACTGCCAGAACAATAAGGTATATGCAGAAAGTTATCGGGAAGCTCTTGTGAGAAAGTTTCAAGTTCAAGAGAAGTCACCATCCCTCCTGAGTTATGGTTGGTGCTGGATAAGCTATGAGGCTTCATTTTTGTGAAAAAGGCAAAAAATGAGTGCCAGAGTGTATGTGGAAACTGTTTTGGACCCTCTTGTGAAGGACTTGAGTAACACCATGTTCAATAATGAGTCCTGGACCTTCCAGCAAGCTTCTGCGCCAGTTCATAAGGCAAGGATTGCTCAACAGTTGTTGCAGGCCAATGTACCAGATTTCATCTCCACTGCTGATTTGCCTTAGCCCCCTGGACTTCACACTGTGGTCAGTGGTAGAGGGAATGATCTGCAAGAAAAGACACCCTTCACTTAAATGTTTTAACTTTCCTTGGTGGAAGTGGTGGCAGCTTTCCAGATTGATACTATCTGTTTTGTGATAGAGCACTGGCTAAAGAGACTCTAAGCCTGTGTGCATGTTAACGATGGATATTTTGAAAACTGATTGGTGGAAACTGTTGATAATGTATGTGTCTGTAACATATCAAAAGGAAACTTAAAAATATAAAACCATATTTCACTTATTTACAAATAGTTTGTGACAGTATGTATATAACAGGTATATAACTAAAATAACAAGAACTAGAGAAGCAGAAATAGATAAAACACTTAAATAATTGCACAAATTTCACTATTTTGAACCGCTTGTGTTCTTTAAAGGTAGAAGACAAATAAAGGCGCTAAAAGTAAATATTGGGTCTCGAAGGTAATGTAATGTGGAAACAGATAAAACAGATAACAAGGAGAATGGGAGGAAATATAAGAAAGAGACATATATTAAGAATTGAAAAAAATAAAAAAATATTAGCAATATATGCAAAAATATATCTGCTATCCCTTTGGGATAACTTTTAGGGACATGAGTCAGTAAAGCATCAATAAGGGTTATTAAATGCATCATCAAAATCTTTACAGACAGTGAATGTGGGGCAACAGGTAAAGGAAACTTGGTTTTAACAGAATGTCTATGATTGTCCATACAGAGCAAAACAACAGTAGAGGTTCAACCATTATAAAAAGCTTTGTTAAGCTGACAAGATAACATATATACAAGATTTGTAGAAGCACAATTGGCAAATGAGATAATTCTTAAATTCTATGGATAAATTGGGGCTATCGAATGGATATCATTAATACATGGGCTTGTGAGTGGATGATCTGGAGTTTAATTACTGCCAGGACTATTCTCTTTGACTGAGATTTTTTTCCAGGTTTCCTCAGTCTTCATAAGTAGCAAATGCCAGGTAGGTTGTTGGTCCTGGCAATGTAGTGGTAACCATACTTCCCTTCTAAGCCCAAGATTGCAGGTTCAAACCTGGCTAGGATGGATGGATTTTTTTGGGCGTAAAAATCCTAAGTATGGCCTCCTTTGGAAGGGAAGTAAAGCCATGGGTCCCATATCACATTTATGGCACGATAAGGAACTTCAAGCTTGAAAGAAGAGGCCTCTGAGAAAAATTTGTCGGCTGTTTGATGCCCTGAATTGAATGGGACACTGATGACCTGTGATGTTAAAGAGCATTCATAAATAAATCAAATCAAACCAAGGAGGCACACTAAACTTAGGACTGGAATACTTCCCTCCTTTTAAAATAAAATTTTTTTTCCTAATTTATCATTCATCTATCACCAGAGTCTACCACCTGTGATGTAAATGGGTGTTAGAACACTACTATAGTAAAGCTGTTATTATAGACAAAGCATTAATAAAAAAGAATAAAAGAGTTAAAATCCATCTAAATTATATAGTGACTTCTTTATTAAATTTTTAATTATATTTTAAAATTATTACCTGTCATTATATAATCTCTTGTGGGAGTTGGTTGTAGAATTTATCACCCCATTATCAATGGTTCAGTCACTAAATACTTTCTGTAATGTTCTACCCTATATAAATTGTATTTATTTCATGCATGTCTAATTCCGTGCATGTTGACTAAGTAGTATACTTGAAATATAAAATAATATGATAAACAGATATAGAGTAAATAGTTAACATTTATTAATATTTAAAAATGTCTCTGCAAGAATATTTGTAATTGAGTTCTAATATGATCCTCAAATTTGTTGTGTATATATGTAAAATTAATACTCTATTTAAAGTTTGACTCCTGCCTATCCCCATAGTTTTGCTAAATCCAAATTTATAATCTCTTGAGTTTTATTACTCAGTTTAATTTTTTAATGGCTTTATTATGCTTTTTACCACAAAATTATATTCTGGCTATTAAGTGGGACACTGGCAAAGAAACATTGCTAGATCATTGCAGACTTTTCATCTTTGTCACCTAATATACAACTTAACTAGTGACAAAGAGAAGATTTTGAGGTCAAAGCCATATAAACAGAAATGCTTCTCCACACAACAAATACTGGCATTAATGAAAACTGAAACTTTTGCAGGGAAAAGAGGTCTACCTGATTGGAAACTTGAAAAAGCGTTGTGCTTACCAAATGCAACAAGAGAATCATTAATAGAGACTACTAACTTAATGAAAGTAGTATTTCTCAGTGATTACTATTATAATAACGCAGGTTTTCAAGCAACAGTGAAAACAGGTACAGTAAAATTTGTACATCTTTACTATAAAAGTTATTATCACATAGATCTTACTGGATATGGTATGCTCATTAGACATATTTCAAAATGTTCAAAAGCAGGAAATAAGTATTTTCTACTAAACACTATTTTATAATGTTGATAGTCTTTAGTATTGTATTGGAGGAACTGAGTAAAAAGCATATAAAATTTCAATGGAATTATATTTTCATGTGCTTCAAGATGTAAGTATGAATAAAATGCACTTGTAGACCAAGGAATGAAATCTATAAACTTCATGTGGTGTTTGAATATATGAGCATTTGCTGCCAAAGACAGTTTGCTTTTGAACATTTCAAGATTAATGTAACTGTTAATCCCCTTAAGTGCTTAAAGTATTTTCTTAAACAGAGGCCAGTTTATATCAGAGTAGTTCAATTGTACATGTTTTGGAAACTTTGATCCCATCATCTGCAGAAAACTGATATAATTCTATATCAATATTATTTTATTATTTCACTGATAATGACTTCAAGAGTGTAATTTCATAAGAGTGTTACATACTCATACACATGTCTACATAATATTTATATGTATTATAATTATTTCAATATATGATTGTAACTATGTATGAATATCATTGATTTGATCCTAAAATTAAGATCAGTTGAAATGTATGAAATACTGCTTTTTTGTGGCATTGGCACAAACTAAAGCCATGCAACTTTACATACCAGTAATTTCTGATAATGATGATGAACATAACAACTAATATTTTTTTAACAATAACTGATATTATTTATCCTTAGTTAATGGTTTAGATAGTACTCCTTGCTTGGAATGTGTAAATAAGCAAATAAATGTATGAGAAAATTACATATAAAAAAAAGATAAATCAAGATCAGCTCAAAATAAACATAAAATAAACATATTCAAATAAATATATTCATAAATCATATACATAATTACTTAATTTTTTTTGTAAATGTTCTGTTGCTTTCCTTAGACTAATTTACAAATTAACAGCTATTTGTAAATTATAAAAGGAACTTAGTGACTATCAGGCTAGAGCTTAATCCCAATGTTTATTACTTGAAATTATCATTTAGTAATCCATTGAGACAATCCTAACTTTTAACTAAGACCTGTAACTTTCAGTTTTTGGAGCTGAAATGATAAAGATTGCAAGTATGTGATATAGAGCAGGTTCATATATTAATGCTCCAGCAAAAAGTTTAAAACATGAATGTGTGTTAAAATTTTTTAAAAATTGTAAAAACTTTAAAAAATTCAAATGGAACTAACACAGTGAAGCTCACATGAATTAAATTTTAATAAAACCGGTTCCGGATATTTTTAAGGTTAGTGAAGCATGAAGAGTGTTAGATGACAGATTTAATTAGTGAATGTGTGTGTTTGTGTGTGTATGTGCACTCATGTGTGTATGTATCCACATGTTCCATCAATTGTAATTATTGATGAATTCTACAGTTATCTGTTTACTATTGTGCAATTTTTTTAAAGATTATAGGAGGAAAAACATTTACTAATTTTTTTTAATTTTTTTCATGGATCTACTACTACTACTACTACTACTACTATTACAACAGCAGCAGCAACTATTATTATTATTATTATTATTATTATTATTATTATTGTTGTTGTTGTTGTTGTTGTTGTTGTTTTGTACAAGTTTTTGGTTTGACCTATTGAATTCTATTGGCAAGATTTTCTACAGAAATTCCTTAATGATTAAAATAATCATTGAATGATGCCTCAATACTGTGTAGCTTGAGTAAGCATAAACACTATGTTTGATGTTTTCACCTTTATTTTTATTTGCTTCTTTAATACAGTATGTGGTGGTCGACTGCTAGGGCCAAATGGTGTTCTTGATATGGAAAATAGAACAGAAGCATTGGTTTATGCCTCACAATGTGAATGGAATGTATCTGTGCAAACAGGAAAAACTATTGTTGTTACATTTGATTCCCTTAATATTCCTGCAAGTGATTCTGTTCTTTGTGGGCGAAGCTATGTAATGGTGAGTATTCATATTATCTAATACTACTTCTACTCCTATATAAAGTTATATATGTAATTTTATTTTAAGTTTATATACTTTCTTGGACTTAGGCTGCTGTAATAATATTTTAATTTGTCAAATTAAAACAAACTATATGTATTACATATGCTATTCTGAATAGTACTTTTGATAGTTCGGTTTAGTTTGCATCCTGTGTTATGATAATACATAATATAAGAAAAGGTATAGATGAATTTATAATGTATGTTATACTTAAGTTACAATAAAGGAAAAATTTAAAATATTTTACATTACAGCTTGAAAGTAATTCTGTTTTATATATTTACATTAATATATTTGAAAAAAAAAATATAGCAAACAATGAATTGTAATTGAATAGTCTGCTTAAACATAAATTGGCACATTAATTAACAAATGTATGTAAAATTAGAAAGGATTTTAATTTTGTTTGAACATTATAAACTCAAATATATAAATTTAAACTAATTTTGTGTCAGAAATATATTTTTGATCTGATTGAAGTTTATAATTTTATACCCCTTTTAATTTCACTATTTTTTAAATTTTTTGTTCTATTATGTATTCTAAAAGAAGGCTTCTTTTCTGATGTGTGTTGGAATTGTGAATTTCTTCATATATCTGCAGGTAATGCTTGGCATCTTTTTACTAACTGATCACTTCTAGAAGTATATGCAAGATAGAAGTAAAAATGACTATGCATAACATCATACATATTGACATATTTATTATTCTAATTGCTTTTCTATGTGGTTTAAATATTTATTTTATGTTACCTTCATTCCACCTTAGAGTACTATGGAAGTGTGCATAGTAAATCTGAGATTTTTATATCTACGTTATCTTTAAGGTATTTTAACAAACAGAGCTATAACTACATTATTTGTTTGGCATTTATGTACTATAGGAATAATAATGATCCAAGAACTGATTCTTGCATAATTCTCTGAATTTTATGTATTTTAAAATAGATATAAGTTGATTAAATTTTTGTTCTTAAGAAAGTTAAACTTAACATAAAATAATCAATAAGTAAACTGAAATAAAGTATTAGCAGATGTATAATGAATAAATACATAATAGTATAGGAGTGGTAGATAGATTGTATAATTCTGTATAATGCATTTACTTTGCATTTTTAAATTGAGCATTGAATAAATTCAAATTGAATTAACTTAATATCGTATCTCCTATTTCATAAGTACAATTTGAACCAGTTAAATATCTCATATTAAATAGTTTTAAAAATAATATTAATATAATCTATATCATTAACATTTTTTAAATCTGAAAATATACCTATATTATTCCATTAATTATTTAGAATATTTTTAACAGTGAAGTTATTTAAAATAATAATATTTGGTTGGATTTTTAACACAAACTTCACAAATCCTACTATTTCCTGAATATATTTTCAATCAGTTGCACTGAAATTTGAATGGGTTTGAAAAGATACTTACATTAACAATATGTTATCAAAATTAATTGAGGAAGTTATGATATTTTTCTTCATTAACACTTGAGTCAATTTAATACTCTTATGCTCCACTTTCCATTGAATTATACAACACATGTTTCACAGGCTTTTGCCTACATCATCAGCTGCAAGTTTATTTAATAAAGAAATTAATTACCTGCACTGTATTAGTTCCAACAAGAAATTAATTTTAAAGTTATGATATGTTTGCTACTTCTTTTGATGATATAATCTGGAATTTCATCAATTTTTCTTTCTTTCTTTTTTTGGGATTCTTTTTCTGTAATTGGAAAAATAAATACAATTTTACTGAATAATTCCACATTTTCCAAATTTATGGAAGAAAAAGAATGTAAATATATTGCAGAACATCATATCTCCAAATTGCTGGGTACTAGCGATTTGGAATCTGGTTTAGCTGATTTTTCTGTTATTTTTTGAGAAGAATGTTTTATAAGATTCATTAATGGATTATGGATTTATTATTTAGGCCTTTATACTATCCATTCCACTTATACTCTCTTTCAAATGTTTTCTTCTTGTTTATAATCTGCCTTACTGCTTTTGTTTTGTTCAGATGTTTATGTATAAATTTCTCTTTTTTTTTCCCCTTACTTGATTATTCTTCTATAAGCCTTTTTGAATGCATTAATATACATTAATATATAGTTTGTATGTATTTATACATTGTTTCTTGTAATCCCATTTTTATTAACTTTTTAATAATTAATCTTCATTTTATGCTTCATGTTTTGACTCCTGGGCAGCATATTCTTTTCCATTTTTGGAACTTCTTTTCTGCTTTCTTTATTAGAAATGCCAGGTAAATCTAAAGAAGAACGTGTTCAGAAATACACTGCAGGCCAAAAGCACAAATATTTAAATGTGAAAAAATGAGTAAATTCAGAGAATAAAGCAAAGTATGAGTATACCTTAAAACTCCATAAAATTTCTAAAAAAGGCAGGAAATACTTGCATAGTATTTATTTTATTTTCAGGACATTGTATTGAAAAAAATCATGCAGTTTTCATCAAAGAAAACCCATAGCAACAGTTGCACTTTTTATTTTTTACTCTGTGGGTCTTCTGATAGGCCATCTACTGAAATAGGACACTTTCATCCCAGAGCAGTTTGACTGGATTAAGATCCAGTGACAGAAGAATAATTATAGATAGTTCCCGGTTATTTTGTTATTCCAAAGTAATTCCATACATCTCTGTTCCCTTTCCATGCTTTATGTTGGATGTTAACCCATTAGTACTTAAATTTTCAAAGCAGAAATTTCCTTCAAAAAGTTTATCTTTTCTAAGAAAATAGTGTATTTTAAACATGTTTATTATTTTTTCTTATATCATATATAGAAGAGGAGGAGGGCCATCTGAAGAATCTGATCAATATAAGGAGGGCATTTGACAGAGCAAATGCACATTTTGGAAAAATATGCTATAGTAAAAATGTTAATTGGAACTTGTACAGTAAAGCTAATTATATAATTAAAATCATTGCATGATTGAGTCAAACTACACATTCTTACTGCTCTACTTACTGGTTTATAATATGTAGAACTAGACCCACAAACCCTTTTGTTCACATATTCAGCTAACCATCTACTATTAGCTGATGATGCAAAGAAAAATGCAAAGATGTGAAACTAGTTCTACATGTTATAAACAAGTAAGTGGAGCAATAAGAGTGTGTAGTTCGACTCAATCATACAATGATTTTAATTAAAACTGTTACTATTGTAACATTTGAATGTCCAAACACTTTTAATTTTGCATTAATGTAAAAGTGATATTCATTCTTTAGGTTTTCACAGATGGCATTGTTATTATTAAAAATGATCATTACCAAGCTATTTTGGTTATTGGTTTAATTAAATTTAAAGCCAAAGCTTTCACTGGTTCTTTGGTCAGTATTATCAGTTAGACTGAAAATGTCTGGAGAGGCAGAGGGACAGAACTGTTAGAACTGAGAGGTGGTGGGAGAGTGTGGTGCAAATGTTGTTTGTTGACCAAACAAACAAAATCTGTAAGCAACTAATAAAGAAATCTACACTCATACTGGAGATGAAAAAGGAGATAATGAAAGCTCTATAACTTTATGGCTTGCCAAAGATTCAAAAAGACCATATGTACCATCAGTTCTGCATATAATCATTACAAGCAACTATCTGTGCTACTGCAACAATTCTTGGATGCACATCAAGGATTCACTTCAAGGATGCACTTCGTACAAAAATAAAAGATATGAACCTAACTCTGCATGACAATTATTGAGTTTCGATATAATTTTACTGTTCCCAAGTGCCTGTCTCAGACACTCTGAGCCATGTTGG